>CM032233.1:66437500-66452500 GCA_019009955.1 Riptortus pedestris | reverse complement strand
AAGTCATATTCTGATCAAAATTGAATCAGAAAACGTTATTATTAGATATCTATGTACCTTGATGCAGGTTCGGCGAAACTGGTAACAGAATGAAAAGATAAATAACCAAAAACAACAAGTGCCTCCTGAGTAAGCCATTTATTTACTACAATGTGGGAAGGTTTTAAAGAATGTTTGAGTATTATTATAATTTGAACGACTTCAATCAAACCATCAGTCTTAGGAATTGCAACCTACGAAAGTTGTTCCACAGCTAATTTCTTATGGATTATGTCCTTCAAATACTTCACATAAAGGAAGCACAATTTTGAAATATATTTTTCAGTTCCCCAATTTCTCCATTGGTCGATTCTGGTCATTAAGGAACCTTATTTTTTTGTTTGGCTTAAATTATAGTTGCTTTCGAATATTTTAAGAAATGCAACACACAAGGTAGCTATTAGAAAAACAACAAAAATATGTTGTCAATAAAAGTTGCTAACTCAGTTGCTCTTCATCTTCTACATTTTATCAGCTTTACTACTTCTACTCTATATTAGAGAAGAACTGATGGGGAACTTACTGTAGTGGGAAAGTGCATTTTCTATGTTTCTATGCCATGTGAATACATGGTCAATGTTTTCATGCCATCAATCAGATAAAGCTTATGAAGTTTTAAATTCTATTGAATGCTGTATTATACATTTTGTTCAACCCTTTCCCTTTCTTTCACAGGTTTTTTTGTTAGAGAAAGTTTGCTTCTTACTATTCAATCATTTTCGGAATATTAAATTATTAAATTTTAAGTCCTTACTACAGGACCAATTTGAATAGAATGTATTACGGACCTGCTTTAAGCCTAGGTAATACGTACTTCAATCTTCATACGGGAGTTAAGTATAACTTTGGTGAAAGACCACCACGCAGTCACAGCGATGCGCTGAACTAAGCCACAGGGTAGCACACCAGCACAGATGTCTTTATATCCACATTGTAATGCATATTTCTTTCTAAATAACTTATAATAACTAGATTTCAACAAAAAGTGGACACGGAATATTTAGTAGCTTAATGTGAAATAATAACTCTGCCAATGTGAAAGTTGAATATTAACTATAGAACTATAATACTTATTTATTATATACTTGACGTTGTCAAAAAGTCAACCAACATATTTATATTAGAAAGTCATGTTGATACATGAACTTACTGTAGTGGGGATGCAGTTTCTATTGGGCCAGTATTTTCCTCTCTTTTCTAAAACGTTGCTAAATTAGCAATACTACAATACATGGGAGTGGAGCCCTCTTCAGAACCGCATATAAAGTTTCATATTTAAACAGCTCATAATTAGTAAACGTACACAAACGCATTTAACAAAACAAATATATTTGAAGGGAGAGTTTGTAACACTCACCTAGTATGTAGATAAAGGTGTTGGCCTACCTTGATGTAGCCTTGCCAGTGATCAACTGAGATCTGTTCCATATACGGGAAGTAAGAAGATATTGCTTACAGTATGTGTTTATACCATTATGTTATACTGTAAATATTTTGGGATGCTCTCAACCCCCTTCACGGTTTTCGAAGATTTTAGAGTATTAGGTTACACATTAACGTACGTATTTGGTATCATGCAGAAGATAAGTAATTACCTGAGTATAATATACAATACGCAACTAAAAGGTTTGAGTTTATTCCATAGAATTAATGTTTATTATGCTTACAGATTCATTTCATTTAATTTTATTAATTCCGAGAGCGTCTATTTAAAAAAAAATGATATAAGAGTTTATACTCAAAATGGAAGTATTCAATCTTGCTATTCCACGATTTTTGATTAAATTCTTATTGATGACACAAATCAAATCGGTAAAAAGACTCTACCTACAGAACTCATAAAAGCCTGATTTCTATTTAATTTGACAAGCTGATTTTTCTCCGTCAGAAAATTGTAAATTACAAGAAAAATTATCGACAGTCTTAATTCGGTTCTAATAGATTATATCTCAAAGAGTAGATAGATTACATAAATTAAAATATTCTAGACCGGAAAGAACAAAATTAATGAAATATAACATGTTTCTAGCAGATTCCCCTTGTGGGATATTAGCTATTGAGGTCGTACTCATGATGCAATATTCGAAAAATTTATTTGATGAAATTTTTCAGTTCATCAATCCTACCCAGGAGATAACGAAAATGGGGTCCGTTTAAAATTTTATATATAGTATATTTGCCTGCTAACACTCTAGCGGTTGCAATGTTTGTTTGATCGTTACTAAATTTATGTAAAAAGAAAGATCAAGTTCATTGATAGCTGTAATCGGACTAGTGGGAGGGGTGTATAGAGGGCGAGATTTTCGAACATTCGAAATATATCCGTTAATTTACGTTGGATCGAAAAATTTTATAGACAAAAACCTTATTTAAAATTAAATGCACTATAAATATTGTTATATACATTTATTCTCTATCTTGAATATTAACCGAGATATTTGCATTTTTATTAAGTTATTAATAAGCTCTAATATCTTGAACCAATTCATTCTAAGATTAAATACCAAATATTGTCTTCATTGAACTTCTACATTGTGAGATATATGCAAATACGTCCTCTTGATCCCCCGCCTTTCAATTGTTCTTGGACTTCTAAAATTTGAGTGAATGAGATAAAAATAATTTTGATTCATTATTAATTACAGCACTAAATATAGTAAACTATTTCTAATAAAATTAATATGTTATATTCAGATATATTTCAGTAATTGTCTTTCTTTCCGGTGTAGAAGTTTCTTCTCATCTACCTGTTCAGCTTTGAGGGGTTGGCAGACCTGTTTGTTTGCAATTACGACCCTTTCCATTGGGAGGTTATTAAAATTGACAGAAAGATTTCTTATTACAGTTTGCGTTTATTCACGGTGATGTTAAGTGTTACCAGTATGTAGATTATCTATTTTAATACTTGGGAAACCTGCTTAGATTACGCAGCCCATACGTGACTTTTAAAGCAGATTTCCCTTAAGGGAAATCAGCTATTGAGGTTGTACTCATGACGCAATTTCTGAAATTCTTCTTCAATTGTACATCTATCCTTCCCAGGAGATGACGAAAATGAGGTCCGTTCAAAACTGTGTGTGTGTATATATATATTTGTCTATTAACGCTCTAGCGATCGCAATTTTTGTTTCAACGCTACCAAACTCGATATTTAATCGTTGTATGTACAAAGAAAGATCAAGTTCGTTAACGGCTGAAATTGGACCAAGGGGAGGGGGAAGGGTAAAGAATTTTGAAATTTCGAGAATCAAACTTATAGTAAATTAAATGTACTATAAACATTGTTATATGTGTATTCCCTATCTTGAATATTAACCGAGTTATTTGCATTTTTCAGTTTTCAGCCTTCAGCAAACCACCACTTCTACTCATGTTACATAGACAATACTCGGTTATGTAATAAACCATATCATTCGAAGCTTAAATACCAAATATTGTTTTCAAGAGAAATTTATTATACGAGATAGATACATGTAAGTATTTTCTGGGGATCCCCCCATTCTTAAGTTTTTGAACTACTTAAATTTGATTGATTGAGTTAAAAATTATTCTGATTCATTATAAATTACAATACTGGATATAGTAAATATTTTTCAATCAAATGAATACGTTATATTCAGATATATTACAGTAATCGTTTTTCTTTCCGGTAAGAAGTTGGCAGAACTGTTTGTTTACATTTCAAATGCTTCCCCTCAGAAAGTTTCTTATTATCGATTGTATTTATTTACTTAATGTTCACGGTGTTGTTGTTTTACCGGTATATAGATTTATCTATTGTTATTAAACTTCACGCGGGAAATCTGCTTAGTTTACGCAGCCTATTGTATTTAAAACTCATTCTTAACTCGTTTTGTAAATGTTTTAGAAGAGATAATGGTAATAAATTTCCCCTATACATCAGTAAAATTGTTTTCATTATCCCTATGACCAAAAAAATATCCAACTGGAGTACATTGCGGCCACATTATACACAATATATAATGTATTGCTGTAGTGGAGCACTTCGGACGAAGCTAGGAAGACTGGTTAGATGGTCTGCTAATGGGGAGGAATCTGTCACTCGAGAACCACTAAACAGATACTAATGCAGTACTGGGCGGGCTGGGTGCATGCGGTTGGCTTGTTTCAAGTTAAGGGGGCCTTTCTATCCATCCTCTGACGCCACTCCGAGGGCCGCCGTTTTATGCAGATTTGCCGACAAGCTCTATACCGCAATCTCAGTCCTCCGCTTGAGAATTCTCGCATGCTCCGGCTATATTAGTGTTCACGAACCAAAAACTAAGTAAACACGAAAAACTCCGTCGTGCAGGGGCTGCGTAAAGTCAGCAGATTTCCCACACGCAAGTTTGACACTCTACTCATTTCATCTCACCACATATTTCCAATTTCTAAATAAAACCACGATGAATAGAAGTGGGAGTTTCTGAAGACAGAAAACCAGAAAGTATGAATAGCTCGCTTAATACTTGTGCTACGAAAAACGTTTGTGGAACACCAATGCATTAAGAACATTGGTTCTATATATATATATATATATATATATATATATATATATATATATATATATATATATATATATAATGAGATATTTTGAATTTTCGAATTTCCCTCCCTCTAACCCCCTTATTCCCGGCCCGACTTCAGCCATTAACGAATGATATCTTTACAGCTAAATATTGCTTATAGAACAGATAAAATAAACATTTTTGACTCAATGAATAGAATCTTCACGCAACATATTTTCATGTATCTGATCTAGTAAAGACACGATGAAAACAATATTTGGTATTTATGCTAGGAATAAGACTTTTCCCTTATTGTTGAAGTACGATGTCTAAAAAGCGGGTGGGGGGAAGGCTTTAATTTAAAAATGCAAACATCTCGGTTAGAGTTGATTGAGAAAAATGGGTATAGAACATTGCATTTGCAACACGATTGGTTATGCATGTATTATATATATATGTGTGTGTTTGTGTGTGTGTATGTGTTTTTGATCGGACTCGGAGATATGTTTTTGTCCCAGGTCAAGTATTTGTTACTTTGTTTAAAAAATAAATATTTTTAAAGGTTCCGCACGATTTTGTTATTCATGAGTTTTGGTGTCACGTTGGTTTTGTGTCTTTATTAGGCTACAGTTGTATATATGTGCATACGTAGATATTCTATTATTTTTGAGCTCCTGGGCCAAACAACTTATTCAAAAATGCTTCTGTTCAAAACGTTGTAATTATTTTGTTCTCCTGTGTTTCGTGTATATATTTGTTTAAATACATATATATGTGTGTTTGTGTGTGTGTGCTAAAAATGTGTGTGTCTGACGCTGATGTTGAAAGTCGCATTCATTTTTAGCAGATTTCCCTTCAGGGAAATCAGCTATTGAGGTTGTACTCATGACGCGATTTTCGAAATTTTTCTTCAAATGTCCATCGATCCTACCCAGGAGATGACGAAAATGAGGTCCGTTCAAAACTGTATATATATATATCTATATATCTATCTATCTATCTATCTATATATTTGTCTGTTACCGCTCTAGCGGTCGCAATTATAGTTTAATCGTTACCAAACTCGATATTTAGTCGTTTTATGTAAAAAGAAAGATCAAGTTCGTTAACGGCTGAAATCGGTCCAGGGGGAGGGGGAGTTTAGAGGGGAGGATTTTCGAAAATTCGAAATATCTCCGTTACTATAGGTCGGATCGAAAACATGTATAGAATAAATCTTATTGTAAATTAAATGTACTATAAATATTGTTATATACATTAATTCACTATCTTGAATATTAACCGAGATATTGGCATTTTTCAGTTTTCAGCCACCAGCAAACCGCCACTTCTACCAATGTTACATAAACAATACTCTGCTACATAATAAATCACATTATTCGAAGTTTAAATACCAACAATTGTATTCAAGACACCTTTATTATACGAGATACATGCAAATATGTCCTGGTGGCCCCCCCCAGTCTTAAGGTTTTCGACTACTAAAATTTGATTGATAGGGATAACAATTATTCTGACTCATTATTAATTACATTACTCGATATAGTAAATAGTTCTCAATAAAATTAATATGTTATATTCTGATATATTTCAGTAATAGTTTTTCTTTCCGGTGTGAAGCGGGCAGACCCGTTTGTTTACATTTCTAACCTAACGCTTCCTGTCGGCAGGTTATTGAAATTGGATGAAACATTTCTTATTTCCGTTTGTATTTATTCACGGTGTGTGATTTGTATTTATTCGGGTGTTGTGTTATCAGTATGTAGATTTATCTATTACTAAACTTCACGAGGGAAATCTGCTTAGTTTACGCAGCCCCTGCGTGACGGACTTTTTTCAATTGAGGTTGGTACCATTTTCTGTTTTGAATTAGGTGTTAAGTTCTATCAAAACATTTATTATCTTATAAGGGACAGAATATTAAAATTCCTATAATTTTTGCCTAATAACATGTTTCCGCTGGTGCAACAGTTGAATTTATAACCTAGGGAAGTGCACTGTGTCATGGCACGAGCTTAACACACTTCCGCAAGCCAATTTATAGATGATGTTTTAAATAAATAATGGATTATTTGATGAAATATAAAAGCAATTATTTACCATTATAAAAGTTATATATAGCAAGCATTGTACCTGGAATATAAGTTTTGCCTCCTTCCAGTTTAACTATTTATAGTTTTTCTTTTAGTTTTTGTTTTTTCCCTCGTGTTGTAAATATACTAATTTATATTTAGTTTTCTCCATTCTGTTTATTTTGTACACTAGTAAAATTTAGCTTTGTTAAAATTGTAATATTTATTTAATTTTGTAAAATTATATTCTAACATGTTAAAGGATGAATCAAATTAATAGTAATTATAAAAAAAAATAATTAACTCACTTCCACCAAAATAAGTCCGAAAATCATTCCAACGATTTGTCGCTTTCATATTTTACACTAATATTTATGTACCTTCATTGTGAATAGAATTTTGACACGGTTTACTGAAATTTATGTATTCTTGGTGAATCCTGCATAAATATTTTGTTTGTTAATTTATATGGTTATTATTTTTTGATGGTTTTAATTACTATTAAATTTAAAAAAAAACAGAAGATAAAATATTACGCGTGTAATGTAAATGATGTTTAAAAGTACATTATGGAATATTTGCAAAATTATATATTCATTTAAAGCTCAAATTGTAAATTTCACATGCAACAAATATGAAAGATTAGAACAAATGTTAATAGTTTTTGTTTCTTTTGGACTAAATTTAACATTTACTATTCTTTACTGGAGGGGCTACAATACTAGACGTAGGAGGCCCAATAACTAGAGTATTTTTAACCGGCGTCAACTGTTACATTAAAAGCTACCTCGTAAAAAGTGTGATGAGGTAGTTAAATCAGTGTGTAAATTTAGGTATCCGTGTTTGTGGTGGCTCCACTCAACGTAAACAGCTTAGATTGAACGTGACTGGTGTTAACTCCCTGTGAAAGTGGCTCACAGCGGAGCATAACTATCTTAACAAATGAAATGGTACTGTTTGAAATATCTGTTTCTCATTGAGTAAACCATGGGTGGGCTGAACTATTGAAATGATTGAGTTTGTAAATAGACTCTGGATGAAACAATGGATATTTGGACATAATAGTATTATAATTATAAAAAGATTCATGCCCCTAATACAATCAGTTTATGTCCTAAACATCTTATGTAAAAAAGAAGTCCGTCATGTTGGGGCTGCGTAAACTAAGCAGATTTCCCTCGGGAAGTTTAACAATAGATAAATCTACATTCTGGTAAAACAACAACACCGAAAATATAAAGTGGATAAATACGAACGGCAATAAGAAATCATTCGGTCAATTTTAATAGCCTCCTGACGGGAATCATCTGAAATGTAAATAAACAGGTCTGCCAACCACTCACCGGAAAGAAAACAATCATTGGAATATAGCAGAATATAACATATTAATTTTATTCGACTATTTACTATATCTAGTACTGTAATTTATAATGAATCAGAATAATTATCAGAGCATATTTACATGTATCTCACGAAGTAGAAGTTAGCTTCGAATAATATGATTTATTATATAACAGAGTATTGTTTATGTAACACGATTAGAAGTAGTGGTTTGCTGAACACTGAAAACTGAAAAATGCAAATGTCTCGGTTAATGTTCAAGATAGGGAGTAAATGTATATAACTATATTTATAGTACATTTAATTTTCAATAAGATTAGTTCTATACAATTTTCCGATCCGACGAATAGTAACGGAGGTATTTCGAATTTTTGCAAATCCCCCTCCCACTAGCCCGATTTCAGCTATTAAATAACTTGATCTTTTTTTTTACATACAACGATCAAATATCGAGTTTGGTAATGATCACACAAAAATTGCAACAGTTAGAGCGTTAACAGACAAATATATAGGTGTGTATATATATATATATATATATATATCTATATATAATTTTTGAATGGACTTCATTTTCACCATCTCCTGGGTAGGATAAATGGACATTTGAAGAAATATTTCGAAAATCGCGTCATGAGCACAACCTCAATAGCTGGTTTCCCTTATGAAAACCTGCTAATTATGTAAAACAGAGGAACCATACAAATGGACGCAGTATCATATCCTATATACAAAATAATAGCAAAAATGAATTGGAAAATTGTATCATGAGAATTATTTCACGAATATTTATGCAGTATATTTATTTAATACTTTAATGGAAATATGCATTGAGCTGTTTTATATTTCATGAATAGAAGTAGAAACGTTTAATTTAAATATGTAGACTCGGTAGATATCGTGCATGCACAAACGTTCGACTCATAGTCCATATCATAGATACATTTTCCTAGGAACTCAAAATACCAAATCCCATCATTGTGGATACAAATCTGATGTGTTTTGGTGCGATTTTAATTACTTCCAAAGATATTTGTTTTAATATCTTTGAAAATTATGTTTTGCATGCAATTTACGGGCATTGGGCACCTTGGGGTGGGTTTTGTATGAGCCACGAAGCTATATTAAGGGCTCCGGAGGAAATAAAGATTTATGTTTAGACAAAAGATCCTCGCAATATGAAGCAAGGTTTTCACTGCCAATTTCGAGTTATGAGTGTTAGTTAACACATTGGCATGACTTTCCTCCAGAATGCATCACTTGTGGTTCAGTAGGCTCATGTGCAGAGACGTTAAATTATTGCCCCATCTCCCAAATGTTTTCCATGAATCCCCAATATTTTTTTTTATTCATTAAAAAAACGAAAAGATCACGTAAACTTTCTAATTTCAATTATAAAGTATAGCGTATTTAAATTTCTAATAATGATGGCACCCGGCCATTTTAGCAGATTTTCCTCAAGGGAAATCAGCTATTGAGGTCGTACTCATGATGCGAGTTTCGAAACATTTCTTCAAATGTCCATCGATCCTACCCAGGAGATGACGAAAATGAGGTCCGTTCAAAATTATATATATATATATATATATATATATATATATATATATATATATATATATATGTCTGTTAACGCTCTAGCGGTCGCAATTTTTGTTTGATCGTTACCAAACTCGGAATTTAATCGTTTTATGTAAAACGGAAGATCAAGTTCGTTAATGGCTGAAATCGGACCAGTGGGAGGGGGGGGGGTTAGAGGGGGGATTTTTGAAAATTCAAAATATCTCCGTTATTATGCGTCGGATCGAAAAATTGTATAGAATAAATCTTATTGAAAATTAAATTTACTATAAATATTGTTCTACACATTTATTCTGTATCTTGAATATTAACCGAGATATTTGCATTTGTATTCTGCGTGTGGTCACCAGTAGGCTATGTTCGGAATTTTTCCACGAGAGCTCTGGCGGGCGTTTCCTTAACTATTCGTCCCTCGTGAATAGGTTTAGAGGTTAGGTTAACTGTTTTTTGGGGCTAGAAACTACTGGGTTATTACGCCCTAAATAATGTTTTAGGTCTAGAGGTTTCTTACTACTACAGTTGTTATTATGCAGATTTCTCTATTGTAAAACTTCACGTGGGAAATCTGCTTAGTTTACGCAGCCCCTGCGTGACGGACTATTTGGTCCCTTATCGGCATTACTGCCTTTGTCTACCCCCCCCCCTCCCCCCTCTGCTAACCCCACCATCATCCGATAATGATGTTTGAGCAAGACAATTTAAGGCGTGCAAATTGAGCAAATATAGAAGTGAAAGGAAGACCCGAGTTAAGAATTACATTTTATATTAGTCTAAATGACAGAATATTTTTTCAAAACGCATTGAGGAAATCATGATCAGCAGTTGTCCATCCAAACAAATCCCATTAGAAGATAACGCTGTTCTCCAGAACATAATTTAACTGCTCTGCTGTAATGCTAAGAATTACGATTTACCTGTATTACTGAAGTTGCTCAATAATAGATATTAGAGTGGAGTGAGAGGCACTTTTCCTTCATATTATTTTACTTTTAGCAGATTTCCCGAGAAATCAGCTATTGAGGTCGTACTGATGACGTGATTTTAGACATTTTTCTTCAAACATCCATGGATCCTACCTAGGAGATGACTAAAATGAGGTGCGTTCAAAATTTACTATATATATTTGTCTGTTACCACTCTAGCGGTCGCAATTATTGCTTTATCGTTACCTAACTCGAAATTTAATCGTTTTATATAAAAAGATAGATCAAGTTCATTAATGGCTGAAATCGGACCAGTGGGAGGGGGGGGGTTTAGAGGGGGGATTTTCGAAAATTAGAAACATCTAAAAATACTATACGTCGGATCGAAAAACTCTATAGAATCAATCGTATTGCAAATTAAATGAATTGACTATAAATATTGTTATATACATTTATTTTCTATCTTGAATATTAACCGAGATATTTGTATTTATCAGCTTTCAGCCTTCAGCAAACCCCCACTTCTACTCTAGTTACATAAACAATATTCTGTTGTATAATAAATCACATTATTTAAAGCTTAAATACCAAATATTGTTTTCAAGAGGCATTTATTATACGAGATACATGCAAATATATTCTGGTAACCCCCACCCCCTCGTCTTAAGTTTTGGACTACTAAAAGTTGATTGATTGAGATAACAATTATTCTGGTTAATTATAGTTTACAGTTCTAGCTATAGTAAATATTTTTCAATAAAATTAATATGTTATATACAGATATATTTCTTTAATTGTTCTTCTTTCCGGTATATATTCTATCTATTCAGCATTGCGATGTTGGCTGCCTTTTCGTCGTGGATATTATGAACTTGCAAAGCGACTGAAAGATTTCTTTTTACCGTTTGTATTTATTCGCTTAACATTCATGGTGGTGTTGCCAGTATGTAGTTTTTTCTGTTTTAAACATTCCCCTAGGAAATCTGCATAGTTTACGCTGCCCCTGCGTGGCGGACTTTATTCTACATTGAGCTGATTCACAGGAGAATTTGTTACACTTCAGTTGACGGAGCGTTTTTGTTTGAACTTAGAGGGAGGCCATGATTAGTTTCTTATGAGATATTTAATTCAATATCATTGGAATTCGTAAGATATTAGCAAATAAGAATATAAAGGCCACAATTGAGAATAATATTGAAATATGTATAAGACGTGTTATGGTAGCGTTCCAGGATCTCTGAATAGTAAATTTCAACAGAGCTGTCGTCGGTGAATGAGAAAATTGCAGAAGTAGATTAGAAGGATTGATATATATTGCCCAAGTGGCTTATTGATATGTGGATTCAGAAATATAACCTAAAACACCCCACGCACGGTGAAACCTTCTAGGAATTTTGATCTTATTCGTATTGTTCCTTTTTAATATGAATGAACTTTGAAAAAAATGAAACTCATCAAAAAGTGGTTGAACTTAAAATGTTTCGAACGCCCATGGCAGATTCTGATAAAAAACGTCCGTCACGCAGGATCTGCGTAAACTAAGCAGATTCCCTCGTGAAGATTAATAATAAATAAATAATAATAAAACAGGTCTGCCTACGACTCAGCTGAAAGAAAAACAATGACACATATCAGAATATAACATATCCATTTTATTGAACACTATGTACTATAAGTAGTACTGTAATTTATAATGAATCAGAATAATTTTTATCTCAATCAATCAAATTTTAATAGTCAAAGAATTTAAGACGTGGGGGGGCGGTTGTGTGACGATAATATAATTGCTTCTATCTCGTATAATAAAGGTCTCCGGAAAACATTATTTGGTATTTAATAATACCATAATAGGAATAATGTGGTTTATTACAAGTAGAAGTGGGGGTTTACTGAAAGCTGAAAAATGAATTATCTTGGTTAATAATGAAAATATAGAATAAATGGTATGACAATATTTATAGTAACTTTAATTTGCAATAAGAATTATTCTATACACTTTTTCGATCCGAGTTATAGTAACGGAGATATTTCGAATGTTCAAATTCCTCCCCCCATATCAGCCGTTAACGAACTTGACCTTTCTTTTTACATAAAACGACTAAATATCGAGTTTGGTAATGATAAAAAAATTGCGACTGCTTGAGCGGTAACAGTCAAATATATATAAAATTGTAACCTCTGTCTGTACATTGATTTTTTTCGCGAAATTTCACGATAACTTTTCGTTTCACATGTCATAGACACCATAACTACATTTTGTTTCTTTCGTGTCTGTTTGTTTGTTTGTTACCTTTTCACGCATAAACGGCTGAACCGAATTTTATGAAACTTGGTATGTATATTACTACTAGCCCAACTTAGACTTCAGGCTAAATTAATATTCTCCAAGACAAACAGGAGTGGGGGTTATAAGGGAGGCCTGAAATTAAAAATAGCGATATTTCGTTTCCTATTGCTTTTTCAGCAAATATGCCCATAACAAAAGTTGTTTATTTTGTAATTTAGAGTAACTTTTGTTATATGCTTTTTTGGCGTATACGGAAGTATAAATGAGTTATACGCTAAAAACTATAGCGGGAGTCAACAATTTATTAGGCACAAAAGACTCAACTGAACTAAACCAAACTCGGTATGTGAATTAGTACTAACGCCTTCCTTATAATAAGCCATACTAACATTTCTAGGGACGAGCAGGAGTGGGGGTTATAAGGAAGGCCTGAAATTAATAATTGTGGTATTTCGTTTCCTATTGCATTTTCGGCAAATATGCACATAACAAAAGTTGTTTATTTTGTTATTTAGAGAAACTTTTTTTATATACACTATCGTCGTATACCAAAGTATAAAGGCGTTATACGCTAAAAACAATAGCGGGTGTCCACAATTTTATTTGGCACAAAAGACTCAACCGAAATAAATAAAACTCGGTATGTGTATTAGCACTAACGGAAATAAATAAAACTCAATAAACTGGCAAGGCTCCCGTCAACTTCATTGGGCGCTAACGTGAGACTTCTAAGCATTCTTCTACATTAGCATTATTGATGCAAAGCATTATTTTATAATTTATCTACCGGAGTGGAATTATAAGGGAGGCCCTGAAAATAGCATATCGAGTTTAAACACATATTGTTTTTTGTCATAATGACATTACCATTAACGTTGAATTTTTATGATATTACATATTTGTTTCAATAACATCAAGGTACATTATACAAATTAAATAAAACATTAATGTACAGACAGAGGTTACAATTTTATATATATATATATATATATATATAATTTTGAACGGACCACATTTTCGTCGTCTCCTGGGTAGGTTCGATGGACATTTGAAGAAATTTTTCGAAAATTGCTTCATGAGTACGACCTCAATAGCTGATCCTCTTTATGGGAAATCTGCTAAAATGAAGGATATGTATACAAACTAAATGAGCAGAAAATTTAAATGTTTCTATAGAGACAGACCTTGGTAAAAAAAATATGAATTTAAATGCATAAAAAAAAAAATCTTTGATAGATGGACTTTTGAGGTTATTTTTCGTAATATATCGTAATTTTCGTAATATATATATATATATATATATATATATATATATATATATATATATATAAAATTTTTTAAAAAATCTTATGTAGGTCATTAGAATAAATGTTTATCATCTTTTCCCTCTTTGGGATTGATAATTTTAGACTGATGTCGATATACGTACATTGCTCTTGGACTAGATGGGAGTGGAACAATATGAGTTATGTGCTGTCGAGCTAGGGACTATTGCGTGATAGCGTGATGACTAGAGGAGACAATAGAATAGGAACGAAACGATGGAGTTGGGAGGAGAGGGTGCGAAAGGGGGGAAATGATGAGAGATATATCTACTCCAGGTGCAACACCAGCTAACAGAACATCCACCACAGCTGCCCTCCTCCGAATCCAACTCCCACACTCAGGGAGTATTTCTCACTCCGATAACTCTAATAGAGGGTATAAATACCATATCTAAATGAGCACATGCTTCCGTTTGGATAGTAGGCCGGAACATTTCACCTCCTTTTCACAACATCTCCTTAGAACATTCAGTAGATTGAAAGAGCTCTGTTATCTACCTCATTACTCGGTATCAAACGACATTCTATTAGTTTTAGCAGATTTCCCTCAAGGGGCGTCAGCTATTGAGGTCGTACTCATGTCGCGATTTTCAAAAATTTTATTCAAATGTCCATCGATCCTAACCAGGAGATGAAATGAGGGCCGTTCAAAACTGTATATATATATATATATATATATATATATATATATATATATATATATATATGTCTTTTACCGCTCTAGCGGTCGCAATTATTGTTTAATCATTACAAAACTCGATATTTAGTCGTTTTATGTAAAAAGAAAGATCAAGTCATTAACGGCTGAAATCGGCCAGGGAGAAGAGGGGTTTAGAGGGAGAGAATTTTAAAAATTCGAGAAACTATCTTACAGCAAATTAAATGTACTATGAATATTGTTATATGCATTAATTTCCTGAATATTAACCG
>CM032233.1:66417500-66435000 GCA_019009955.1 Riptortus pedestris | reverse complement strand
CCTAAACATGTGAGAATACACTTTAATTTGATTGAAGAGTTTATGAGTTGTGAGGAGTACGCGTTTTGTGATTCATGGGCTTAAGTAATATTCAATAAACAGGAGAAATGAAAATATGTATAATTGCATTGGATTAATATTATTCGAATGTAAATCCTAGGAGCATAATAAGCATTCTGCTTAATTAAATTATGGGGTTTCCTCATTTTAATCAGTCTGAAATGCTGTAGTATCAACTTTTTTCTATGAAGGAAAGTTTTCGCTCTTGTAAAATAAAATCTTCTGAATGTTCACGTGCCAGAGTGCTCTCTTAATTGCAATTGAATACGCTATATTTTAAGCCAACCGTCTATTCAGGATTTTAATTTTATAAAAGGGCTGCAGAGTTCGTGTAATTCATTTCAAAGAGTCACAGACGTGCAAAAAAGGAGATAGTAAAATTAACATTTTTAAGGAAAATAAGATTTTACTGGTTAGTGAAGTAAGCCCTTTCCTTCTATGAATTTAAAAGTGTAATTTAATCACACAGAATTACATTTTAAAATCATATATGCACATCAAAATAAAATAGTACTTCTCATTATAATCGTATTAACTCAGCATCATCATCAACATCTAAAGGCTGGGCCAGATCCACATTTCCATTTCTTCCAATCTGTTTATTAAATTCCTTTTTATGGAGATTCCAACTTTTTCCCGTAAAGCAGTACGAAATTTGTTACTATTGTCTATAGAAAATAATTACCTTTTACCCACAATACCCCAAGGGCTCACTCACATACCATCTACCCATAAACAACCCGTCTTTTTTAAATGAAAAAAAACGTAACGTATGGGAGGGTGGGGGGTTCTAGATCCACCGGTGGGGAGCACCGTATTCTCCAAGTGAAGAATTTTGAAAAAATGAGAATTTCTTTGATCCTCTACTATTATGAGATAGGTGCACAAACTTCAATTGAGGTTTCGACAACATACCTTACTTCGACATAGGTACCCTATGATCATTCGTACACACTACACCAAATATCACCTGGGAATTAAAATAAGTTATTTTTTTTTTTTTAAGAGAAATCCCTTTATTGCCGAGGTTCAATTTGTTTGAAAGGCCTTTATAGTGTCAGTGCTTGAGTAAATGAATTACAGATAAATTATACAACGTGGCTCAAGGAACAGAGAACGGGTGAAGATGTAGGAATCATAGAAATGAGACACGGAATGGGCTCCTAATATATTTCATATATTTATCAGATTTGTAGAAGTCGACAAGTGTTACAGCTCTGCAGAATTCATAAATTTTTTTTAAATACCTGTAAAGAACTTCTACAGATAATAAAAGAAATCCTCTATGATGTACTTTGAACATTCTAAAAACGTACTCGAAAAACAAAATAGAAATCAATCAAAAATAAGCAAATGAACCTTGCATAAATAATTAATAATCTTAAACAAACTTCTTAAAATAACAAAACTTTTTATATTTAAGTTACTTCAACATGGCATATTAGAATTATTATATTTACTGACAAATATCGATTAAATATCGAGTTTGGTAATCAAACAAAAATTGCAACCGCTAGAGCGTTAACAGACAAATTTATATAAAGGTTGTATAAAGATCAGGAACATTTGAAGAGATATTCTGTAAATATTTCTCAATAATTGAACAAGACAAATTTAAGAATATTTTGCGTGCAATATACTTATAATATTAATTTAACATTGAGATTTTAAAATACATTATTGTCTTCAAATAGGTAGGAAAATAGAATGAGGGTGAGTCATTTCAACTTTAGTCAATATATCAGCAGCCTTGTAATTCAATTATTAAAAATACAATTTATTTCTGAAGGCATCAACGCTTTAGAAAATGATAACCGTTAGATATTGAAGAAGCATTTCTAAACCCTCCTTCCCAGAATTTAGTTCCTAGCAATCGGAGGATTAGCTTAATTTTACGAATGTTATTATTAATAATGATCAAGTGAATCAAGACGAATTTTGTGAATTTACGTCCACTCATTTACTTGATACAAAGATTGTAGCATACAGACGGAATCGTGAGATTTTGAGAGTCCTTGTTATGGAAAATTGTCACTAACGGCGAGTTGATGAAAAATATATATTTAGTTTAAGGCAGATAAATGCTGCAAACAATAAAATTGATTTAGCTGAAATATTGTTTTTCGAAATGCACTCAAATGTTCTATATTTTTCTGTCACTTTAAAGAAATATAATTCTAGTTACATCGTCGTATCTATTATTTGTTTAAAGTAAATGAAGTCAACATGTACGCAAGGTATAGGTATTGTTTTGAATGAACCAAAACTGTGTCCTTCGACCACTCTTAAGAGTACCTTTTTTGTTATTCTTCCCAGATACCCCAATGGTCCAAAAGTTGGAAACTTTGAATACCCTAAAAAACTGGATTTCCTATGCTCTTGATAAGTGCGTACATCATTTTAAAAGACGGCAATATTATACAGAGAAGACAATACAGACTATCACCACTATGTACAAACAATCAAGCAGAAAACCTTGCAATTACTGAGGCACTCAAAACACTGCACGACATTTCAAGTGACAGAGAGACTAGTATAATCTACACGGACAGCAAAATTAACATAGACCGCATTTACAATAACGAAAACCATAACGAACAGACTGAACAGATCAGAAGACTAATTACACTATGTAGATAGAAGAATGTAATAGTGGCAATAGCATGGATAAAAGGACACTCGAATTTAGGAAACGATACAGCAGACCAACTTGAAAATACAGCTTCAAGAGACGAATCAATACCTATTACATACTCTAAACTGACTAAACAGACCATTAAAACACTTTTGATACACGAATCTTATAAAAAATGGGACGAAAGATGGACCAACACTCCTAAAGGACGACAATTACATAAGTACATACCAACTATATACCAGAGACAAAAAATAACACTTAGCAATTCTAAACAAATACAATTTATATCAGGACATGGACCTACTAAAAGTTACTTGTACAAATTTAAACTAACAAACACAAATACATGCAAATGTGACTGAACAGACATATGACCACCTCTTATATGACAATACATTACTTGGTGGACCAAGAACAAAACCCATCAGGTACATTACACTACAAGACGGAACTTGGCCGACGGACAAACCGAAACTTTTACTCAAATTCAACAAGGGATTTAATGCATTTATACAAGATTTGGACACCATTTTGTAGATCTACACCTACTGTTTATACACATATGTAAAGTTTACATATGTTTTATTTTTTTATTTATTTATTTTATTGTTTTTATAAGTTTATAAATATTTTATATGAAATATTATAATGTAATTTCTGAAATGTGTGTAGTATCGAAAGGATGGAGCACAAAACATTTAAATAAATTCCCACGTTAGACGGATACTCAGCGTGGAAAACAGAAAACCAGTAAGTCACGTCATTTTAGTGAACTTATTACTATTTTTAATTATTTAAACGACCGAATTATTTAGCACGTAATCATGCCTAACGAAATTGTTCACACTTTCAGTATTACTTTAAGCAAATTATTCAATACAATCTTGTTATGCACATAGGTGCTTATTCCATATCAAAATTAACAAGTAATGCATTTTGTAAATTTGACATATTTCCCGTCCTTTTCATTCTAATAAATTCCCTGCTATGTACTTAACACGACTCAAAATAAAGGAGGTACAATGCATAAGAATTCTACACAGTATTTGTACAGGAAACCCAATAGGATAATTTAAAGTTTTTTTTTTTCTCTGAATACATTATTTGTTTGTGACAGAGAGCATAATTAAATTATATACAGTCACGGGGTTCGAGATTTAATGTTCAAGGAGGAAAATTAAATTAAAAATTTAATAAGCAATAGAAAAAAATCCTGAAATATATTAAAATCCATAACAGCATTAAAGTAACATTCTGGAGGGATTAATTATAAAAACAAGAATTAAAATGAAAATGTTTGAAAGCACTTTTGGTAATTAATATTGAAATGGAATTCATATATTTTTCATTAAGATTATTCCTCAATGTAAATGAATTCATAAGAATTTTAAGAGTAAATAAAGTAACAAATATTTCTTCCTGGAATTATTAAATGTATATTTGAAAAGTCATTATAATAAATGATAAAACAACTATGAGCCTAGTTGTCGCTCCGCTAATAAAGGGTGGTGAAATAGAAATTAATTATTTTAAAATAAGCCGTATATAATAGACTTATCACAAAGAAAACTCCGTCACTCAGGGGCTGCGTTAACTAAGCAGATTTCCCACCTGCATCACGTACTTGCACTTATCTCAAAACGTAAAAGTTCAATGAGAACCATATTTGGTATTTGGACTTCAAATAAAGTGCTTCATAATATAACAGCTTATTGTTAATATTAAGTGAGTAGGAGTGGAGGTTTACTCAAGGCCGAAACTAAAAAATGCCAATGTCTCGGTTAATAATCAAGATAGTGTTTTCCCAGTTCGCCGAGGTTGAGCCAGGCATGGTCCGGGTACTCCCAGTGACCCTGTCTTATAAAGGTGTCTGGTGTAAGAAGAGTGCCGACGGATTGCGGGATTTAGGCATGAGCAGTACGGCAATGCAGTGGATCAGCATCCTGGTGCTTCACGGTTCCTGTACAGCTTGGGGCGTATTTGCAGCGAGGAATGGACGACTGGCTGGAAGACAAGGCATTTGCTGAGGCAGGAGGAGGCAATCCACTTGGCGAACGTTTTCCAAGACCAGGAAGTGTGGGGGGATTCGTGATCTTTTATATTTTAGTGAAGAGTATTATTTTAATTATGTTTTTTGCAAGTAGACGGGCAGAACTCCTTCTCAGGGTGCTTGCACCTTTCTTAATGATGTCCCATTGGAACAATTTTGGTATTAAGGAGCCCCAGTTCATGTATGGAGTTGTCTGCACCTCAAATTATTAATTGAATAGAGGAATTATTTATTATGTGTATTATGTATTTATTTTTGTATTTGTACGAAAACCCAAATAAATAGTTAAAAGTTAATAATCAAGATAGTGAAAAACGTACATAACAACATTTATAGAACTTTACATTTGAAATTAGATTTGCAATATACAGTTTTTTGCTCTGACATATAATAACGAAGATGTATCGAATTTTTGAAATTCTTCCCCTCTAAACCCCTCCCCCAGTCCACAGTGAATTTTCTGTCGCATTGTGTATCGTGTTCTGTTATACTGTTTTTAATAAATTAGCTAATGTGCTTAACATGTCGGATGCATCAGGTTACTAAATTATGTCTAGTAAGGTTCACGAGCCCCACTAAGTGTAATATAGTAGTTTGTGTTCTTTTCTTTTTATGGGTTACAACTCATACGTATTTCTTCTCTCTGCTTAATAATTTGCCATAACCGCATACAAAAAGCGTCTAACATAGTCTTATGGATAGGATTGGCATTTTTCGAAAATCGCGTCATGATTTCAACATCAATAGCTGATTTCCCTAAACAGAAATGTGTTTAAAAAGACCTTCACCTTAAATATTAACCGAGATACTTCCATTTTTCAGTTTTCAGCCTTCATTTAATACTCACTTCTACTCGTGTTACATAAACAATACTCTGTTATATAATAAACATCATTATTCGAAGCTTAAATACCAAATATTGTTTTCCTAAGACCGTTATTATACGATTCATGCAAATATGTTCTTGTGACCCCCTCTCCTCTTAAATTCTTGGACTAATAAAATTTGATTGATTGAGATAAAAATTATTCTGATTCATTATAAATTACAGTACTAGGAATAGTACATAGTTTTCAATAAAATGAATATGTTATATTCTGATAAGTTTCAGTTATTGTATTTCTTTCTGCTGAGCCGTTGGCAGACCTTTTTGTTTGAGACGTTTCCCGCCGGCAGGGGAAAGATTTATTATTACCGTTTGTAATTTTTCACTTAATATTCACGGTGGTGTTGTGTTAGCAGTATGTAGGTTTATCTATTATTAATTTTCACGCGTGAAATATGCTTAGTTCAAGCAGCACCTGTGTTGTTATTTCCCTTTGTGCAAATTTTTACTTTTGAAAGGGCAAACCACCTTTGATGTGATGTCCATAAATAAAAAATAATTACCATAACTTCACCCAACATTTTATGTGTGGAAGGCAATATTTAAAAAAAAAATCAAATAGAAGATCCCATAATCAATGAATGGATTGTTTTTTTTAAGTACTTATTTTATTCATTTGACTATCAAATAGATAAATATTCGATTGCAATTTGTCTAAGTACTCCGTCGGAATGAATATTAAACGTGACATATCACGCTGTCCGTAGGTTGCATTGTCGGAAACCTTGGCAAGTAACAATTTAAGAGACATTTTAGTGAGACCTTGAACTATATGAGAGTACTTGATAAACATCTCTCTTTTCACATGCTATTCTGGGATCCATCAAAGAAATTCCTAAAACTAGCCAGTCATCCCTCCTATCTCAGCTTGCATTGTCTTGATTAGCTTAATTATTCTTAGCTGACATATTAATCACTCATGCAGGGAAAAAAGTCCGTCACGCAGGGGCGGCGTAAACTAAGCATATTTCCCTCGTGAAGTTTAACAATAGATAAATCTACATACTGTTATCACACCATCACCATCAATATTAAATGAATAAATACAAATGGCAAGTGTCTGAAATTTATACATACTGGTCTGCCAACGTCACATTCGAAAAAAATACAATTACTGAAATATAACATTTTAATTTTGTTGAAAAACTATTTACAATATCTATTGCTGTAATTAATAATGAATCAGGATAATTCTTATCTCAATCAATTAAATTTTAGCAGTCCAAGAACTTAAAACGGGAGAGGGGGGCTGTCAACAGAACGCATTTACATGTATCTCGTATAATAAAGTTCTCTTGAAAGAACATTTGGTATTTAAGCTTCAAATAATGTGGTTTATTATGTAACAGGGTATTGTTTATGTAACATGAGTAGAAGTGGGGGTTTGCTGAAGATTGAAAACTTAAAAATGCAACTCTCGGTTAATATTCAAGATAGAGTATAAAGGTATATATTATATTTATATATTTCAGCCGTTAACGAACTTGATCTCTTTTTTTACATAAAACGACTAAATACCGAGTTTGGTAACTATCAATAATTACGACCACTAGAGCAGTAACAGACAAATATATATATATATATATATATATACAATTTTGAACGGAACTCATTTTCATTATCTCCTAGGTAGGATCGATGGACATTTGAAGAAAAATTTTGAAAATCGCGTCAGAAGTACGACCTCAATAGCTGATTTCCCTAAAGGAAAATCTGCTAAAAAGATACATAAAAGGACACTAAACTAGGTATTGAAGGTTGGAAACATGAGACAGAGCCGGATCATCTGTTAATTAAATCATCAGTACTATTCTAATATTTGGCATTGCCAAGACTGATTATTTAATATTTGCCATCAAACTTGAAATTAGTAGATTCCGAATTTTGTATTTTACTCTCCCCACTCCCCTGCTCATCTGATTAACTCTCCCCACGACCCTGCAGATCTGAAAAAAATAATCTTTTTAATAGAAAAAGATTTGTGACGTAGACTCCAAGTGTTTTATGAAGGAGAGAAAACCTTGAATGGTCTTTTCGATTTAAAATACAAATAATTAAATGTTCAATGTATAGATGGTTCGTTGCCTGATGAATATCTGAAACGGCACCTCCTAAACTGCTGGTGGGTAATAAAATTGTCTAATATATGAGAATAGATAACATTTTTATATTCCGTAAAAAAAAATCCGGTAATATTCCCAACACCATACTTAAATACTGCATTATTATGATATTTGGGGACTGTAGAAGCTTATATTTTAGCCTGCCCTTTCAAAAGAAAAAAAGTCCATCGCAGGCCAAGGGGCTGCGTAAACTAAGCAGATTTCTGATGTGCAGTTATAAAATAGAGAAAATCTCCATACGAAGCGCCCCCAACCAGTTACGGTAACTCCCATACTAGCTTTTGGCGGAGGAAAAGGAAACTCAGTCGTCCGTTTACCGGCCCACATTTATTAATTATTCAAATTATCTCGGTTAATATTCATGATAGAGAATAAATGTATATATAAATATTTTTAGTAAATTTAATTTTCAATAAGATTGGTTTTATTCAATTTTCTGTTCCGACGAATGGTAACGGGACATATTTCGAATATACTGGTACTATTTCAGCCATTATCGAAATTGATCTGTCTTTTTGCATGAAACGTATAAATATCGAGTTTGGTAAAGATCAATTCAAAAATTGCGACCGCAAGAGCGTTAACAGACATATATATAGATTTCTCTCTCTCTCTCCTCTCTCTCTCTCTCTCTCTTATATATATATATATATATATATATATATATATTTATATTATATAAATATATTATAATTTTTAACGGACCTTTGACGGATTTTTGAAGAAATTTTTTCGAAAAATCGCGTCATGTGTACGACCTCAATAGCTGAATTTCCCTCAAGGGAAATCTGCTAAAACGTGTTCTTATGAGTATACAAGTTTTTGTTTTACTGAATGTACTTGAGAGAATAGAGAAAATGGGGTGTTATATGATAGAAATAATAGAGGGTCTATCACCCCATAAGGGTATTAGTGTAATGCTCGTTTGATTGGTAACAATTACCCTCGGATAGGGGTAGCTCCCTCCTAATAGCAGTCTATCCTCCCTGAATTCTGAAAACGACTCCACTTATATTTAACAATTCTTTCACATTAAAACTCAAATGATTCACTGTAAGTTAAGAAATTCCGTAGGATTTTCTCCCACGACATAAGCCCTGCGACACCTTGCTTTCTTTTTAGCAGATTTCCCTTAAGGGAAATCAGCTATTAAGGTTGTACTCATGACGCGATTTTCGAAATTTTTCTTCAAATGTCCATCGATCCTACCCAGGAGATAACGAAAGTGAGGTCCGTTCAAAACTGTATATATATCATCTATCTATCTATATATTTGTCTGTTACCGCTCTAGCGGTCGCAATTTTTGTTTAATCGTTACCAAACTCGATATTTAGTCGTTTTATGTAAAAAGAAAGATTAAGTTCGTTAACGGCTGAAATCGGACCAGGGGGAGAGGGGGTTTAGATGGGAGGTTTTTTGAAAATTCGAAATATCTCCGTTACCATACGTCGGATCAAAATATTGTATAAAACTAATCTTATTGCAAATTAAATTTACTATAAATATTGTTCTATACATTTATTCTCTATCTTGAATATTAACCGAGATATTTGCATTTTTATTAAATGTGGGCTGTTAACGGAGCGTTTCCCGTCCCCAAAAGCTATAGTTCGGGCCGTAACTGTTCGGCCTCTCGTATAGAGATTTCTCTATTGTAAAACTTCACAGGGGAAATCTGCTTAGTTTACGCAGCCCCTGCGTGACGGACTTTTACTTAAATGTTATATTCTAAGCGATATAATAGGTCAAAATTAATATCGTATATGAAAGAATAATTACGCATAAATAACAAAAATTCTATTAATATTGGAGACATTTAGAGAAATGTTTACGCAAAAACAATTCTAAAACATTGATTTATTAACAATGTTGGCATAAAACATTTTTCCACGTATAGTAACGGGGTCCCTCCTTCGCCACTAGCCTTGGAAAAGGGCAGATAATTTGGCCTAGGTACCGCATGGTGTCATTACGTCATATAGATTCCCTAGCTATTCTTCTCTTTCTGTATAAATTGAAATTAAAAATAACGACTTTGCAATTGGAGATCAGATAAACTCTGAGAAGTTAATTTTCTTAGCAAATTATTATTAGTTCTTTTAAAAATCTAGTGAACAAAATTAGGTAGATGAAAGAAATGGCTACGCTTCCTCTGTAACAATTTATTAAAATGACAGAGCACTTTCCATGCAGTGCATCATAATCAGTGTCCGAACATCCTGGATGTTGACCTGACGGCCCTTAGAACTAGACTCCTTAGAACTAGATGAAGTTTGTTCGTCTGATGGCCAATGTTGCATCATAAGAACTTGTCAAGTGTTAATCAGTAAAGCACGGTAATAAAGGAACTGTCTAAGTTTTAAAAATAAAGAGAATATTTAAGATTTTACACTTTAACGTTTCTTTAGACCTACTTTCTTACTTTCTCATGGTTTTCAATTACCGAGTTGGAAAATGATAAAAGGAAAATTGTGCTCACTTAAAAATTATTGCAAATTCCCCGGGATCCAAGGTGAAATCTTCCGTTGAGCAATATAGGTGTTTTGCCTGCTACATCATACCCGCACAACGAAATCAAACAATTACAGAGGAATTTAATTACTATTATGCAAATTATTGCATTCTATTTTCAGCCTTTAGCTACATATGACCTACATATATATCTTGACATTTTTTTGTTCTCCAATAATCTTATTTTAAAATATTTCAATATATCCTTTATTAGTAGGTTTGATTAATTTATTCACCCAGTTGAATATGTGTGTAGGCATTTGGATAGTACTGCTTACCATATGTGGAAGTAGTATCACATTAAATCAATGATAATATAGGCTACTTGTTTGTATTTATTGTCCTGTATACTAAATAACCCTTGCATAATAAGCACTCCGTCAATCAATAGGAATTTAGTAACAGAATATTACGATTAATTACTGTCATGTTTAAATTTTCTTTAATCCGAAAGTGCTTATACACATCTTCCTAATTCTATTGGATAGTTCGCCATTCGTTGAGAACGATAGAATTGTTAGAAGATTTCCCTTAAGGGATCTATATCAGATTTTGGGGTCGTTCTCACGACGCCATTTTCGAAAAACTTCAAATGTCTATCGATCCTACCTAGGAGGTGACGAAAATGAGGTCCGTAAACAACTATTCACACACACATAGAGGGTGTCCAAACTTCCCGGCCACCCCCCTTAAAATCGCCAATAGTGTTAATAAATGGCTGAGACTTGTTGTGGCACTATAGAAGAATCTTTTTAGTCCATATTTAACCTCGTAACCTTCTCCAGTGACCCTAACTTTGGAATTTCCAATAGAATTTTTTATGACGGATTCTTGAAAAAAATCAAATTCTAAAACGAGTTTATATCGGTGAATTTTTCGATTTAGCCATAAAATACACACATCTTTCAAAGTTTTTATTTCAGAATTCATTTCTCTTCCCATAGACTCGTTTCAAAGAAAAATTTCTTGGCTACAACTTTTATGTCGCATCATTTTTCAATAAAACATGCTGTTTCTGAAATAAGGATATGTGCATTTAATGGCTAAAGGATGCGTCAAATCGATCGAAAAAGATCAAATTCATTAATAGCTAAAATCTGACCACTGGGAGGGGGGATTGAGAGGGAGGAATTTAGAAAATTCTTAATATTTCCGTTATTATACGTCGGATTGAGAAGTTGTATAGAAGCAACCATATTGAAAATGTAAGGTTCTATAAATGTTGTTATGTGCGTTTTTTCGCTGTGTTGATTATTAACCGAGGTATTTGTATTTTTTAGTTTTCGGCCTTAAGAAAACCCCCAATCATACTCATGTCATATATAAGCTGTTATGTTATAAAGCACTTTATTTGAAACTTACAAACCAAATATTGTTCTCATTGAACTTTTACATTTTGAGATAAATACAAATACTTGACGCACGTGGGAAATCTGCTTAGTCTATGAGGTACTTTTTTTATTAGCGCGTATTAAATTGTCATAAGTAAGCTAAATAATAGCTTCTGGCATATACTATTCCATCGAAATATACTCGGAGAGAGGAGGGCAACTTAATTCATCAATGAAGTTGATTAAAACGATGGATTAATCACTCTGACGGACCAGTATGTTCAAATATCTCTTTATGTATATTATTTCAAAAGTAATAAATATGCCATTCATAACTTTTAGCTGGAAATCCAGGAGTGTTTGATCTTATAAATTCTCATCTAAACAAATACCTAAAATGTCAAAGGGATCAATTGAATCAGAGAACTTTTCTTATCTAAGCAGTTCATTAAAGGGAATCAGAGCGGAGTTTTCATAATAATAACTAATCTGTGAGATTACGGATTTAATCGGAGTTAATTATAGGATCAGTTATGACAGAAATACATTCAATGAGATTTCAGGAGTGGGACGGCTGAACATTTATTCAACTGTATTAAATACCCTTCTTATATTAGCGACAGTAAAAGGATCAAACCAGTTTTTGTTGACTACCCACTCAATAATTTTTAATAATTTCTCACATAAATTGGGGAGATGGATGACATTCTTTACTTTTGGGATTTCAATTTGTAAAGAGAGTTTTGTAATATGTATTACAAAAATCAAAATGGCTCTATCGAAACATAATCAATGGCGTGTTAACATAATCCATTAATTCAATAAACATTTACAATAGCAATAAATTGTTATTATTATTTATTAACGTTCTCTTTTTGCAACTTAGGCTAATCTACAGGTTACCAACCTATTCTAGCCAGGGTGGGACTTAGGATGTTTTTTAATGAATTCCGTCACTAAATAATTTCCTTTGCCCAGACGAGAATCGAACTTGCCACTCTAGGTTTACCATGTGAGATTAAGGTCAACGCTTTAACGCCCAGCAATAAATTAAAACAAACAAAATGTCTAAGAATAGACACAATAAAAAGGAAATTATCTATCATTAGAACAAACCAAAACCTAGAAAAAGTGTCCTCCAATTAAAATAAAAGGTCAACAATATAATCACGTTAAGCAATTTTAACGAATGATGACCGTAAAATTACATGTGTTATATTTTGATTAAATAGAAATATAATTGTGTTAGATTTTATAAGTTTAGATAAAATCTAGTTCTACCAGTTTCAATTAAATTATCATTACTGCCTAATTTATTTTTGGTAGAATCAACCTAAAGTAAAGATATAAACTTAAGATTGGTGTCTTCTACATATACAGATAAATATTACGATGATTAGTTTTGAGAATATTAAGAATTTACGACACAGTGGAATATACTACTGCTTTCAATCTAAGGAAAGGTACTCTATAATTTCCTCCTTTCACCAGAATTAATTTGGAAGGGTAGTCTTGATGGTGCTATTGTGAAGTGGCTTGGATACAGAGAAACATCCTTAAAGTCCAAGGGCATGGAAGCCATATTCAGTTTCAGTATAGTCGATGCCCGAATATGTTTTCTAAGAATGAAGTATCAATAGTTCAGTACCTCGATTATAAATTTATTTTTAACAGCAGAGTATATGGTGAGTGAACTAAAACGTAACCTCTAAGATATGAAGATATGAGATTGAACTGCATGCCATGAAGACAGTAATAGGAGACAAGTGCTGAGAACAGGGCCAGCCCATAATCGGAGAACAAAGTCTTAATGACGCTTGGAGCAATAGTTGAATAAGGTGAAAATACTCTGCTGGAGAATAAAAAAAAAAGTCCGTCACGCAGGGGGTACGTAAACTAAACAGATTTTCCACCTGAAGTTTTATTGTAGAGAAATCTGCCTAGTAATATCAGTAGTAGTAACGAGTCTCTAAACCAATTTCGCGAGAGCCGAACAGTTAAGGAAACGGCCGAACTATCTTTCAGCGGAAAGTCCCGAATAGAACCGACTTCAGCCGATCTCAACTCGGTTCTCAGGACACACAATAAAAATGCTAATATCTCGGTTAATATTCAAGGTAGAGAATACATATATAGCATTATGTGTAGTAAATTTAATTTGCAATATGATTGGTTCTATACAATTTTTCGATCCGGCGCATAATAACGGAGATATTTCGAATTTTCAAAATTCCCACCCCCTAACCCCCCCCCTCCCACAGGCACGATTTCAGCCATTAAAGAACTCGATCTTCCTTTAAATATCGATATCCTTAAATAAGCATTGCGACCGCTAGAGCAGACATATATATAATTTTGAACGGACCTCATTTCCGTCATCTCCTGGGTAGGGTCGATGGACATTTGAAGACAATTTTCAAGAATCGCGTCATGAGTTCGATCTCAATAGCTGATTTCTCGGGAAATCGGCTAAAATAAAATAATATGAAAGAAAAGTGCTCACTCCACCCTAATATCTATTATTGAGCAATTTCAGTAATACAGGTAAGCGTAGTTCTTTGCATTACAGCAGAGCAGTTAAATTATGCTCTGGAGAACAGCGTTATCTTCCAACGGGATTCGTTTGGATGGAGTAACAACTGCTGATCATGATTTCCTCATTTAGTGATGAAAGTCATTATACGTACCAAACGTGCAATAATTTTATACACGTTAAATAGATTTATTTAGTCGCATCTAGCAATTTGGTATATAGAACGTAGGTCTTTGACTTTAAACATGTATAGGTTTAGAGGAGAGCGGGAGTAAGAGTAGGAAGATTCAGTATTAGCTTCTCATAGTGAATGACGAGAGGCTTTGGCACGGACCACTCATGTAATCTATAATCTACTTCAGCCTACCCAACCATGGCTTCCCATTTCAAGTGGAAAGTCGTCTGAACCTTTCCCTATACTTAAAGAACACCATTCATCTCTTCTTCGCGACCTGAAAATTGTCGCCGTAAAGCATCAGCTAAGATTTTATTTAATTTTTTTCACCCGTTATAAACCAAAATGTGTGTGTTATTTATAATAGGACATTTTAATGTATTTTGGAGCGTTATCTCAATTTCAGATGTAAATTGAGTTCTTCAGATGTTTTTCATATTTTCTTAAATTTTCCTTATAATGCTTTTTCTTTTATGTATAATGTTTTATTGCATAGTTGTGTTCATAAATATTTACACATCAGAATCCAAACTACTATATCCATCACACACACAACACACACACACACACACACACACACACACACACACACACACACATAATTGTGTTGATGTTTTCGACCAGGTTATATTTATATATGGTGTTGTTATTCTTTTTGCACTATAACCCTAGTCCTAAGTGCAATAGTTATATGTAATAGTCTTTAAGTATCTTTAGTCTTGTCCTGAAGAAGAGAAAATAAAGATTCTCGAAATATCGGGATAAACTAAGATTTGTTCACCAACATTCCGAAAAGAATAACAACACCATATATATATATATATATATATATATATATATATATATATATATATATATATATATATATGTACACATACAGGTTTGAAAAGCGCAGATGTTTCCCACTTAAGGGAAATCAGCTATTCATGTCGTACTCATCAGGCGATTTTCGAAAAATGTCTTCATTCCCACCCGTGCATTCTTCGTGCATCCATCCTACCCATGATCAGGAGATTGAGTCAGCTCCGTCAGGAGGGTTTAGAGTGAGGAATTTTGAAAATTCCGTTACTATCCGTAGGATCGAAAAATTGTATAAAACCAACCTTATTCCAAATTAAATGTACCATAAATGCTGTTCTATACATATTTTCTGTGTCATGAATATTAACCGAGATATTTGGATTTTATAGTTTTCGGCTTTCAGTAAACCCCACTCCTACCAATGTCATATTAATAATTAGCTGTTATATCATGAACCACTTCATTACAAGTTTAAATACCAAATTCTTTTCATTGAACTTTTACTTTGTGAGATATATGAAAATTCGTTCTGTTGACACCCCTCCCCTTCTTTTAGCAGATTTCCCTTAAGGGAAATCAGCTATTGAGGCCGTACTCATGACGCGAGTTTTGAAAAATTTCCTCAAATGTCCATCGATCCTACCCAGGAGATGACAAAAATGAGGTCCGTTCAAAATTATATATATATATATACATATTTGTCTGTTAACGCTCTAGCGGTCGCAATTTTTGTTTGATCGTTACCAAACTTCATATTTAAGCGTTTTACGTAAAAAGAAAGATCGAGTTCGTTAATGGCTGAAATCGGACCAGTGGGAGGGGGGGTTTAGAGGGGGGATTTTTGAAAATTCAAAATATCTCCGTTATTATGCGTCGGATCGAAAAATTGTATAGAATCAATCTTATTGTAAATTAAATGTACTATAAATATTGTTCTATACATTTATTCTGTATCTTGAATATTAACCGAGATATTTCCATTTGTATTGTGTGTGTGGTCAACGGAACCCCGCCATGTTCCGGACTCTCTGCCGAGAGCTCTGGTGGCCGTTTCCAGAACTATTCGTCCCTCGTGAATAGGTTTAGAAATCCCTTCCTACTACAGCTGTTATTAGGCGGATTTCTCTATTGTAAAACTTCACGTGGGAAATCTGCTTAGTTTACGCAGCCCCTGCGTGACGGACTTTTGTTCTTGTATTATTAAAAATTGAGGGGTTGAGGTAAAAATTATTCTGATTCATTATAAATTACAGTACTAGCTATGTCAAATAGATTTCAAGAAATGTATATGTTATATTCAGATATATTTCATTAATTAATTTCGAAAATTCAAAATATCTCCGTTACTATAGAACGTTTCACTTCGAGATGGCAGTATGTATTTTCAATGGGGTGCTCTGTCTCCCTCTTGCATATGCCTCGCTAGATAGCTCTGTCCTCCTCCCTCCGTGCGACGTTGCCGCTATATCTCAAAGTTGTCCAATTTTTACGGGAGAAATTCTGTAACGTTCAGAATGTATCGCTCCATCTGCCTATGCTAAAAATTTATCAAGAAAATAAAATCTGTTTTTGCAATTAATTGTTTTTTGTCCATTTTTTACATAAAATTTTTAATGGAAATTCTTGTTTCTCTCGTCACTGTGATCTTATTTTTTAGGATATTAGTTTGAAATTCGACATGAAGTTAGTATATATTATCTTTATTCGTAGCAAGGAACAATTATTTTTTCAACGACATTCCTTTCCATGTTTTTGTCATAATAAAAATAAAAATTGAGAAATCCTATTTTTAAAAAGTAGCCTGCGGAGAATTTCCGTTCTATAATTGTTTATTAAGTTTTGTTATACTCCTTTTAAAGAGGACAATTCAAATTTAATTTTGAGCCTCCTCCGAACTTAATGGGACGCTGACAACTGATGCAATTAATGTTTATATGTTGTGGGAGCGTCGCGGCACTGAGAGCAATAGAGGACTGTGAACAAACAGGATTGGGATGATTATTTATAACACTAATATTAATATATATATTTAATCCATTAATAATTATTCATTATAATCATAATTATAGTTGCATAATTAAAAACTACAACCATTTTAATCAAAGAAATTCCTAATAAAAATCTTTAATGACCTTCAAAAATGTCTATTGAAATCAACTTAATTTTAGAGTATCTAATTTCTTAGCCCATCTGCCAAGGAGAAGAAGCCTATTAAATTTAACGTTTAAAGAAAAAACTATCCATTTAGATTATTGGCCAAAATAGTCAAAATCTTAAGTATGCTTCATGCCTAACAATCAAAACAAAAAGCACGAAAATGTAATATTATATTAAGAAAATATAATATTATATTAGGTGCTATATAAAAACATCAGTACTTGTTTCTTCGTC
>CM032233.1:66365000-66412500 GCA_019009955.1 Riptortus pedestris | reverse complement strand
CCATCCTCAATGTAACAGACTTGGGTAGGTTATACTCCGTACTTCTAATGTAACCAGAAGTACAACAGTTATGTACAATAGCTTTTAAGTATCTTTAGTCTAGATAAGTAAAATTAACACAAACACTATCTGTTTCACGCTAACAACAATGCACAATATATATATATATATATATATATATATATATATATATATATATATATAAAGTAGGACCAGTACTTTTTAGCCCTGAAGAAGAGAAAATAAATACTCTCGAAATATTGGAATAAACTAAGATTTTTTCACCATACTGATCAAAACTCAAAAAAACAACAACACCATATATATACATATATAACCTAGTCGAAAACAACAACACAATTATATATATATATATATATATATATATATATATATATATATATAAATGGACCTCATTTCGTCATCTACTAGGTAGGATCGATGGAGATTTGAAGAAATTGTTCGAAAATCCAGACATGAGTACAAATTCAATAGATGATTTTCCTTGAGTAAAATCTGTTAATAAGGCAAATACATAGTATTTAAAACGATACAGCAATATACGGCCAGTATTCGATCTTATTGGAGGGGGCTGATGACTCACCAATCCATTGTTCAGGGGGAAGTTTTATTCCCCATTCCCTAACCAGCCATGTCAATCGTCTAGCGAGATAAGGCTTACTCATGGAAGTTTACAATATATAACACTATTGACCTGTTAATTAGTGCTGTTCAATAATTTTAAAAAGCTGAGTTCTTTTTACAAATATAAAGTCCGTCCCGCAGGGACTACGTAAACTAAGTAGATTTCCAAGTGAAGTTTAGTAATAAATAAATTTACATATTGGTAACATCAGACCAACGTGAATATTAAGTTAAAAATACAAACGGAAATGAGAAATGCTTCAGTCAATTTCAATAACCTACCGACGGGAAGCGTTTGCAATGTAAAAAACAGGTCAGCCAACCTCACACCGGAAAGAAAAACAATTACTGAAATATATCAGAATATAACGTATTAATTTTATTGAGAGCTATTTACTGTATCTAGTAATGTAATTAATAATGAGACTTAATAATTGTTATCTCAATCAATCAAATTTTAGTAGTCCAAGTCCTTAAGGCGGGGTGGGGTGGGGGTCACCAGGACATATATGCACGTACCTCGTATAATAAAGGTCTCTTGAATAAAATATTTGGAATTTAAGCTTAGAATGTGGTTTATAATATAATAGAGTATTATTTATGTAACATGAGTAGAAGTGAAGGTTTTCTGAAGGCTGAAAATTGAAAAATGCAAATATCTCGGTTAATATTCAAGATAGAGAATAAATGTATATGACAATAATTATAGTACATTTAATTTGCAATAAGATTGGTTCTGTACACTGTTTCGATCCGACGTATAGTAACGGAGATATTTCGAATTTTCGAAAATCCTCTCCCCCTCCCCCTGGTCCGATTTCAGCCGAAGGGAAATTGCTAAAAACAAAACAAAATTAGATAACATGTTGAAATCAAGCTGAGCTCATAAGGAAGGATGTGAGTGTTGGAAGATTCGAATAATCACAGATCATCCTTGGATTACTCACAAGACTGTCTTCAAATAGGGACACTGAGAAATTAGATCTCACTTAAGTATTATTTATTAAATAATATTTTTATGAAGATTATTGTTTGTAGATTAATCCTATATTCAAAGCCATCTTATATTATTAAAACATAAATTATTCTCAAGTTATTTCTTTATAAAGAAATATATATATATATATATATATATATATATATATATATGCACACACACACACACACACAAACAATCCCTTGTAGCTACATTAATTGTAAGTCTTCGTTGAATGTATTATTTATTTTAAATTGATTGTTGTTAAAACCAGTGCCTCACTTTGTGATTGTCGGCATCATGAAATTTACTCCTGGATCAACCTAAATGAAAGAATATTAGCATTAAAATGTATACACTTATGATCATTAGAACACACTTATGTAAGATATAACATTTATTGATCGAATTAATTGAGAATGGACCCCAGAAACCGACTCCAAAGTGTCACTGAAAAACCTGGTGTGAGCCGTGTTTTGTAGATTACATAAAACAACATTTTTAGTCCTATAAAGTTCAGTATTAATTAATGATGAGAGAGTCATGGATGATCTCACGTAAAAGAACAGTGAGAATTTGTGCCGTTACGGCAAAACGGTTAAGTTGTGGCAGTGAACTATAGGATAACTAAGAAAAAGTGGGTGTGCAGCCCCTAAAAAGAGCAGTGAGTGTGCAGCCTGGTGAACCCGAAATGTGCTATTTAGAACGGAAGATTGAGCTGGTTAGGCTACGCCGAGAGAATGAAATCCGACAGGTTACTCAGAAAACTGTTGACCGAGGATAAGGTTCAGGCCCAGGCAGAGGTGGCTAAATGGCGCGAAGCAGGACTTGCGGAGGCTGTCGTCTAAAATTGGTGGATCTTATTTGCTGACTTCATGGAGCGGTTTAAGATGATGGCATAGACTCAAATCACGCAGAGACGGGTAACGTCTCATAGTTAGATAATTAGTGAAATTACTAAACAAGCGAAGAAATAACCAAATGACATACTCGTACAATCACAAACGACAACAAAAAAATATATCACTTGTTTGGATATCCTCGCATTTTGTTTTGGAGGGTAATGAAATGGGGGATTCCGAAGCTCGTAGTGCTCGAGAAGATGGAACTACAGTAACATTCATCTCCCCAGATGATTGGATACGAGAGTTGCAAAACCTCATACTTCAAAGGTGGAAGTCAGACTGGACGAAAAAACACGACAATAAACTGCGACAAATCAAAGAAATTACCGAATTTTGGACGCTGCAAGTAGAATAATCCGAAAAGAGAAGGTCGTTCTTGCCCGTGTCTCAATTGGAAACACAAAATTAACACATAGTTATTTAATGAAGGCCTTATTCCCACCAACCTGCGATTGTTGTAATGTCCATCTTGCCGTCTCACATCTTCTCTTCAATTGTAAAAAACACTATCTTCCAAGAAGAGCTTTGAACCTTAAACCGAACCTAAAAGAACTCCTTAGAAGACGACATAAAAAGGCTTTTTATATTTTTAACTGTAACTTGTTTTTTCCATGAAATATAAAACCACCTAACGCTAATGACAATAGTAGATGCTGTATATTGTAATAAATAATTAAATAACCATGTGACTATGAGCTATAGTCTAAGAACCGAGGCGTCTTTCATATTAGGTGGTCCGTTGCAGTCCCTCAACTTCTGCCTAGGGCTACTCATAGTCGGTCCTCTATCTGTTACACTATACAACTCTTCTTTGCAATAAATACATGCTTTGATCAACCCATTTCCTGTTGCTTGAACTTGTAAGTACCTCAGAGTGATATTGCAATTAAAAAAGACGAAAATAAAACTCGATTTACCATCTTCCCAGTTTTTAGAGCCTATTTGTTTCTTCTAAAACACAAGGCATCAGTGATTTCCAGATGATGGTTGAAAACTACTCTTAATACGCCATGGTGGAGAGCAAATTTGTAAAGAAAAGTTAACATTAAACGATTTGTCGAATTTAACACACTTTCTTTAACTGGTTTGATATTGTGTCTGACTTCTTAGTCAATGTTTTAAGCCAATCTATACTTCCTTCCACAGACAAAATAATGAGGGGATTTTTTATAAGTGGAATATAATTTTTTGATATAAGGTGAGCCTTGGCTTACCGCATTATATTTTTCAATAATGACCAGATTTAACCCTCTTCTATGAAGTCAGTACAAAATTACTTTTTTTTAGTAGTATTTTTTATGACCTTCTCCTAAAAATTAAATTCATGGTATATTAGAAATGAGAGCAGTTCGAACGTATTTGTAAAGAGCTGATTATCTTTTGAAGATTCGATGTTAAATATTTTTTAGATTAAGATTATTTTTCAGGGCTTAATAAAACTGTATACGTTGTCAACAATTTAAGATGCCAAAACATTGTGGTTTACTATTTCTTTTAAGTGTGCGAGTAAAGCTGTACGGGGCTTTCTAACTCAAGAATAAATTGATTAGCCGCGATTAGGTATAAAATTAGACAATTTGGGGCCCTAGTGCAACTGAATTGAAAGACACTGGAATATATTTCTAGGGCTTGAGGGAAGTGGTACAACGGAAGAGACTTGGCCACCAAGCAGCGCTAATGGATGGCGGAAAAACAGAAAAACACCTGGCAAGGAAATGGCCAAGAGATACACAGAGTATTTCCGAACTCAGGAAACGTAGAATAATTTTGTCTACGTAAAAAATAACTACTAATCAAAAATAATAAAAATCATTTATCGAATTTAAACTGTTCAAATAAAAAATTTTAATATATTTTTAAAAACATTTCATGCCCTCGTTTAAAATAGTTTTACTGTCCATCCTTTATTCATTGTTGTTTACTTAGTCGACCCAATTCTTTATAGCTATAATTCGTTTTATAGTTGTATATTTTTAGAATTCCTTTTTTATTGGTAATATATCTTTCTATGAATGTTGTGAAAATGCCAAGTAAATTGTGATATTAGCGGCCATTTCGTATGTATTTCGAGTTAACTCTATTGGCGACATTTCGGTCAATTGTAATGCTACGATACATAATGGTTGTTATATAGTTGTACATGGTTTGAAAAAAATTAAATATTGAAATAGTATTTATATCGAGTCCGCCACGCAGGGGCTGCGTTAAATAAGCAGAATTCTCACCTGCGTATTTGTACCTCGTATCGTGTATTTGCGTATCTCAAAGCTTAAGTCCAATGAAAAAAATAAGTGGTATATAGAATTTAAATAATGGGCTAAACAAAGTATTTAACAATATTAATAGTAAATTTAATTTTCAATAAGATTGATTCTATTCAAATTTTCGATCCTACGAATAATAACGGAGATATTTCGAATTTTAGAAATTCCCCCTCTTAACCCCCCTCCCTCCTCCCACTCGGCCAATGTTAGCCGTTAACTAACTTGATCCTCATTTTTATCTAAAACGTTCAAGTATCGAGTTTGGTATCGATCAGAAAAAAAAATGCGACCGCTAGAACTTTAACAGACAAATAAACACACACACACACACACACCACACACACACACACACACACACAAACATACATACATACATACATACATATATATATATATATTATATATATATATATATATTTATGAGGATCGATGGACATTTGAAGGCATTTTTTGAATATCCCATATGAGTACAATCTCAATAGCTGATTTCCCCTAAGGGAAATCTGCTAATAGAAAAACTATTATTGACCAAGTAACGTATATTATTTATACAATAAATTTGATATAATATAGTAAAAAACATAGTGTATACATACCTATCCAGATTTTTAAGTATCATTTATTTATGCAGCCAAAATGCTTTCTCTACACATGTACACACACGAATATTTAATTTTTAATAAAAAGCAAATATCAGCGTCGCAAAAAAATTGAACTGAGGCAAAATAAATAGTTGGAAGAGGTGAGCCGGAAGGTGGTTGAGGCCGAGGACTTGGAGGGTGTGCGGAGGAGCGGGGACGAGCGTTGGCGTAGCAGCCGGGAGAGAGAGCGTGACTGAGCGACACGAGAGCTGACCGCCTACTGGCACGGACATGTGGTCTCGAGAGAAGGGGGAGCTATAATAGGTGCCTAGCGAGACCTGACTAAAAATTATCGGCCCCACCCCCTATCCCCAGTAGCCTAGCCCCACCTCCAACCCCCGCACCGACACATTATATCCAAATTTCCATTCTCTTCCGCCTTATCGCCTCCTCCCCTGTCGAACCTTCCCTTTTCCCACCTATCTCTCTACCTAACCTTCCCATCTCCCGTCCTCCCCAATAATCAAGGGAGGTATGGACGGCAAGTCTTCTCCGTCTTCCTCTTTATTATTAGAAGATTTCCCCAGGGAAATCAGCTATTGAGGTCGTCTTCATGACGCGATTTTCGAAAAATGTCTTCAAATTTCAATCGATCCTACACAGGGATGACGGAAATGAGGTCCGTTCAAAATTACATATATTTCTCTGTTAACGCTCTAGCTGTCGCAATTTTTGTTTGATCGTTACCAAACTCCATATTTAAACGTTTTATGTAAAATGAAAGATCAAGTTCGTTAATTGCTGAAATCGGACAAGTGACAGAGGGGTTTTATAGGGAGGGGAATTTCGAAAATTCGAAATATCTCCATTACTTGTGTTGATGTTTTCGACCAGGTTATATTTATATATGGTGTTGTTATTCTTTCTTGGAGTTTTGGTCAATGTTGGGGGAAAAATCTTAGTTTATGCCAATATTTCGCGAATATTTATTTCCTGTATTCAGTATTCCTAATGTAACCAGACGTGCAATACATTATGTACAATAGTTTTTAAGTATCATTAGTCTTGCCCTGAAGAAGAGAAAATAAATATTCTCGAAATATTGGCATAAACTAAGATTTTTTCACCAACATTAACCAAAACTCCAAGAAACAATAACAACACCATATCCCCGTTACTATACGTCGAATTGTTTAGAACCAATCTTACTGCAAGCCATAAATATTTCTGTATTCATATTCTCTCTATATTGAATATTAACCGAGATATTCCCATATTTTAGTTTTTGATCATCAGTAAAACTCCTCTCCTACTCATGCCATATTAATAATAAGCTGTTATATCATGAACCTCTTCATTCCAAGGTTAAATACCAAATATTGTTTTCAATGAACTTTTACTTTCTGAGATAAATGAAAATTTTGTTGATCGCCCTCTTCTTTGAATTAAATTACAGTACTAACTATAGTAAATAGATTTCAATAAAATTAATATGTAATATTCATATATATTTCCGTAATTGTTTCTCTATCGGGTCTAGATTATTTCTACGTATCAGTTCAGCTCTCAGAGGTTGGCTGGCCTGTTTCTTTACAATTCAGACGCTTTCCGTTGGGAGGTATTTAAAAATGACTGAAAGATGTCTCATTACCGTTTGTAGTTATTCAACTGAATGTTCACGATGGTGGTAAGTATTTGTTACCAGTATGTTGATTTATCTATTGTAAAACTTCATGTGGGAAATCTGCTTAGTTTACGCAGCCCCTTCGTGGGGACTTTTATTAAACCAGCCTTGATACCAAGGTTGAAATAGGAATGGTTTCTCGTGGAAATATAAAAATTAGATTAACCTATGTACAGAATGATCCCGTAGTTTTCATAACAACACGAAATATCCTGTAACATGTACAGTACTGTACAGTCATTGAAGTCATGAAATGAGAAGTGGAAATGTTGAAACTTGCCGTAATACGTAAAAAAAAAATGAATAGGTAATAATGGATTCCCATCGAAATATAAAATTGAGTTAACCTATGTTCAAAGCGATCTCGTAGTTTTCGTCAAATAACACAATTTGTCCTGTAACATGTATAGTACTATACAGTCATTGAGTCATTATATCCATGAAATGAGAAATGACAATGTTTAAGCTGTTATCCGTAATACAAATCGAATAGGTAATAATTGATTCCTATAGGAATATGAAAATTGGATTCATTTAAGCTCTGAATAATCCCATAATTTTTCACAGACATATTATTTTCTTACGAATAATGCATGGAACGGTTAGTGGACGAGTATTTACAAACATATTCGTTAGTTTTCTGTCAAGAAGATTGAATCACCTTGAATAAATAGAAATACATAAGATTCTATTCCAAAAATCTGCTGTAATACCATAGAAGTATGAAGTAGTGACCGCAAGTCAAAAGTAATTAGCTAGGTGAGATTTCCCATCCGTCATATATCAGCATTTATAAAAGTCCGTCAAGCAGGGGCTGCGTCAACTATGCAGATTTCCCGCGTGAAGTTATACAATAGATAAATCTACATAACATTAACACAACACCTCCGTGAATATTAAGTGAATAAATACAAACGATAATCAGAAACCTCCCGACGGAAAGCATCTGAAATGTAAACAAACAGATATGCCAACTTCTTACTGGAAAGAAAAGCAATTACCGTAATATATCTGAATATAACGTATTAATTTGATTGAAAAATACTTACTATATCTAGTACTGTAATTTATAATGAATCAGAATATTTTTTATCTCAATCAATCAAATTTATGTAGTCCTAAAACATAAGAAGGGTGGGGTCACCAGAACATATTTGCATGTATCTCGTGTAATAAATGTCTCTTGAAAACATTATTTGATATTTAAGCTGAGAATGATGTGGTTTATTACATAACCGAGAATTGTTCATATAACACGAGTAGAAGTGGGGGTTTGCTGAAGGCTTAAAAATGCAAACATCTCGGTTAATATTCAAGATAAGGAATAAATGTATATAACAATACTTATAGTACATTAAATTTTCTATAAGACTGAATCTATACATTTTTTCGATCCGCCGTATAGAAACGGAGATATTTCACATTTTCAAAATTCTCCCCCTCTAAACCTCCCTACCCCTGGTCCGATTTCAGCCGTTAACGAACTTGATCTTTCTTCTTACATCAAAATACTAAATATCGAGGTTGGTAACGATTAAACAATAATTGCGACCGATAGAGCGGTAACAGACAAGTAGACATATATATATATATATATATATATATATATATATATATATATATATATATATATATATATATATATATATATATATACACACACAGTTTTGAACTAACCTCATCTCCTAGGTAGGATCGATGGGTATTTGAAGAAAAATTTCGAAAACTGTGTCAGGAGTACGACCTCAATAGCTGATTTCCCTTAAGGGAAATCTGCTAAAATGGGGGGAGGCGGGAATAATAATATTAAGATTCATAAATGTAAATAATGGGATTGGATTGAAAAATATATTCTAAGCACAATATGTTCTCTGCATTTTCTGGATAAAACGAATAATAACAAAGACATTTATGAAAACGTATTTTGACGACAAAGTAAACTTGGTAGAATACTCGAATTAATATAGTGTATGTCGGGCCTTGGGATAGTTGACACAATTATAAAAATTGATAGAAATCTTCTAAGCCGTTTTGTGTGATTGATTAACAAACGGGCTGACAGGCAAGATTTACAATATTGATATTATTGTACTTAGAATGGTCTGAAACGAGACACAAATGATTCCTCGCCACATTTACATAAAAAACAGTCAAACCTACCTAGGCCAAATAAACCCTTTGGAGAATAATTTATACACAATAGTGTGTTAACATAAACAATTTATTTTGGTGAGTCATCAACTCCAATGGTGCAACAGCACGTTAGAGTGTCAGTTCCACATGTTTGATTCGCCACACTTAATGAACTCAATCTCTTGCAAGTTTTTTCAATCCTTTTTTTTTATTTAATTGGCTCCTAAAGCTGGCTGCGTTATTGCCCCATGCGGGCTAGCAGGTAATTGAGGGCTGGTGGGAAGGGTTACCTTCTCACGGTGTATTTATTTCTATTATCAGTTGTTTTATTTGTCAACGAAATTGGTAAAGGCCATTTAATTCGCTATGGCTACAATTATGTCTGGTGACTCAGGATTATAGCTGCTGTCTCGTGTGGACCTCCTGGAGGCTGGGCTTGCTCTACTCTTAGCTCCTATTAAGGTCGTACTCATGACGAGACTTTCTAAAAATGTCTTCAATTGTCCATCAATCCTACGCAGGAGATGACGACAATGATATATATATATATATATATATATATATTTCTCTTTTCTGATTGTTACCAAACTCGATATTTAAGCGTTTTAGGTAAAAATAAAGATCAAGTTGGTTAACGGCTAAAATCGGACCAGTGGGAGAGGGAGTTTAGAGGGGGAGAATTGCGAAAATTCGAAATATTTCCGTTGTTATGCGTTGGATTGAAAAATTAAATTGAATCTATATTATTGGAATTGTAATTTAATGCAATGTAATTTTCTATAAATGTTGTTTTATACATATTCTCTCTATATTGAATATCAACAGAGATATTTCCATATTTTAGTTTTTAGCCATCAGTTAACCCCACTTCTACTCATGCCATATTAATAATAAGCTGTTATATCATGAACCATTTCATTCAAAGGTTAACTATACAATATTGTTTACATTGAACTTCTACTTTGTGGGATATATGCAAATACGTTCTGTCGACCCCCTCCCCCCCCCCGCTTTTTTTTGTTTTCGGATTACTAAAATCTGAGTGATTGAGACAAAAATTATTGTTATTCATTATAAATTACAGTACTAGCTATAGTGAATAGCTTTGAATAAAAGGAATACGTTATATTCAGATATATTTCAGTAATTCTTTTTCTTTCCGGTGAAGAATATTTCTATTTATGTGTTCAGGTCTGAGCGGTTGGCAGACCTGTTTGTTTACAATTCAGATGCTTTTTTTGGGAGGTTATTGATTGATATATTTCTCATTACCGTTTGTATTTATCCACTTAATATTCACAGTGGTATTAAGTGTTACCAGTATGGAGATTTATCTATTGTAAAACCATGAGGGAAATCAGCTTAGTTCACGAGGCCCCTGCGTAACGGACTTTTATATTTATATAGATAATTGGCCAAGTTGTCTTGGCCTGTAAAAAAGCTGTGTCGACCAGTAGTCTGGTGACAGCCACTCGCCGGCCAACATCGTGTTCACATTTTTTTAAAAAAAAGAAAACTTTAGTTGTTGCCGCTTTTCTGGTATCCCATCCCCTTGTATCCCACTCCCGGTCTACGAAGTTCTTCGTGGCTGCCTTAATCTGATTGCTCTTGTCAGGTTTCATATTGCACTTTTGCCAAGAGCCTGGAATGGAGCACGGCATTCGCCAACCTGGGACATTACAGGTTACAACGATCTTAGCGAGAAGAACCAGGTCTAGAGGAACCACAACGTTAACGGCCTCGTACGAGACTTTTCTATACACAATAATTAGCATTAACAGGCGTTTTATTTTATTCAACGCAGCCTTGTGGCCTCTTTGTAGTAGGGACCCCTAAGCAGTAGTCGCATACGCTCCGATGCTGAGAAAATAAGGTTTTTGCATCCATCCATCTAACTCTTCTTCAGTTGGATCTCATTATTCACTATTTTTCAAGGGATTTCTCTACAGTTCATACTTGCTGGTTGTCTGACCCAACTGAGGCAGCTAAGCATATTGCAGAAAAAAATTACTTGCTGTTAATATTAGTATCGTGAATATTTCTAATTTTTAAAAATAATTCTTCAGGAAAGCTAATAATGAATAATATAATTCCTCCATTGAATTTCAAACAAGTCATATATTTATTTATGGATAAAATAATTCAAATCAGTTTCAAGTCATGCGTAATTCATAAGTTAGTCATATAAACAATTCGTTTGAGCTAATCGTAAAGAATGTGCAAGCAATTATTTTTCCAACTTATGTTGTTTTCGAGTTCCCTATAGATACCGAAATGATAATAATTATTATAGTATGATAATAACAGAGACCAATTTGTATTTTGTTTCATTAAAAAAAATATCATTATACTTGCTCCAATCATCATCGTAATTTTTGGAGAATTTTTTCTTAAGTTCGTATCTTAAAAAATTAACAAACAATACGCATGTGATTATCAAGGGGATTTTGTAGGAGTGTATGCAAAGTATTGATGTCTGAACTTATTAGTATGATGTTTGGTTTCCGAGTTAATTGTTCATCTAAGTATAAGCTAGTTGCTTTATTTCTGATTATTGAAGAATTGAAGTAGCCATGCTTGTATTGGTGAACAAATGGAAAGGCTAGTCAGAAAGTAAGTGCTAACGTTAATCCGCCACAGGATATTAACAATAATGGATCATATCTCTATAATACATTTTATTTGAGAAAAATTTACATATTAAAAGTGAAAAATAGAATAGTATGAGTAGCTCTAACATTTTAAATAGAAGCTTATATAAAGTCTTCGATCCACTCAGTTGCTTAGCCGTTAGATATGAAGGCTTTGCTATGGAGGGAAAGTTTTAACTTGAGTGGTTTCTGACCTCGGCTGCTGAGTTAGTTTGAGAGCTGGGAACGTATTTATTTAGACCTTCAAATAAACTGCAAATAAATAGTTAGTTCTCCCTCCAATACTCCGTAGCTTAGCTCCACCTCCACCTCTCCCCCTCTTCTTAACTACATAATATTCAAATTTCCATTCACTTCCTCCTTAACGTCTTCCGTACCTCCCCCACCCCTCAGTGAGGTAAGCCTGTAGGTTACGCTGGACATTAGGGGGAGAAATTTGACATTGCGGTTGAGAAAAGTCAACAATTTTCGTTGGATCGTTACCAAACTCGATATTTAAATCTTTCGGCTAACAATAAAAGTTAAGTTCAGTAATGACCGCAATCGGACTAGGCTAAATGATAGTTGAAAACAAGTGTAAAAATGTGCATTTGAAAATATTTCCGTTATTATGAGTAGGGACAAAACATATTATGTGCCCTATCTACTTGTTAAAGTAATATACTATAATTATTTATTATTATTATCGGCTATGTCCAGCTTAAATTAAGCCTTGGTTACAAGGATTCTAACTAAGAAGAAACTAAAAGTTGATTATGAAATGGCAAAATCTTTGCCTCATCCCAAAACGAAGAAATCTTAATTTAAAGTTGTTTCATGTATCTATGAATCAATTTGTTAAATAAATCTTCTAATATATTCTTCATATATTAGTTACATTTCGTTTATAGCTCTCTCTCTCTCTCTCTCTCTCTCTCTCTCTCTCTCTCTCTCTCTCTCTCTCTCTCTCTCTCTCTCTCTCTCTCTCTCTCTCTCTCTCTCTCTCTCTCTCTCTCTCTCTCTCTCTCTCTCCCTCCCTCTCTCTCTCTCTCTTTCTCTCTCTCTCTCTCTCCCTCCCTCTCTCTCCCTCCCTCTCACACACACACACACACACACACACACACACACACACACACACACACACACACACAAACACACACACACACACACACACACACACACACACAAACACAAACACATCCATACACTAACACAAAAACGCCCGCTATAAAACAAAGTACTTACAGTTTTCAAGAAATTTATTCGTAACGAACCACACCAGTCCATTACACTCGGTAAAGGGGGCGCCTCAAAAATCTTAAGATGTACCAAGCTTAACGGTGAATGGTGTAGGTAATGAATTATTAATAACCCATGCTCATAACAACAGATAATTTCGTTTTCATTCAGTTTTCGGGTGTTAATGACGCTTTGTTGGGTTTTGAGGCAATTCGTGACGTAAATATAAATTAATAGTAATACATTAATTAGCCGTACAAATAAATTACATTGTATACCTTACTCATATTTCTATAATCTTTATTTTCAAGAATTTTTTATTGATGAAAAATATTTTTTTTTTGTGCTTGTACAAAGGAAGTATTGCAATTGCGGAAAATTTCAGTTTCCGGTTGCGACGAAATTATCCGTTTTGACGCTCCCTGAACACATATTGACAGTTTTGGATGACGTAACTCGAATGACTCAAAATCGGCTAGCTCTAAAGTTTTGACATTTCAAATTTAAGATTATTATAGTGTCTAGCTGTGTATCTTATCTTTTGACCGTCGAAAAAAGGGAGAGCGGGGTTTAGGTAAGGGCGAACGTAAAAAAATCATAAATTTTCCTGTATGCATTAGAAGTAACACTGCAGCAGGCGCGCCCCTCATCAGTACAAGAGTGGGCACATGTTATTGTTATTGTTACTTACTACCTTTCCTTAAGTATTAAAGTAAGAAGTTAGTTTTAATTTAGCCTGTACTAATATTATATAAAAGTTATAATTGATTCATTATATGAAGAATATACATGATTTATGATTATATAATATGAAAAAAAAATATGTCTCGCATTATCTGGGCTTACACAATATAAAACTGATATATACATATGTTATCCATACACATTTTATAGTCAGGTGTATAAAATAAAAATAAAATAGTTAGGTGGGTTTATTAAATGAAATATGGCCATTTCCTAAATAAATAATAATAACCCCCCCCCCTCCCTCAAACTCGTCCGATTTCAGCCATTAACGATCTTTCTTTTTCCATAAAACGAATAAATATCGAGTTTGGTTACGATCAAACAAAAATTTCGACAGCTAGAGCGGTAACAGACAAATATTTAGATAGGTAGATCTATGTACTATATACATACAGTTTTGAACGGACCTCATTTTCGTCATCTACTAGGAAGGATCGATGGACCATTGAAGAAAAATTTCGAAAATTACGTGCATGGGTACGACCTCAATAGCAGATTTCCCTTGAGGGAAATCTGCTAAACCTAAAATCACATTTCAAAATTTAAATGGACAACTGAGCAGTTGTAATTTAATTTTTAGAAATGTCATATTAACGCGAGTATTACTAAAATTTGATCAAGTTACAAATATGATTAGCCAGTTCAATGAGGCCTATTAAAAGATATTAAGTCTATTGAATGAAGCCTGTTGTGGAGGAATACCTGGAATTCAGTGGTCGGAGAAGTTTTCTATTAGAAGCTTAGGGTGGCCGGCGAGGTTTGTAGTGGAATTTCAGGAATTGGGATGTTCATTTCTAGGACAAAGGAATCTTTTAGGTCTTTGTGGATGGTGGTGTTTGGTACCCAGAAGGGGAATTGGTTATTTATTACAGCTTAAAGGGATTAGTGTGAGCGCTGCTGTAAACCACATCTCGAATCCGTGAGAGTCAACTAAACAGAATGTGCTGGAATTTCATTCGATGGAGTAGAAATATTTGTTAGTGTTTTAATACAGCTAAACAAAGTTAAGCTTTATGTGCTGTTACTTTTGAAAAAAATATTGTCAACTCACGCAATATCAAAAACGAAGTGCGTCACGCAGGGGCTGCGGAAACTAAACAGATTTCCCACGTGAAGTTTTATAATAGATAAATCTATACACTGGTAACGCCAACGCCACCGTGGATATTAAGCGAATAACTACAGACGGTAATGAGAAATCTTTCAGTTAATGTTAATAACCTCCCCACGGAAAGCGTCTGAATTATAAACCAACAGGACTGCCAACCTCTCAGAGCCGAACAGACAGAAAGAAATATTCTTCACCGGAAAGAAAAACAAATACTGAGATACATCTGTATAAAATATTGATTACACTGAAAACTATTTACTATATCTAGTCTGTAATTTATAATCAATCAGAATAATTTTTATCTCAATCACTCAAATTTTAGTAATCCAAAAACTTAAGACGAGGGCTGGGGGTCACCAGAACATATTTGAATGTATCGTGTATGATAAAGGTCTCTTGAAAACAATATTTGGTATTTAAGTTTCCAATAGTATATAATAGAGGTAGCATTGTTTATGTAAAATTAATAGAAGTGGGGCTTTGCTGAAGGCAGAAAACTGAAAAAATCCACATTTCTCGGTTAATATTCAAGTTAGAGAATAAATGTATATAGTACATATACCAGTATTTATAGTACATTTAATTTGTACTAAGATTAGTTCTATACAATCTTTCGATCCGACGTAAACCCTCCTCCCTCGGTCCGATTTCAGCCGTGAACTTGATCTTTAGCTTTGCATGAAACCCGTATATATCGAGTTTGGTACGATAAAACAATAATTGTGACCACTAGAGCGATAACATACAAATTATATATATATATATATCTTAAAATCTAATTAGCTAATTCACCGGGAGTAAAATAGGGGGGATTTGAAAATTCTCGATTTCTCCTTTTCGATCAGTAATATTAATAAATGTTATAGAACCAATTCTGCTAAACTATTGGTGTTCTACAATTATTGTTTCATACATTTATTACAAATATTAAGCGAGTTATTCGTACTTTCTTGTTTCAGCATTCAAGAAAACCCTAGTTCAACTCAACGGATTTTTAACCTAGAAATATAAAATATACTACATACGGTGAGCTAAGATCAACCATGTGTCATACCCGCACGCGGGAAACCTGCTTTACGCAGCCCCTTCCTGGCGAACTTTTTAACAAACCCATGTGTTCGCAAATCAATAATTTGAGATATCATAGTCGTCAATTTGTTAAACAAATTCATTTCGATTATTGGCATCACACTTATTGACAAATTGAGGCAACCTTTACAATCACAATACACACAAATAATTTATATATATATATATATGTTTGTGTGTGTGTATACACTCATACACAAACACTTAAATCATCTTCTTGCTTTTAATGATCGTAACAAATTTGTTTAAGCAGACAGTCACTGAATTCGCCAAAATTGCTAGTTATTTACGTACAATGAGAATAAGCTTAGTGGATTTCCGTGGATGAACGTTGCATATTATTTGTTGGCCGTTAGTACTGTCAGTGTAGAAATAGGCGTCTATATTTATAGCTGCCTATATCACGACAGGCCTAGTCACATTTGTGGAACCTGGAAGGCAGCAGTAGCTTTTTTAAGAACTTCCGCTCCAGCTTGCCATAATACCTTTTTGTTTATTATTAATTATGCTATTTCTCCATTTATCTGTGAATTGAGTACATCCTTTAAGTTGTAAATCAGTATAAGCACACACACACACACACACACACACACACACACACACACACACATATATATTATACGTATACACAAGAAAAAAAATAGGTTGATATTATTTTCTCAAATATTTACAACTTGCAACACAGAGGCTAAACGTGATGAGAACTTTTTTTTTGTTATTATTACTTAGATTCCATCAACATTTACAAAAACATATAATACAAAATAGAATAGGTCTACAGCATACCTAAAAAGATTTAAAAGGGTTAACTTTTATTATATTCTTTAGACAAAGCACGGATATGAGAAAGAATCAGATATTAAAGAAATATTTTCCATAATATAAAAGTACAAAAAAGGTAAGCACATGAAGTAGTAAATATATCATCCGATTAATGCCAACCGCCATCGCTGTGGGACACAAAACTGAATAAATAAAAAAACAAAAACATAATTTAAATGTACTAGTATATAGAAATACCATAATTTTTTTATTAAAACCATTTGAAATTGTTGTCTTTATTACTAGTCTAATGTTTATTAATTGTCTTTATTACTAGTATTTAATGATTATTTGTTGTATTTAATTTTTTATTTGTTGTTTCAGTTTTTGTTATTTTCTATAATTTTGTTTTCATTTTACATTGTGAAACTTTGAGCCAAATCACCAAGATGCGGGTGCTCCTGTATAAATAAATAAATAAATATAACTTAAATTCCAAATTTGTTTCATGGTCCTTCGTCCTCGCAGCATTACCTTTTTGTGCGCTGCAAGAAGAAATTTATTTTTAAAGTTTGAACTCAAGGACTGAGTCGGAAAATGTTCGGAACGACTATGAAAGTTATTTCTGGTTAAGAGAGATATGAAACACTCCGAAAAATGATTGTTCCTTCCTTTTATTAAAAAATTATAAAATAGAATTTTGTGTTTTGTACACCAGGATTTTAGAGAAAAGGAGCCACTGAGGCGGCTTTCATGGCAGAATTACACAAAAATTCCTTCATATATTCGCCCAAACCGAAGTTTGTAAAAGTGAATACAATGTTTTATATATCTGTATGCATTTTGTTGAATCAACTATAATTTCTAAGGAGAGAGCTGGGGATATTATTTTATTTACTTAATTATACAGTTAATTCAATTTCATTTAAAATGTATTTCTTTATTATTATTATTTATTAGCACTTTATTATTTTTTTATGTATCACTTTTTTATTATTCATTTACCCATTTATAACTTTTAGGCAATTTCTTGTCGACATCATTAGTCCATTAGGCATTTGATTTGATTTTTCTTATAGTTTTTTTTTTTTTTTTCACAAGTACACAATAGGTTTTTTTTAGTGGTAGTATTAAGGGCAAGAGTGTTATTGGTCCTGCTTTACTGCATGCCTGTCAATATAGCTATAATTTGGTTAATTTATCTTTCAGCTGGTCGTCTTTACAGAGACTAAAACCTCAAGATGATTATTTTTTATTTCGGCATTGTATCGGACCATAGACATGAATATGATTTGATTGATCATACTGCAATATATTTTATATTACTAAGGTTAATCAGACGGTTTATTCAATTGTTAACAATCTCTTTCTAAATAACTTAGTTTATGCCCTTAACTCTTTCATTTAGTACACTATAAATAAAACTGGAGTTATTTTCTTTACGTGTTAATCACCATCATCGATCTGAGAAGAACTGCTATAGATAAGTAACGCTATAGGTATATTTTAACTTAGAAGCTGACATTAAGAATTTTCGCTTAGCCATTTGTATTATCTATCATTCCAGGCAACGGATATGTAGATTTGGCATGGAACTCCAAGACCTAGTTGAACCTGAAAGAACTCAATTGGGGTTCCATGATGTAAAAGTTCCTGGATTAGATAAGCGAAAGTCCTAGTCGAATTAAAACCATAGGGAAAAGTAGGGTGAAGCTTTTTAGCCTTAGGCAGAAGGTTTCCACAAAAGTATTGAAGAAAGCCTAGTTTTTATAATGATGTTATAAATTCATTAATGAAGGAACTCACAGATCAGGGGATCCTCCACACTAGGAAAAAAAGTATAAATACCACTAGTTTCCCATTTGCATACCTTGATTTTTCTTTTTAAAGTTTCACAACTTAGGCGATGTTGCTCATTTAAGTTAAAAAAGAAAAAAAAATATAACAACTAATCGAGAAATACAAAAACGCTACAATTAGAACAAAAATGTGACAAAATATTAATTAATTTTTTTTAAGTTCCAGAGGACCCCATGAAATATCTTGTATGGCATATCTGATTATCTAAGTGTAACCCCCTCTGGAAAATATCGTATATACATAAATTCTTTTAAAAAAATCTATTCCCGACTTTCTGATAAATATCTATGTGCATAAACTCCAAAATACACTATACGTAAATACTAAAATCATAGTAAAAAATGTCAAAGGTCTAGTAAATTATGTTAAAGGCATGTGTGTTATTCCATTGAATAAATCATTGGATTCCGTAGGTCCTACTATTCATTAACGACTAAGTTATGCTTCATGGCTGACCGAAAAAGGGTGTTTGGGGGTTTATAATCGCATACGAGAAAAGATATTGTACATACTTAAACGATATAAATGTATATGTATACTTAACAATAATGTATGCATATAAATTCTTGAATTATATATACACTCAACCGCAAAAAAAACCGGACACTTAGATTTAGTCTTATAATTTTGTTAAATACTTAATATATATGTATATTAATCTTTTTTAATTAAAATAATTGGTTAATCTATAGGTTATTTAAACAAAATCTGCCAAAAGTTAATAATGTTTATTGATTATTTACAAAAAAATACAAAATAAAAAAAAAAGATAAATTAACACATTTAAAAAAAAATATTCTTCATTATTATTAGAGTGAATGGTAGACTTCGCTACCCCAAGCGTTTCGGCAATGTAACGTAAGCTCCGGCCTTCCATCTAAGTTTGAAACACCCATTATTCTGGCCCGAAATAAAAATAAAACACTAATTAAAGAAAATGCTTGGTTAATAATTAAAGATGTTTAAATGTGCGAAAAACTACTTACAGTTTAGAATAGATCAACTTCACGACAAATAAATCTAATCTGAGTTTTATCTAATTGTTTACTAATCCTGAAGGGGTTAGTTCAATGGACTTAGACTCTACATTCTCTGTAATAACTAGAATACCCACATAAAAAAACACATTGCTGAAAGTTAGCTTTTAATACGACAAATATGAAGTGTCCGGTTTTTTTTTTGCGGTTGAGTGTGTGTATATATATATATATATATATATATATATATATATATATATATATATATATATATATAAGAAGTTAAAAATAAATTGGAATGGTCAGGACCATTCAGTTCATTTCATTGGCTCCTTTCAAAGTCTTAAAACTTCCTTTAAAAAACGTTATTTATTCGGCAAGTGGTAAGCCTCTATAAATATTGGGAATCCGCTAAAGGAAGGCTTGGGTGGGGGGTAACCTGAAAAATGCCAGCCGGCATTTATCTGCTTCCCCTAAAGCCGACTGAGACAAGGGTAATTCAATAATGGAAGGAATTTAAAGTGAATGTCCACCCGCAATTTATCCGGGCCTTCTCAATACAGACTTTCTTAAAATATACACACCTCAAGTAGCTCAATCCCCCCCCCCCCACAATGTTTAGTTTATTTAGAACTACAATTCGATAGGTAGCGTGAAATGTTATCCTACCATACACGCAATTGTCAAGTAAATCAAAATAGTCATTTAATATATGTTATAAGGGTAAAAGAAAGAATTGTAAGTATTAATTTATTATATATATATTATTCAAGAATTTATATGCATACATTATTGTTAAGTATACATATACATTTATATCGTTTATGTATGTACAATATATTTTCTCGTATGAGATTATAAACCCCCAAACACCTTTTTCGGTCAGCCATGGTAGCATAACTTAGTCGTTAATGAATAGTAAGCACCTACGGAATCCAATGATTTACTCAATGGAATAACACACATCCCTTTAACATAATTTTCTAGACCGTTGACATTTTTTACTATGATTTTAGTATTTACGTATAGTGTATTTAGGAGTTTATGCACATAGATATTTATCAGAAAGTCGGAATTACATTTTTTTAAAAGAATTTATGTATGTACGCAGTTTTCCAGCGGGGGTTACACTGATATATTAAGATATTTTATGGGGTCCTCTGGATCTTAAAGAAAATTAATTAATATTTTGTTCTATATATAGCGATTTTGTATTTCTCGATTAGTTGTTATATTTTTTTCTTTTTTAGCTTAAATGAGCAACATCGCCTTAGTTGTGAAACTTTAAAAAAAAAAAAATCAATGTATGCAAAGGGGAAACTAGTGGTATTTATACTTTTTTTTCTAGTGGGGAGGCTCCCCAGATCTATGAGTTCCTTCATTTTAAGAATTAATAACATCATTATAAATACTAGGATTTCTTCAATAATTTTGTGGAAACGCTCTGCCTAAGGCTAAAAAGCTTCACCCTACTTTTCCCTATGGCTTTAATTCGACTAGGACTTTCGCTTATCTAATCCAGGAACTTTTACATCATGGCACCCCAATTGAGTTCTTTCAGGTTCAACTAGGTCTTGGAGTTCCATGCCAAATCTACATATCCGTTGCATGGAATGATAGATAATATAAATGGCTAAGCCATGGATATATATATATATATATATATATATATATATATATATATATATATATATATATCCTGCCCCATCGATCCTACCCAGGATATAACGAAAAGGAGGTCCGATCAAAATTATATATATATATATATATATATATATATATATATATATATATATATATCTATAAATATATATTTTCTCCAGACTTCTACTCATGTCATATTAACATTAAGCTGTTATATCATGAACCACTTTATAATAAGGTTAAAAAACAAATATGGTTTTCATTGAACTTTTACTTTGTGAGATATATGCAAATATGTTCTGTTGACCCCAACCCCCTTCTTTTGTTCTTGGATTACTAAAATTTGAGTGATTGAGATGAAAATGATTCTGATTCATTACAAATTACAGGACTAGTTTTGGTAAATAGTTTTCAATAAAATTGATACGTTATATTCAGATATATTTCATTAATTGTTTTTCATTCCGGTCTATCTAACTATTCAGCGCTGCGAGGTTGGCTGGCCTGTATGTTTACAATTCAGCCACTTTCCGTTGTAGAGATTATTAACTTGGAAATTGACTGAAGGATTTCTCATTACCGTTTGTATTTATTCACTTGACATTCACGGTAATGTTACCAGTATGTAGATTTATCTATTGTAAACCTTTGCGTGGGAAATCTGCTTAGTTTACGGAGCCCCTGCGTGACGGAATTTTTAGTTTTCAGTCTTTAGTAAACCCACTCATGGTATATTAACAATACGCTGATAAATCATGAAACCTTTTGTTTCTAATTTAAATATGAAGTATCCTTTTCATAGAACCTTTACTATGTGAGATATAGGAATATGGTACGAGAAGTCATCAATTAAGATAGTAACTATACTGCACTAAGGATGGGCCTAAGGTTATCAAGACACACCTCACTTTTTTTTGCAACTAATATCTTTTTAATTATGACGAATATTATGAGCTGACGAATATGAGGTCCGTTCAAAACTATATATATATATATATATATATATATATATATATATATATATAAGTTAACACTCTAGCGTTCGGTATTTAATCGTTTTATGTAAAAATAAAGATCAAGTTCGTTAATGGCTGAAATCGGACCCGTGGGAGGGGAGGGGTTTAGAGGGGGAATTTCGAAAATTCTAAATATCTCTGTTACTATACATCGGATCAAAAACTTGTATAGAACCAATCTTATTTCAAATTAATTTTACTATAAATATTGTTATGTACAGTTATTCTTTATCTCAAATATTAACCGAGATATTTGCGTTTTTATTAAGTGTGTGTGGATAACGGACGAGATGAGATCGGCTGATGTCGGCTCTATTTGTGACTTTCCGGCTACGAAAGCGAGTTCGGCCGTTTCCGTAACTGTTTGGCTATCGTAAAATTCGTTTAGAGACTCGTTACTAGTAGCAGATTTCTCTTTTTTTTTAAACTTAACGTGGGAAATCTGCTTAGTTTACACAGCCTCTGCGTGAAGGACTTTTTTCTTAATTATTCTGTCACCATAAGGCCCTCGCCTTTTCTACAGATATGTATTGGCCAAAGAAGGTCGATAGTTATGCATAGAGGAAAAAAGTTTTCATAGCTGCAAATGGAGAGAAATATGTTTACTATTATCGATTAATAGGGAGGTGCTTGTTTCGGGATGAATGTGAAGTACTACAAAGGATTAGGAAGTAAGAATACTTGGAAGATTACTGTACTGTCTACACCATTTTCACAGAATTTTGAAGTAGTGGAAATCCTAAAAGGCATAAAAAGGGCATTAGGGGGCTGTAAACAATTTGCTACAGGCGATTGTGATGTAGGTCGCAAGGCCAAGGAGTAGTAAATTTATAAATAGCAGCTAACATTGTTTACATTTTTCTAAATTAGTGATTAGAATAGTAAAACCCGGAAATTTAAGTGCTTTTAATAAAAGTAAAATTTAATAAAAACGCCTTACATATTTCCCTTTCTAAAATGTCAATGTTTTAGTAAAAAAACTTTCTTTTCCAGTTCCTCGATAGCCCTATAACAACAAATATATGCCAGATTTTATCACTTCTTCTGATGATGCAATTGCTTGCAACTGTCAACCCAAGAGAAAAAAATATAAATAGAGATGATACTGAAATGAGATGATATTAATTTGAAAGCTATAATTGAAATAAATGGATTACTATTACTGAGTTATCCATAGCTTGTAAATTAATAACAATCACCTGTATCAGATGTAGGCAAACAGACTGGACAAATAATAGGAGAGCGGAGATGGGTTATGTTGAGGATTAGGGTCAGACCTCCCCATGGCGTATGGGATTAGCAGATCTATCAGGCAGACATAACTGTAGCTAGCTACTGACCTCCCCAACAGCAGGGCTCCTACCATATCAACACATACTGAATTTTACTGTGCCACCTTTGTAGCCATATTAAGTCACATAAAAAAAAAATGTCTTGCTGTGCTTTATTGAAAATGCTTCAATTCAAAGTGATTAACGATATATTCGTTATTATGCATTAGATAAAAAATTCCGTCATATAACCTTCCTCGACTGAATTAAGCAGAAGTCCAGTGACTTAATTTCTTCCGAAAAACCATCAAAATTCGCAATTTTTTTCTCAAATAATTATAAATCATAATGATGGATTAATAGAAGTATAAGTTGCGAACATTCAAACGTTGTTGAGTTTGATTTAGGCAAATATATCCAAAATGTATTTCTTGTTGTTATGGTGTTAGTTACAGAAGGTAATATTATATTGCTTGCACATAAAATTAAGTTTATTGTTATTCAATGAAGATTTAGGAAGAGTCCTGCTTCCATAATTGAAGTTATTAAGCAATCCCAGTCCGATTTGAGACTGGCGCAAAGCTCACCAAATTTTTGTTGGAAAAAGCTGCAATGGAGTCTAAATCATCGCGAAAATCGGCCGAGAAGTTTGTGAAGAAGGCAAAGTTTATAGTACAGATATATTAGGTTATTAGTAAATAAAAATGGATGGAAAATTCTTGTCTCTAATTTATTTATATTCTTTTAAGAGTGTTAGGGACTGTATATTATAATGGAAGATTTACATACCTCTTATTTTTATATCTTTTTGGATTTGTAGGATGTAGGTTGGGTGTAGAATCATATGTTTTTGTAGTTGTAGATACACAAGGCAGTTGTTTGCTTTGTTGCTGAGTCAACTTTTCAAATAAGGAAAAAGCAGGAGAGAACTGGGAGGTATTCAAGCTGCAATGGGAGAACTACATAATGCTTGCAGAGGCTTTAAGGCCATCCAAACTGAACCGAAAGGTAAAGTTAGCTTTATTTTATTCAGTTATAGGTCAAAATGGGTTGAAGCTAATTCGAAAGATCTGTGAACCTGATGCAACAATTGATGCCATAATGCCCGTCTAAATAAGTATTTTAGTGGCAAAAAATATATAACCTACGAGCGGTTTGTTTTTAATAGTGCAACTCAGCTTCCTACAGAGACGTGTAAAGATTTTATCAATCGGCCTCATGAGTTGGCTGCCACGTGTTCATTTGATAATTTAGCACAGCTATCAAAACATGAATTAGAAGAAAATCTGATACGTGATCGCTTGGTCGCAGGTATTTCCAATTCTCGAATACGAAAAAGACTTTTAGTCAAAAAATCATTGGCTATAGAGCAAGCAATAGAGATAAGTGTCTCAGATGAGGAAGCTGAGATTTTAGCATTAAAGATGAAAGAAATTGATCAAGAAAAACCTGTACTTGACTCGAATTTCGCAATTATTTTTTGTGCTTAAGAACAAAGAGCTTCTGTACTTAGGCGATATTGCTCATTTAAATCGAAAGAAAAAAAATAAGGAAAAGTTCCACGTCTCAAACATCTATTCTCTATTTTTCCCGTTGTGAGAATCATATGTAAATAGATATGTAATAATCATATGTAAATAGATATGTAATAATCATATGTAAACGTAAGCTGGACATAAGATGTTCAGTGATTCAGTTGCTCAAAGTCAAAATCCGATGAGTAGAATTGGAGGTTTATTGAAAGCTGAAAGAAAATCGAAAAAATACTCTTAACATTCGAGTTACGAGAAAATCTATAGGACAATAACTATAGAGCATTGCATTTTTAAAAAGACTGATTCTAAAACATTTTTCGATACATTATAACTTAGTTTTTTTTTCGTTTTTAAATCCCTCCTCTCTATTCCATCCTCATCCTCGTCCGATTCCGGCTATTAACGAGTATATTCTTTAGTCTAGGAAGAAACGGTTAAATTGCTGAGTATGCATTAGATCATACTTCACTTTATTTGAAATTGATTAGCGATATATTCGTTCTCATGCATTAGATCAAATCTCCGCCACATAACCTTCCTCAACTAAACTAAGCAGAAGTCCAGTGACTTAATTTCTTCCTAAAAACCATCGAAATTGGAAAGCAATTTATTTTTTTCCACAAATAATTAAAAATCATAAATAAAAATAAGCAATATTTACAAGGTTTATATATATAGCTTTAATCGTGAGCCTTCTGGTTCAAACACCTTATTCTAAAGATACCTTTCTTTAAAACATCTTTTTTTCCAAATATCCCCTTTTTGGAAAGATTATAAACATGTGTGTGTGATTTCGGACGGACTATTTTTTCATCATTTGATAGGTTCATTAAACATTTGAATGTTTAATTCAATAATTTAAAACTATGGTTCTTTACATAATATCAAGAACACTACCTCAACAGTTGGTTCTCAGCAACTTAAAGTTCTACACGCTCTAGTTAATGAATTGTATAACCAAATTAGGAATTGATCCTAATATTAAATAATTTTGTATAATATATTTTTACCGCCCCGTTTAGAATTCTGACTTATGAATGTTTACTACTATTCGTGTAGTCATCGAGAATATTTCATGAGAAAAAATGGTTTATGAGCGGATGGGAACAGTTCTCACGGTTAGGAGTTGTATCTTTATTCCTTCCACTGACATGTAGCAGATGTCGACTCATCTCATCTGGCCCCTACGACCGTCTTAAATTTCCGATACTCAGCCTACCTTATAGCTTCATACAAAATATGCACTATTTTTTTCAGTTTGATTCAGTAGCGTTGCATTGAGAAACACACTTTCTATTTTCCTAACTATTTAGTCTTCGTAATTTGTATTACACATTAAATCATAATGCTTTTCATTTCCTAATTTGATTACTTTAAAGATTTAACATTTTTTCCTTGAAAAAGTGAAGGTTTTTATAAAGAAATGAATTTGAATATTATCTGATAGAATAAGTTTCATGACATAAAAGGTTATTGTAAAAACGGTATGTGGCTTACTCAAGGCAGAAAAGTAACACGTATAACCACATTTAAAGGGCATTAAATTTACCATGATTGGTTCTATCCAATGTTTTGGCCAGACCTACAAAAACGGATAACTTCCGAAATTCTCCCTCTCTAAACCTCTCCTTTTTAAGCCCCTGCGTGACGGATTTTTAAACTTATATACACACAGCCAAACCTAATTTATAATTATTTGGAAAAAAATAATTTTTGATGTTTTTAGGATCAAATTAAGTCATTGGACATCAGATTAGTTTAGTTAATGAGGGTTAAGTATTTTTCAATATAGTATTGAATAAAATAGATCAGCATATAGGCTGGGTGATGTATAAAGGGGCTTTACTAAAACTATTTTAGCTGATTTTCCTAAATGTAAATCAGCTATTCAGGTCGTACTCATTGACGACGAAAATGAAAATTTATTCAATTTAAAATTATATATATATATATATATATATATATATATATATATATGTGTGTGTGTGTGTGTGTGTGTGTTAACGCTCTAGTGGTTGCAATTTTTATTTGATCGTTACCAAACTCGATATTTAACTATTTTATGTAAAAAGAAAGATCTTGTTTGTTTATGGCAGAAATCCGACCAGTGGAGGGGGGGGGGTTAGAAGGGAGATTTTTGAAAATTCAAAATATCTCCGTCACTAGACGTCGTATCGTAAAATTGTATAGAACCAATCATATTTCAACTGAAATGTACTATAAATATTATTTACACATTCATTCTCTATCTTGAATATTATCCTAGATATTAGAACCACTTCTTTCCAACGTTAAATATCAAATATTGTTTTCATTGAGTTTCTTCTTGGTGAGATATATGCAAATACGTTCTGTTGATCCCCCCCTTCTTTTGTTTGTGGACTACTAAAATTTGAGTGATTGAGATGAAAATATTCTGATTCATTATAAATTACAGTACTAGATATAGTAAATAGTTTTCAATAAAACTAATATCTTATTTTCATATATATTTCAGTAATAGTTTTTCTTTCGTGTGAACAGAATTTCTATCTACCTGTTCATCTCTGATCGATTGCCAGACCTGTTTGTTTACAATTCAGAAACTTCGTGGGGAGGCTATAAAAATAGACTGAAACATTTCTCATTATAGTTTTCATTTATTCACTTAATATTCTCTCTCAAGATTGTTTTTCACTAACCACTTTATTAGATGCTTAAATATTAAATATCGTTTTCATTGAACTTTTACGTTCTGAGAAAAAGCAGACACGTTGTGTAATGTCATCATCAATTATGATTTTGAGTGATTCAGATAAAAATTATTCTGATTCATTATAAATTACAGTACTAGATACAGTAAATAGTACTCAATAAAACTAATATGTTATATTCATATATATTTCAGTAATAGTTTTTCTTTCGTGTGAACAGAATTTCTATATATCTGTTCACCTCTGATCGATTAGCAGACCCGTTTGTTTACAATTCAGAAACTTTTCATTGGGAGGTTATAAAAATTGACTGAAATATTACTCATTATCCTTTTCATTTATTCACTTAATATTCGCGGTGGTGTTAAGTGTTACGCGTATGTAGATTTATCAATTGTAAAACTTCACGTGGGAAATTGCTAAGTTTACGCAGCCCCTGCGTGACTGGCTTTTTTTTTCTTTTTTTTACATTATTTTTAAATGCAATTATATATAATGCCCACCACCTGTTGTAGTGATGCCAGCTGTGACTGTTGTAAAGTGTACGTAAATAAATACGTCAAGATTTATGCGGACGGGTAGTTGGTAGCTGACGTTTATATTTCTCCACATTTAGTCGGCTGGCCGAAGGCCACCTATCCGCATAGCTCTTGCTTCTGCTCCATCACTACTCTAAAGGAAAGGATAGGGGACGTTTAGTTAGCAGTTATATTTTAAATATTGGTGTAGGACCTTGCACTTGCCTTAATGAGGAGAGGGCAGCTTAAAAAAAACACCCTATTAGTATCCCTTCGTTTAGCCCAGTAAAAAGTTTTACTGAAAAAGTATTACCGAGTGACACGTTCTCATGAATAAAAAGAGGGTTCTGCCGATTAATTAGTTAACATTTTGTAAGGGGTTTTTGTGATTACACGGACAGATGTGTAACTCAATGGTTTGCTTTCAGCCTGGAGACTTTTTTACGTTGGTTCTTCATGAAAGGTTACTATGAATGATATATTTAATATTAAAAAATACACAACTTGGCTTTAAGAGATTATATAACACACCCATTATTCAAGAGTTATTCCTAATAGACTATAACTGGCTGTGTACATCTTGTGACAAATTCAGTTATTGAAAATTGTATAGAATCAATCTTATTGCAAATTTAATGTTCTATAAATGTTGTTATATACGGTTTTTTCAATATCTTGATTATTAACCAATATATTTGCATTTTTTAGTTTTCGGTCTTCAGTAAACCCCCACACCTACTCATTTCATCTGAACAATAAGCTGTTATATTATGAAGCAATTTATTTGAAGCCTAAATACCAAATATCGTTCTCATTGAACTTTTACGTTTTGAGATAAATGCAAATGCGTGACGCACGTGGGAAATCTGCTTAGTTAACGCAGCCCCTGCATCTCGGGCTTTCCCTATAGATTGAAGAATGTAACTTGGTTGTTTTGGTATATTCTTAGAAATATTTTACGCATTTCTTATTAATAGACTTCCTCAAGGGAGTCAATCCTCAGCTTGCTCTTGTTGATCGCTGGGTCTAGTATGAAGGTTTATATTCCATTTTTCTTTGGTGGGCTTATGTCTGCGATTCTAATTGATCCATCTTCGCCTAAACTCTACACTTTTTTAAAACATGTGTAATACTTTTTTTTTCAAAAATCTCCATTATTAGGAGCTTAATTTAATGGTGACAGGTAGCATGTTGTTTGGACAGTTGCCCGGTACATAGGCCGGGTTTCGTTCTCTCTTCCCTTCCCAAGAGGTGTCCCGCATCTCCTCTAGACTTATATTAACACCAGGCACACCTGGTGAACCTAGTTTTGGTACTACTTCAGAACATTTACCCATGCTGATACTGGCGACCTTTTTATAATACAAATTTTTGTGTGCCTTCGTATTATCTCTAGTGTATGACACTTGACCCTTGCCATTGACACGAGGGATAGCCTTTAAAAGTCCGTCAAGCAGGGGCTGCGTTAACTATACACATTTCCCATGCGCGTCATGTATTTGCATTAATTTCAAAACAAGAAAGGTCTCGTGAAAACAATATTTGGTATTTAAGCTTAGAATAAGGAGTGTCATGTTATAACAGCTTATTGTAAATATGACTTGAGTAGGAGTGGGAGTTTACTGGAGGGTTAAATCTAAAAAATGCAAATATCTTCGTTAATAATCAAGATAGTGAAAACACGTACATAACGACAATTTTAGAACATTACACTTGCAATATGATTGATTTTGTAAACATTTTTGATCCGACGCATAATAACGGAGCTATTTCGAATTTTCGAAAGTCCCCTCTCTACATTTTCATTTATTCTTCAAAACTAAAATTTCTATTCTATTAATCACTAAAAGTTACCCTTCAAGGTTGGCTGTTTCGGAAAAATATTAAGTCGTGGTGTGAAGTGTAATTGTACACATTGAAGTTTTGCTATAAATATACTATTATTAGCCAGTCAAGAATGATTTCCCGGGCATCGCCGGGTACCTTAGCTAGTGTGTGTATATATATATATATATATATATATATATATATATATATATATATATATATATATATATATATATAATTATTATATGGAAGGGGAATCTGCTCAAAGCCTAGAGGCAATCCTATTTTTTCATGTTTTTGTGGTAACACTTGTTAAATCAAGTTTCAAGGGTTGACGAGTTTCATAAGCTTCATTTTCGTAATTAAACACTGACTGCAAAATACCATCAGGTGCATTGATGAGTTCTTTGGCAATGGAAAGGCGTTGAAGAGGAGCTTCTGACTAGTAGCATACGTAACATTCATTGCCATACACTTCTTTCAATAAATTATAAGTTTCAGTAGCGGTTTTTCCAAGTTTCACATGAGTCTGTTGAAGCTGTGAAAGAGAAAGCGGCACGCGTCCTGAAGGAGCTGACAGAAAAAGACTTCCAGCACTGTTTCAAACAATGGAAGGGTCGCATGGAGCGTTGTAGGGATAAAGGTGGGGTGTATATTGAAGGTGATAATAAGTAAAAATTTATGAAATAAAAATAAAATGTTTTACACCGTCAGTCTCGTTATTTAAGCGGCGAAGACGTGGTGCATTGAACAATGGTGTGACAGCGTTTGCTGGCAAACCAAAAAAAATGAAGCTAAAGCATTACGCACTTATTATTTCGATATTGTCGGAACAAAATTTATTAACTTACAACTAGACAATATAATCATAGCCAAGCATGTTTCTGCTTCTCCTTGTGATTATTGAGTGTGATCGGCATCAATTCCGCTCAGAATTTGAATTGCCTACCCCTAGCTTCCACAATTTTTTCCCCAGGTTAACTAATTACCTCTGCAAGGGCTTGTCTCCTACTTCACCCCTCCCAGTATACCATATGGCATATTTTTTGTGTGCTCCGTTCCCTCAACGTGATCTTTCTCATTATTTAGTTCTTTTGAAAGTTTACAATTCATCAATATAACTATTGGTTTGGTGAAAGTGTTGCCAACTGAACATTTGCCTTCCTGGATAGACACTTACGTGTCAGCATAGAGTTTTTTGTACTGGCGTTTTTATATGCTTTCGCGCCATTTTTACTATGCAGTTTCTATCTTTGCAGGAACAAGTAATGAAATAAACAAGAACAAGTTGTAAAATATTGTACATAGAAAAAGCGAAAGAAGAATGTTATGTGTGAGAGCTTCAGTCATAACTAACATTGATAGCCAGCTTAACCCCAGCAATACCATTCGTTCTTTAGTTAGTCTATTAGCAGATTTCCCTTAAAGAAAATCAGCTATTGAGGTTGTACTTCTGACTTGCTTTTCGAAAAATATCTTCAAATGTCCATCGATCCTACCCCGCAGATGATAAAAATGAAGTCCGTTTAAAATTATATGTATACTAGCTAAGTTCCCCGGCTTCGCCCTGGAATTCATTTGAGGCTGAACAATGTTTTTTTTTTTGGCATGGCTTTACTTTCACATACCGAGTTTTGTTTAGTTCAGATGAGTTTTTTATGCCAAATAAAATTTTCGACTCCCGCTATAGTTTTTAGCCTATAACTCATTTATAATTAGGTACACGACAAAAGTGTATATAACAAACGTTACTTTAAATAAAAAAATAATCAACTTTTGTCATGTACATATTTGCTGAAAAAGCAATACGAAACGAAATATCGTTATTATTAATTTCAGGCTCCCCTTATAACCCCCACTCCTGTTCGTCTGAGAGAATATTAATAAAGCCTAAATTGTATGTTGGATTAGTAGTAATATACATACCAAGTTTCATAAAATTTGGTTCAGCCGTTTATGCGTGAAAAGGTAACAAACAAACAAACAAGCACCAAAGAAACAAATTGCAGATATCGTGTCTATGGCATGTGAAACGAAAAATTATCCTGAAATTTCGAGAAAAAAATCAATATACGGTCAGAGGTTACAATTATATATATATATATATATATATATATATATATATATTTGTTTGATAGATTAAATAGAATATTATTAATATCATCGTTATTGTACGTTCAATCGAAAAATGGCATAAAACCCATTTTATTACACATTTAATTGCCTATAAATGTTGCCATATACAAATTGTCTCTATTATGAATATTAACCAATATATTTGCATGTTTTTTAGTTTTGAGCCTTCAATAAACCTCCACTCCTATTCAGGTCATATTAAAAATTATCTGTTATATCGTGAATCAAGTTATTCTAAGCGTAAATATTAAATATTATTTTCATTGAACGTATACTGAGTTAGATACATGAAAATATGTAGTGTAATGACGTCAACATTAATCTTAATTATGTACATAAATCTTAATTACGTTCTTAAATCGTAAATGTTTATTTGATCTATTTCATACTCAATATTTCACCGTTTCAGTCGACTCTAAAGAGCATATGTGTTATTGGCTGAAATCGGACCTGTATAAGTGGGGGTTCGGTTGGCGGGTTATTTGGAAATTCAAAATTTCTTTGTTATTACGAGTAGGATCGAAAAATGTTATAGAATCAATCTTGCTAAACTACATATGCTCTAATTGTTGTTCAATGCATTTTTTCGTTACTCAAGTATTAAGCGATTTATTCGTACATTCTTGTTTTCAGCCTTCAGTGTCCTTCCCCTCCTTCGACACTACTACTCATTGGTTTTAGCAGATTTCCTTTAAGGGAAATCAGCTATTGAGGTCGTACTCTTGACGTCATTTTCGAAATTTTTCTTCAAATGTCCATCGATCCTACCGAGGAGATGACGAAAATGAGGTCCGTTTCAAAACTGTATATATATTTGTCTGTTACCGCAATTGGTATATTTGTGTGGCCGCAATTTTTGTCTTATCGTTACCAAACCTGATATATAATCGTTTTATACAAAAGAAAAATTCGTTAACGGCTGAAATCGGACCAGAGGGGGTTTAGAGGGGGAGAATTTTAAAAATTCTTAATATCTCCGTTATTATGAGTCGGATCGAAAAAGTGTATAGAACCAATCTTATTGAAAATGTAATGGTCTATAAACGTTATGTACATTTTTTCACTATATTGATTATTAACTGAGATATTTGCATTTTTTTAGTTTTCGGTCTTCAGTAAAGCCACACTCCTACTCATCTCATATTAACAATATTCTATTATGTTATGAAGCTCTTTATTTGAAGCTTAAATACCAAATATTGTTCTCATTGAACTTATACGTTTTGAGATAAATGCAAATACGTGGCGCACGTGGGAAATCTGCTTAGTTAACGCAGCCCCCGTGGGACGGACATTTTTTTACATAGAAATAGAGAATATATGATGGGATTAGATCACAAACGTGTGCTATACGAGAACATGGGAAATCTGCTTAGGTTACGCAGCCTTCCTGACGGACTTTCCACTAGGTGCGTCAACAAACTCTTTCTTGCGTGCTAGATGTTTACGATTAGTACAAAACATTTCAAGGAATCCTTAGGCTTCTCTATCCATAACCTTGAAACACGAAATTCACGTGATGAGCAGTACTGGAGCTGGTTCAGGGGTAAAACTAAATGGATAGTGTGTAGAGGTTGAATCACAAAACTTGGGCGTGAGTCATTGTAGGCCTCGGCCATCATTCATGCTGAGGGGGTGAGTAAGCCTGAGGCACGTACGTGATACCACTCCCTCCTGCTATTAGTCAATAGTTTTATTTGATACGTGTGAGAGTAATATAAACATTAGAACACCCTTAACCTCATAACCGTCTAGTCACAGGTTCCTCTATAACGGACACTTAACAGTGTTTGCGTATGCCATCAACGTTCACTTACTGGTAGAGTGAAAGAACGCATTAGAAAACTATATTACTTTATTAAGCTTGTTTGTCAAAAGAATATCTGTCCTTTTGATTTATCAATAGCAACATTAACGATAGAGCTTCGAACTGGCATTATGAACGAAATACTAAAAGTCCGTCACGCAGGGGCTGCGTAAACTAAGCAGATTTTTTACGGGAAGGTTTAACCTTAACCTTAAGGAAACCTACATACTGGTAACACCACCGTGAATGTTAAGAGAATAAATACAAAGGGGTAATAAGAAATCATTGAGTCAATTTACAATTTATTAATATCTATAACGGAAAGCGTCTGAATTGTAAATAAACAGGGCAGCCAACTTCGTAGCGCTGAATAGATAGAATTATTCTAGAACGGAAAGATGAAGGATTAATGAAATATATCTGAATATAACATATTAATTTTATTGAAAACTATTTACTATAGCTAGTGGAGTAATTTGAAATGAATCAGAATTTTAGTAACCCATGAACAAAAGAAGGGGGGGCAATATAACGTATTTGTTTGTATCTCGTATAATAAAGCTTTGTTGAAAACAATATTTGGTATTTAACCTTATAATGAAGTGGTTCATGATATAACAGCTTATTATTAATATGACACTAGTAGGAGTTTACTGAAAGAGTAAAACTATAAAAACCAAATATCTCGGTTAATGCTTATACAACAATATTTATACAATATTGTACAATATTTATAGGAAATTTAATGTGCAATGCGATTATTTCTATACAACTGTCTAATCCGACTTATAGTATCGAGACATTTCGAATTTTCATTCCGATTTCACTCCGAAAACTGATCCAATTTCAGCCTTTAATGAACTTGAACTTTCTTTTTACATAAAGCGATTAAATATCGAGTTTGGTAACGATGAAAGATAAATTGCGACCACTAGAGCGTTAATATAATATGTATAAAAGTATGTATATATATATATATATATATAATTTTGAACGAACCTAATTTTCATCATCTCCTAGGTAGGATCGATGGACATTTGAAGAAATTTTTCGATAATCGCATCATGAGTATGACCTCAATAGCTGATTTCCCCGAAGGGAAATCTGCTAAAAATATCTGTGGCATAAAACATACGCACGGTTTTTTTAGTTTATTTATTGGTTATTGGGTATTCATAAAAAATAATACATCGTTGGATATTAAACACTCACAAAATCAGTCAACAATTAAGATAGCTTATGGATCAAGCCTATCAAAACATTATGTCTTATTCTCTTAATCTAAAATATACAAATAAAAATAATGCTATTTTTTCCGTCCAGTGTTCAGCTCCATGGAGTGGGATCGAGGGGTCTTCTATTCGTGAAGTTCATATTTATAATACTTTATTTACTATTTTAACACTTTTTGCGACTTCTTTATTCTCTTCTCATTATTTCTACACGATCATCGCATTTCGTAAACAGTTATATTCCAGGGTTAGTTTATCCTTTTATAATATATGTACTTTTTATTCCCTTCCCTTCGAGGCTCCTAGGATTTACTTTTTAATCAATAGACTTACCTTTTATCTGGAGATCTGCCAATATATTACATCATTTTGGAACTTATTCCCATTACTGCCCCTAATTACTATAATCTAGAAAGACTTTAATAATACTAATATCATGTTTGTCCTTGTCTTTGTTCTAAGGGTATTTTATATCAGTTCATACTTACTAGTTATAATTATTTCTTGATGATTTCTAAAGCGTTTCAAGTGTTGAACTTCAATTAAATAATTCAATTAAATAAAATGTATTTAAATAACATATTTGGCCGAATACCAGTTTTTAAATGTTTATAAATGCATTATATATATATATATATATACTTAATCTATATTATTTTAACAATTAATTATTATAATTTATATTATAATTTTGTAATACTGTTTTTAACACATTAAGCGTCGAAAATGAAAGTTTTAAACACTTCAGAGAGAGTGTGAAAGAGATTCATTAGAAAGACTTTATTTTAGGAGATAGAAGTCGTATAAATCCTACTGAAATATTTTTGAATAAGATATTTTGATGGGCCCCTAATTTTATTATTGACCTAAAGATGTTCTGATAATGCAAAGCAACATAAGAAGAAATCTTACACTACGTTGAGTTTCCTTTGGCTCCTTGAAACAGGGGCTTCTGGACTTTGTTTATCTCGAGAGTCCTTTGTAAGAAAATAATTGAGCACGATATCCCTGTGATCTGAATAAATCAACCGTGGTATAAATGCGAGTCGTTACTGTGAGCTGTTACTTTTCTTGGCCCATAATTTATCTGTTACAACATTTATATAAAAATACTGCTGAAAAACAGTCGAAAAGATCCTTATTTAGATATAATTTTCTATAATTATCCTATGGAGGGGTTCTATGGACAAATATAAACTTTTTTTATTGTAACAGATTAGATTCACCGTTTTGAATAGGCATAACAAATTGTGCAAATACGACAAACTCTCTCTTTTCTCTTTATGTAGTAATCGTTTGAAGATAATCGGTTTCTCATAAAACGGTGATAACTTAATAGATATGCAGGGGTTAAACGGGCTATTATTGGTCAAGGTTAAAATTTCTGATAAGGAATAAGGAAATACGTAAGCTTGCAGAATACGTAGCTGCCACGATCCATATCCTTTATATCAGTGGTGAGCAACCATTTTAGTCCAAGGGCCTTTCTAAATTTTAAATTTTTTTGGCGGGCCGCACATAAAGTAACACTGATTAATAATTTACAACACTTTACTTATAATAATCATTAGTATAAAATTTAAAAAAAGTAAAGATTTCATATACAAATTTTCATACAAAATAAAAACAAACAATAAAAGAACAGAAAAATTTACTTGAAATTTTTAATGAGAAATGTGGCACTGTTTTTTCGAAACAAACTGATAATATCAGCCGGAATTGATGAGGTAGCTACACGTACGCAGCTTTCTAATCGTACATCACTCAGTCTTGATCAGTGGTCATTTTGATTAATTTAATAGTTGAAAATAATTGTTCGCAAACGTACGTACTTCCGACCAGAAACATCATTTGTTTTGCATTTTTTGCCAAAAGCGGACATTTTCAGGGCTCACATAAGATTTATAAAACTTTTTGATATTTACTGAGAAAAATACATTTAAATCGGTATTATTCTGCATGCCAATCATTTCCAATTGAAAATCTTCGGGAACTGTATCCACATCGATGTTAAATGGCGAGGAAAACATTTTCATGGAAACCGCTGTCTTCTCAGCTTTAAACATTTCGAATCGCAATTTAAATTCGTTGATTAAAATGTCTATAAATTGTGTGTATTTTTGAGAAGTTGTAATGTTTTATTTTTCTAAATGCGGAAAGTGAGACATATTATTCTGCAAAAAATGCTTTTTCCACAATTTTAATTTGCGTTCAAATCCCTGAATTTTATCATACAAATTGTGAACAAACTGCCCTTTGTCTTGATGTTCCACCTTAAGATCATTGAGATGCTGAGTCGAGTCGATAAGAAATCCAAAATCACACATCCATACTTTATTACCAAAATGAAGAAAGGCATATCCCTTCATATCCACGAACAATTGTATTTCGCATTTTAAGTTGTATTTCTCTTCTTTTTAGCATTGCCCCTCTACTAAGCCAACGTACTTCGGCATTAAAAAACCACGTCACCATATTCAGTTTCTAAATCTTTCAAGAATTCTTTAAATTCACGGTGATTTAACGCGCGCGACTTTATAAAATTGATTAGTTTAATTATAGGTACTGTGACATTTGACAAACACAATCTTTTCGCTCACAAATGTTCCTGGTCAATTATTCAGTGGTTAACGAATATTTCCCTTTTTGTGACCTTCTTAATGTCTTGAAACAGTCTTCCCGATACTCCTACCTCCTTGCTTGACATTGCTCGTGCTCCATCTGTCGATATACCAATAATCTCTTCTAATAAAATTGAAAAATTAGCCAACACAGACTTTAGTTCATCGTACAGGTTTTTGCCGGTTGTAGTCCCTTGCATTGGAATCAATGAACACAATTCTTCGGTAATATTAAAGTTGGTGTCAATACCACGTAAAAAGAAAGTATGTTTGAAAATGTCGCCGAAAAGTGTGTAACTCGCCACAAAAATTTTTTTCGGTTTAGTATGTACTAGCATTTTATTATAATTAATTTTATAACGATATATTGATAGGAGAATGTGGATGAAATAAATTCAGTTTTAGAAATTCTTGGCGGGCCGCATGGACATGTTCAAAGGGCCGCGTGTTGCTCATCCCTGCTTATATCATTTCCTCTAAAAAAAAACATGTTTGTAATGAAGGTGAAATATCATAATTTAAATACTGATGATAAGGCGAAAGTCAAGGAATACTATATATACTATATTTTTTTTTATTCTTCTTATTCTGGACCCAAAATGTTTTATATATTCTTCATATTTTATGGCAAGGGTCACCCATGAATAACATTTTTTTTGGTACAAACTTTATTGAAACTACCCTACATGTTTCGTGGCTTACTTGCCACCTCTTCAGAGGTTATCCATTTCTGAAGTGCTCGTTTCTCTCTTACATTCGTTGCGACTGTACTCACTGAGCAGTTGATAGTAGAGAGTGTAGTTCAGCAAAGTTTGCACCGAAAAAAAATGTTTTTTATTGGTGACCCTGCCAAAAAAATATGAAGAATATTTTTTTATTGTATCTTAACTAACTAGACTAATTAAAAAATGAAATAAAGTGTAGGAAAACTGTATTAAAATTCAAAACTGAGTTTTTTCATAGTATTTTACTCTTAGTTCATTAAAAAAAAGTTTAGATATAGTTAATTCATTATAGAAAATGAAAGAAGCTTTCTGAGCGTCTACTCTTTTCCGATGATGGAGTATTTGTTGATGTTTTTGTTATATGAATAAAGTCATTGATGTTTTTCATATATCTTTTTTTTATACATCTCCTTTTTACATATATTAACCAATTTGCTAAGATATTCAATGCCATACCCTTTTACTAAGCTCTACTGTCTCGTAATATGAAGTACTTACTATTCCTATGTGTTTTCAACAAATATTATATATTATAATAATTACAAATTATAGCATAGCAAGAAGGACCGAATAATACGGCAATATCTTGTTTTGTGGGTTTCTTTTTATACGATTGAAAAGTTTTTATTATACAATGGCTCGTATGAAAAATATTTAAAGTCTGTGGATGTTTTAGTACTATAAATTTAAAAATGATCTATGCTCTCTTAGCAATTAGTCCGAAAGGCTCTCGAAGCATTGTTCAAAATACAAAAAGTGGAAAATACATTGTATACACAGAACCCATTGCATATATATTTCACTTGTTTCTTAAACTATTATCATTTGAGCATTACAGCCTACGAAGGAGTTATGTACACAGTATATGATGTATAATCTCAAGGTAACCTGTGAAATTAAAATGTTGAGCGCTTACAATATCTATAGCTAAGGACTAATAAATTTACTCGTTATTTTAATTTCAGATATCTAGAGCGAGGATAAATTAGAGTTGTGGCATTAGTACTAGGAACAAGGGCGAATAGCTTTTTGAAAATAAATTTCGCCAAGTTGCGAAAAAATCTCTTCACAAAAATGTGTCTATCTAGAAAATAGAAATAATGAAAAAATAGTGGAGTAGGAGGTGAAGGTTGAAAAATAATTTGTTGGAGAAAAATCTCCTATCCCGCCCAGTCACCTATCGAGAGGTCTGCTTGTTAGCTAGCCAGGCTTTCTATCTCAGTATGCTGTACTCGTAATTCGATACAAGAAAAGTAAGCCCTCCCAGGTTTGGGGTTTCGAGGGACGAAAAATTCCTTAGTACTCAAGGGGTAATACTCAAAAACCATAAACCAACTATAACTTGTCCAAATAAATGTCAATCTATGGCTGGACATATTAAATTCACTTCCAACCTCTATGGTTTTGACTAATTTCATCACATTTAAAAACCACACGAGCTGAAATATTGGAATTTCAGTGACTTTGATTTACTCCATCGAAACCGAAGTACGTTTCCCAATTTATCCGTGATTATTTATTTATTTTGATTCTGTAACCCTCCGATTGGATTCCATATACATAATATGACAATCCTACGCTTTTCCTAATTACTTTTTTATTCTGAAGTGGGGATTAATCCCTCCTATTAGTTTTCATTGAAACGCTGACTGCCCATAGTTTCCTACTTTCCCTAAAACTATAAATGTAAATACTAATATATGTATTATTTTCTGCAAATCATTATTTCCATTTATTAGGGACTTGTAATTCTATACTAATTTATAATATGTATATGTTTTTGCAAAATAATGGTGTTATGCTGCTTTAGACTCCTTTAAGATGTTATATAATCACTTATTATATTTCATAATTAATAATATTAATTATTAACATGAGGTCAAATTAACCCTTAGAATAATGTCAGGAAATTCTGAACTGTATATCCGTGAATAAAAATGAAAGTTCTTTTACTTTTCCTCCTCTCTCTCATTTGCTTTCCCGCTCTCTTTCTGTCTCTCGTAATTAGTAAGTCTTCGTAATAAGTACAGTTCAATATTTTTGACAAATAGTCTTCTACATCTAGAAAAAGATTAATTATCAAGTTTTGTGCCTAACATGCTATTACATTTAATGCAATTAATTTCGATTTTCCATCCAAAAATATCAATAATGAAAATGGTAAATTCACTTGTAAATCTCTATTGGACGTACTGGATTTAAAATAGGTAATGCAGACAAAAACCGTTTGTGATACGATGATCCCTAAAAACCACCAAATTCAGATTATATGATAAGGATTGTGTGTTTTGATGGAGAAAAAATATTCTTAATTTAGAACTAACTGTAGTATTTCACATTCATTAATAGTTAATGGGTGGATAATCAATAGAATTTTTTTTCTTAGTTATTTTGCGAAGTGCAGTATACATACATTTGTAAATGTAAATATGTCAGTATACATGTTATTAAATATAATGTCAGTATTAATTGTCAGAATACAGATTTTTTAAAAATTGTTATTTTAAATATTTTCATTTAACTTCCTTATTGTGTAAAATATATATTTGTGTAGAATTTTATTTTGAGGTATATTGTGCTGTTTTGAAGAATTTATTTCATATTTCAATGTCCTTGTATTTTTTATTGCACGTCTTATTTTTCTTTATGTTGTATTAATTTATTTAATTTTGTAGTTTATAGGAATTTGTTCGTTCCAGAAAGAAATAACGGCACCACCAACAGTAGTAGTATAATTTATGTACTTAATATTTACATAGAAATGTTACACTTACTTATACAGATATTACAAGAAATTTACACAAATATAATATGAATATAATACAGCAGAAGTTACACAGACTGTTTAAAAGAAAAGAAAATATCAGCAGTGATTCAAATATATTTTTTATAGTTTTTAATATTTTATCTTAATTTTTATTACACTACTGAGTTATATTATTATCTAATAATGTCTTTGGTACATCAACACTTTTCGTTGTACACAGGAGTTAAGAAAGGACATACTTCATCACTGGGTTTTAAACAATCAGGAATGCTTTAAACATAGGTTATTTGAATAAGTTATTCTCATATTTTCTATCATAACATTTACAGTATATAAAATTGGTGAAACGATTTCTACTCCCTTCAAAAGTATTAACAAACGCACACATGTGCTTAAAATGGTCGTGTGCCCATATGTAAGAGTTTATTAACATGCAGAAGATCGCTATACAAATAAGGAAAAAATGAGAGATATCTTGCTTAATTTGTTTTGTTTTCTATGGACCAGTTTCGGCGGGGCACTAAATAATCAGGCTTTAAACTAAAAACATATTTACAATTATTAGATAATTCTTAAAAAAAAAACAGTGATTGTTTACAGTAAAGTGCAATATACCTTACACAAATTATTAAAATAAATAATGGATTAGTTATAAAAGTAATCTTTTTATTTTTTCTCTCGTCTCTAAATTTAAAGTCACTACATTCTGACCTCCTATTATGGATCATGATCTATTATTCTTATAGGATCAATTCTATTCATAAGGAGAGACACCCAATTCATATTCGGTTTGCTGGTACTTTCCCTTCCTTTTCGCTTTCTCTCTTATAGAATTCGTCTACCTCTTGCCCTTTATTCTGTTGTCCTGCTCTTACAATAACGATCATATTCCTCCGTCACTGTGCACGCACACAATTCTTGAGTATATACCCCGATACATATGCCCACGGATTTTACCCTGTACAGTCTTCTTATTACATTAAATAATAAATTAAATCTGCTGAAGCTAGTAGTCAAACTCATTCAGCTCTAATCATTAAATGTCTAATGTCAACGTGGAGAATATAGAACTGAGAGTTGGCAGCTTGCCTGGTGGTGTATGTTGTGAAAGAGTGAAAGAACAGCATCAGGGCTCATTAAAAATAACTATATTTAACATACTTTATAAGTCATACATCGCAATTTTTTTACCAATACTGAAGTACCCAGAAATAGACGAGGCTGAAAATTTTTTAATTAAAACGTGAATGCTGAAGAAAGAGTATCCATGCTTGGATGTACACAAATATGGGGATATTGGAAGCCCAATATGATTGCTTCAAAAAAGGAATAAAGTTGAAAAAAAAAATAGTAAAGGAAATAAGCCAAGACCCATTGTTGTACAAATGTAGCCTAGTTTCGGATTAGCAGTGGGCTGGCCTTTAGACATACTGTATTAAAAGTTAAAACTTAATGTATTAGGTTGAATATTCATTAATTATAAGTCTGATTGTTATAAAGAATTATTATATTTCATAATAGTAAATATGTTTTTTTTATTTAAAGCATTACTTTAAAGAGAATGCAGATTATTTTTTCTCCTTTTCCCAGTGCGCTATCGAAATGGGCCACTAGAAAATAAAGCACATATATAAATATGAAGAAACCTCTTTTTTTTCTTATCGAAGAGAATCCTGTAACATCGACAACATATTTAAACTATACATAAATGTAACACATGTATTCCATAAAGGTTATCTCAGGTGTGAAATATTTACACTATACCACATATGGTATGGGATGGTATTAATATAATTCATTCATACATCTCATTTCCCAAAACATTCAGACCTTAAATACTTACTTATACTTACTTCAGTTGAGGGGTCTCAAAAATACGATTAAGCAGTCTTGAGAACAAATGTTTGTATTAACACAATATAAACATATTACATTTAAATAACTATTTTTATGACTTATAATGCCCGAAAAGGAATTGTCATTAAGTAGAGAACAGGATGAAGACAGGGACAACAGAAGGTGTATCTCAACACCTTTTGTTCACACGAACTTACAATTATTTTAAGATATATACAAAATGATACAAAACATCTAACTTATATACAACTCTCTTGTATCCTATGGTTGGCTGTAACTACTTCAGGGCCAAGTTTTTGGTTGTGGGATTTCACAATAAGTGTATCAGAAATGGCTCCAGAGCTGTTACGAAGAGTTCCTCCTTGTACCTGGAAAAAATGGAGTTTTGAATATAACAGAGAATTAATATGGAAAGAGCATAATTCGTAATAGTTCAAAGACTTTCTATGCTATTTTCTAATTCATTATCGTACATTTTTAATCTGGTTTATGTTGTCAGAAATGTAACTGAATACTGAGAAATCTCCAATCAAAGAAAACGTATTACAATATTTTTTTTTTTAGCAGATCTCCCTTAAGGAAATCAGATTTAATGGTTGTACTCATAATGCGAGATTTCCATAAATGTCCATTGATCGTACAAACTAGACGACGAAAATGAGGTGCGTTCAAAATTATATATATATTTGTCAGTTACCGCTCTCAAGGTCTTAATTTTTAGATGATTGTTACTAAACTCGATATATAAGCGAATAATGCGTACAACCTCAATAGTTGATTTCCCTTAAGGGAAATCTGCTAATAACGAATTGATTAATATGATTTTGGAAGCAAATAGTAACTGTCGATTTAAAAAAATAAGTGGCTATAAAAGATGGCCTAAACTATTTTCAAGTACCTATGAAACAACTAATTAATGAACTATTCAGGAAGAAAACCTCTGGGAGCTCTCCTGCCGCCGTTGCTTTAACGCATTCTGATATTCATATATAAAATCATTTAAAAAATAATTTTTATTTAATTTGACTAAACTAAGAACTTAATACTATAGTCTGCGTGTGACTTGGGTTTAGGGCTGTATCTCAGAATATTTGCTGGAATATGTTGCAATTCATTCAGCCCAACATAACCGCTGCCTGATTCTTCTTCATATCAGAGATTATTTAAGGGCCTGTGCTCATCTTCAATGGCATGCTTTAGGAATATTCTCTAATGAATTAGAAAGGGTTATCTGTTTAAATGATTAGAATCCGCGTATTAATGTTGAAACATACAGAACTAGTAATCTGACGATCTTTTTATATAATAGTTGTTTTGGATTCTTGGAGAACCTTTTATATACAGTAGTAGAGGATAGTTGGGTTTCGGCTAAAAAAGTTTTCTTAATTCTTCTTGAAGAAGAATCAATTTCCCAACTATCCTCTACTACTTTGATATATCAAAACGGCTAACAATAAAACTGATTGATAATACTTTTATATACAGTTTTTTTGCAGTAGCGTACAGAAGATTTTACTTTTCGAAACTTTCCCTTCTAGGGAATTGAATGTACTTCAATTAGTAATTTTCCAAATTGGTAGTTTTCGCGAACTTGTTTCTTCTTATTTTATTTTCACATACTTTTCTAATCGTGCTAATTCTCGGCTTATTGCGGCAGATACGGTTTTGGATATTATGCTACTTTAACAATCACCAACAATAATAGTTGGTGACAAAATAATGGTTTTTAGGGAGTTGCAAACAGTGATTTTTATGATGAGTATCTGAGACATTGAATAAGTTTTCAGAAAAACCTGTAACCACTTGCTTTGTCCATGTCTAGTGTCATTTTCCTGCTGGACCTCAATACATATACAAATTTCTACATAAAACTTGAATATTTTTCTCAGCTTCCGCCTCTTAAGTTAAAAAAAAAAACTGGAGACAGGCTTCCACGCAGCGTTAAAACAGTCGAATTTACTAATTCAAGGATGCCATTATAATTAAAATTGTGGAGAAAAACATAAGTACATTGTTATGGTTGTAGCGATGAAGTTCCTCATGCATGTCTTCGTTGAGCTGTTCTTCCTCATCTTCAACAAGGCGGTCATCTCTCTTCTTCCGCTTCTCAGGTGGGGTCTTGTACATCTTCATGAAACTCTTAAGAGGGCGTCTTTCGGCAAAATCTGTAAACATAAGATAATTGAATTAATAATTATCTATTCCAAAGAAACGTCCTGGACGGTGGAAGGTGTATATGAAGAAAAACAGACCCTCCTTCCAGACAAACAGTACATCTAAGAGCGACAGAGCGAATTCGATTTCTGACACGTGAGGCACTAGCTGATCTCCAGGGTATATTCAGTCTCGAAGCCTCATTCGAGAACCTCCAAATTTAATGTAACTTTATCCTCTCTATCAACTTTATACGCTTACTTGTTGCATTGCTAGTGTTTACTTTTGTAAGAATGGAGTGTTGCTCTGAAGGCGCTCCGTCGCTATTAAATCTACTGTATGTGGAAGGAAGGCCTGGGTTTGTGCTTATTTTATTGTATTAATATTAACAAGGAGAAAAAAAAATCTGAAACGTCTAATTATTTATTGTTTAAAATAAACGATTTTGAAAACGGATCCCACCTTTGCATATTCCATAATTTTTGGAATAAAGAGCTGAATGACGGATCGTCGTTCTTATAAATTATTGTATATTTTTCCTGATACTACTTTCTCCATAAACTTCTCCATTTCTTTTTCATCATGTTTTTGAAATTCCCAAGATTTCAGAGGTTTCCATAGACTTATGAAGTTTTCTTAGATAAATCATCGATTTTCTCTAGAACGAAGTATTGTATCGGTTTGGGTTTGCGATTGTCTTGCATCTAATTATGGTTGAAATGAGACCATGTACAAGGTTTTACGTAAATAATTATTTCAGCTATTTAGATTTGAATGTCCCAAAGGCTGATATTCCTGCAGTATGGGCAACGCCTGTAAATCTCATAGTTTTTATAACTTGCGGAAACACTACTTTACAAAACACTCATCACTCTGGATGGGCATCAGTAACACACACAAAAAGAAACGCCAGTCCTTCCAGAGCAAAGTACTTCGGATAGCGGAAAATGCTCCCTGGTTTGTTAGGAACATTCAAACCCACAGGGAATTGGAGGTTGCTCCTATTTCAGCTCACCTTCAACAACTTGTAAGAAAATATCATGCCTGCCTTCCTATGTCAAGTGGAGCCACCCATTATAATTTAGGTGCAACGACAGCGTCCAGGGTTGTACCAAAATATAATAATTTTGTAACACTTTGTGTATAATACAAAATAACTAGTGTATTGGACTATAAAAATGTTTCTTTCTTTTCTTCTATTATAACTTGCTGAAAATCGGACGGTTCATGTTCTTCAACTATGAAATTCTTTTTCTGATATTACCGCCTCTATGATATTCTTCATATCTTCTCCCGGAGCCCAGTATGGCACATTTCCAAAGGTATGTCTATTTTTCACGACGTGCTCTGTAGGAAGTCAAGTTTAAGAAAATTTGATTCATTAGAGCCACATGTTGTAAGTGCTGAAATCAATAGTACTTAATTCATGGTTAAAGTCAATAACTTTTTTTACATTCGCTCTCTCAAGTAATTCATAAAACGTATCACAGTCAAGTAATCTTTGGATTTAGTATTCTATGGGGATTCAAAATAACAAATATTACAATGATAAGAAAGTAAGGTGAAATGGAAAAGTTTAGAGAGAATGTTGTATGAAAGAATATAGATGTTTTATTACGACTTTTATCCTTTTATTTCAAAAACTATGGAGTCTACTGGGAAAGTTTCATATACAACAGGACTGTATATATATATATATATATATATATATATATATATATATATATAAGTAATTCATTATACTAAAAAAATAGGTAGACATGTGAAAAAAGTTTCGAAAGATCTGAAGATGAATCTTAAGAAAGTAATCAATCAAGTTCATTTTGAAAAAAAAAACTCATATCTTACCATATTTGTTGGGAATTAGGTCTGGATCAGTCTCGTCTTGGGGTGACCGTGCTTGTGGAGATATAGGTCGTGGATGCTGGTCTACTTGCTTCACTGGTGGCTGGCTTGATCTCCTCCTCCTCAGCACGTAACCTACTCCACATGTTGTCACTAAGAGGACGACTGCACTCGCAATAACGACCATCATCAGAGGCTGAACGGGAATCTTACCTAACGGACCTGCAACTTAAAACACATTTCCCATTG
>CM032233.1:66067500-66362500 GCA_019009955.1 Riptortus pedestris | reverse complement strand
AATATTGTTCTCATTGAACTTATAGATAGATAGATAAAAATTCTGTATTTAAGTATAAACTTTTTACAGGGGGTCCGAATATTTACAAAAAAAAATAAATAAAAAAAGAGAGAGAGAAAAAGAAGAAAAGAAAAAAAAATAAAAGAAAAATTAAAACACATAGCTAGGTACAATACTTCTCTAAAGTAATACATATAATATTGGTGATTGATAAAATAAGTAATTTGGCTATAATTAGTATATCAATAAACAAAGAATTACATTATAGTAAAAATAGCTTACTCAACATTGGGTCATCTTCAAATTTGCTACATAATTAATCTTAATTTAATAGAAACAAAAATAAAAATAAAGAATAAAGAAATAGAAAAAATAAAATAAAATAAAAATGAACATAAAATTTCATTAATCTGCTTATATTAAAGAAAAATAAAGAAAGAAAGAAAAAATAATAATATAATAAATTGAAATTATAATAATAAGTAAATATAATAAAAATATATGTATAATAATAGACAAAATAAAGAGACAGTTCTTCTAAATCATCAATCAGTTCCGAAGGCACAATATTAATTATGAAAAATAAATAGATAAATAAAACATATAAATAATTATAATAATAAATGAAATATTTACAACTTGTGTTGGAAGTGATAAATCAATCAAACATTATGAAAGCTCGTACTTTAAGAGCATTAATAACAAATTTATAGGTATCAAAGGCCTTAGATTTGTCTTCTATTGTGAACAATTGCTTGAGCTGTGTATTTGGTGAATCAGTAGGATTAATATGTTTGGAGATGTTGAACTTATAAGTTTTGAGATAAATTCAAGAATTCTAAAAATTCTTAATATCTCCGTTATTATGTGTCGGATCGAAAAGGTGTATAGAGCCAATCTTATTGCAAATGTAATGTTCTATAAATGTTATGTATATTTTTTCACTATATTGATTATTAACTGAGATATTTGCCTTTTTTTTAGTTTTCCGTCTTCAGTCAAGCCTCACTCTTACTCATCTCATATTAACAATATTCTATTATGTTATGAAGCTCTTTATTTGAAGCTTAAATACCAAATATGGTTCTCATTGAATTTTTAAGTTTTGAGATAAATGCAAATACGTGACGCACGTGGGAAATGTGTTTAGTTAACGCAGCCCCTGCGTGCTGTTTTTTTTTTTTTTTATGCCAGCGTACAATAGAAAGTCGAAAACGTATATTATTTAGCCATCCTACATTGCAAAGTAGTAGATTTTAAAGAACAGTTTGAGTCCGAATAAGTCTCAGATAAATATTGCGTCTGAAACAAATGTTACACAAAGTTATATATAGGATAACGCTGCTGCATTTTTTAAAAATTTCCTATTCTACTCTTTGGTCTGTTTGACGATTGCTGCTCTACATTTTTTGTGGAATTTTGATATAATCACTATAAATTAACATCTGTATTAACCGTAGTACGATACAGTGGACGATTACTGATCCCACTATGCATTTTCTATTTCTATATAAAAATCCGACGAGTAGAAGTGGGGGTTTATCGAAGACTGAACACAAGTGGACGAATAACTTGCTTAATATTTGAGTTACGAAAATATGTATAGAACAACAATTATAGAACACCTATACTTTAACAAGATTAGTTCTATAACATTTTTCAATCCGACTCATATTAACAGAGATATTTGGAATTTTCGAATTCCCCCCCCCCTTCGTACATGCCCTATTCCTGGTCCTATTTCAGCCATTAACGAATATGATCATTGGTGTTGAGGGAAACCGTTAAATGTCGAGAATGGTATAGATGAAATAAACATTTTCGAGTCATGAAATAAAATCTTAATTGGTAAAGTCACAACACAACGTGTTTTAATGTATCTCATCTATTAAAGATCTTTTGAAAACAATATTTGGTATTTAAATTTGGAATAAGACATTTCATGATATATTTTTAAGGTGCGATGATTAAAAGTTGGTGTTAACTGTGGACTAAAAACTAAAAATTGCAAACATCTTGGTTAATATATAAGATAGAAAAAACATTAATATAACAAAATTTATACAATAAAGCATTTTATTTGCAATAAGATTAGTTCTTTACAGCATTAAGGTGCGAAGTATAATCACGGAGATATTTAGAATTTTCAAAATTCCCCCTCGAAAACACCCCTCCCACTTGTCCGATTTCAGCCGTTAACTAACTTGATCTTTAGTTTTACATAAAACATCGAGATTAGTAACGATAAAACGAAAATTGCTACTGCTAGAGAGGTAACAGACATGTACTTGTCTTTTCCAGCTCTCGTGGTGGGATTTTTGATTCGATTGGACCTCATTTTCGTCATCTACTAGGTAGGATCGATGGACATTAGAGACAATTTTTCGAAAATCTCGAGTACAACCTCAATAGTTGATTTCGCTGATCAAGAAATCAATTGTGTAATATTTATTAATTGAAAACACAGTAAAAACTATTTCTTTCCTGAAAAATCTCCGTTCAACTTTCTCCCTTAATTTCTTGTACCGACCAAGCAATTTGTGAAATTCATAGGTACGTTTATTTTTGAAAGCATAATAATCGATGAAGCCTGAAATTCAAGTATAAATGAATGGCAATATTCGTACCATTACAAACAAAATTAAGGTGTTAAATTGAAAACTAATATCTTAATTTTCTTAATCTGAACTAAAATCTTAAATGGGATTGAAATTAGATTACGAATATAAGTGTTGTAACTTATATTTTTTTTATTGAAGATCTGATAACGCTTTTTAATTTATAGTGAAGGGATCTACTTCTGAAATGATAAATATTGAAAGCACGAAATAAATAGGATGATGTAAAAAATATCTTTACAAAAAATGTGACACGTGTGTAAGTATTGCATCATATGACCAGAAATCTTCTGAAGTGAACTAAATTTTAAGGTGTGGAAAATTATTTTTAGCCTTGAGGCATTTCTGGCGGTCGTATTTTCCTCAATTAAACGCTTGTTGTCATTTTAATAAGAATTTCATTAAAGAGACAAATGTAAACCTCTTCAAAGGAGATTATTTAAGCAAAAGCAGTCGTGTCTGCTGGAAGGTTCAGAGGAGAGCCGTCACGGGGTAAAATGTGATTACATCTAAAGAGAACTGCTGTTAACTTGTTTGCCTTTGGTTGGGAAGGGAGCAGATGGTCTGGCCCACCCCCTTCCCCCACCTTAACCACATATGTCCCTCATTCATTAAATAATCCATGTTATTTTTCATTCTCGTGACCATGTAAATAACTCATAAAATATATAGAACATAGATTAATAGCATCAATGTAATGTAATTAAAACATAACACAGTATTCTCTTCTTGTTTTAGTACTTGGGAGAACGAAAGCATTTAAATGCAATGAATGTCGTTTCTTTATATTGTTATTTTTCTTGTCCTAACAATTATTAGCTACAGTTCTTGTAAGACGTGGATTTCTGTTTCCGCAAGTCCTCCCCCGGGGCAAAGAGTCGTATCTCCAGTCTACCATCCTCACCCCAATTGGTGTGAATTGACAGCTTTTTGGGGGCAGCATCTTGGTCTGTACTTATTTATATCAGTAATAATAGGCTCGTCATAAATATCCAGTTGTTAGTCATTGTTTCTGATTCTGAAGTATTCTGCTACTCAGAAAAGTTTTACTTCATTCACTGCTGTACACAATTATAGGTGAAGTGACCGTTTTGTAAATTTTGAACCTTGCATTTTTAAAGAGACATTTAAAAAAGTTTCTGGTTTTTGACACTCAAAATAGCGATATGGTATATTTCTTTCACATTTCATTTTTCATAGTTGTCACCGTATCGTTAGTCATACTACTAGATCCTCTAGGATATTTCATGCAGATATCGAGTTCATTTGATGGATGAATTTTAATCCCCTAGTCACTGCTCTCCGCCCATCTATAAAACGAGTATTATTCCTTGTTATCTTGAGCCTCTGTTTATTTCTCACAAGGAGATACTCAACGAAACATAAAAGCCCTATGAGCCAAACTCGGAAACGAAGAGGCTATATTTTTTGAGTGTTAAAAACATTACTCTTCTTTCTGGTGTATGATAATATCGGGTAGCACAATGCGGAGTCTGGCAATTTCATGGCAGCGTCGACCATTTACAAAAAACCAAACTACACAAAACCGCTCCATTCTAGAAGCGTTATAAGTCTACAGATGAACCAGAAAAGAATATTTACATGGAAAGACGGGAACGTCAGAGCCAGTAATTAATCTAAATTAGTTCAGTAGAATGAGGGTAAAAATTGTGACGCTTGAAGTATTGTGTCAGCAAAAGTGATATAAAAATGAAACCCTTGGTTTGATAATTTTTTTGATTGGATGGACCAAATCAATAATGATGAGATTAAGAATGCTTAACTAACGGATAAGAAGAGACCCAGGAAAATGTCCTGTATCCGAAAATTAACAAAGGCCCAGGTCCCACTGAATTACAACGCAGCATGCAGAAAACGTCATTATCAGGGGGAAGGTTTATCAATTAATTTTGAAACACGGAATAAAGGGAAACGCCTTTTCCCTTTAATAAGGGGAAAGCGAATATTGTCGCTAGACATAAAAAGTGAAAATAATTTAAATGTAAAAAGTATAGAGGTAAAGCGATTCTTCCCAAACTCACTTATGGTTATCTATCCGTTAAGCAAACAATGTACCATCAGGTAGAAATGAGATATCAGAAGGAGAGGATGAAATAAAGAAAATAAGAGGCATTCGGCCGACAAGGGAGCCATAAAAGGAGGAAATTTGCATTTAAATGACACATTGTCGCATAAAATGATTCTCAACTCTTAATTGTACTTCCTTCAGTCTTAAATAGCCAATTTTTATACCGTCAATCCTTAGATTATCCTTTATTATCCCATTAATTCTGGGATTACAATGTATATCAGAATATTGGTCTCCTAATTTGGATCATAACATAAACCTGACCTTACATAATATTTATAAAATTTCAAATAGTGGTTTAATATAAATGACCCAATTAGCCTAAGTTGCAAAAAGTGGACGTTAAAATAATAATAATATAAATGACTTAAAATTAATAAAAATTTACTCACACAGATGCTTCTACGTTTGATGTTAAAAGAAAAAAAACCTTAAGAAAGGGCCCAAAATGGATTTTTAAGATTTCTAACGATAGGTTTCACTAGAGTATATGCATCAAAGACCCGAAGATGTAATTTCACTCACTTCAAATAGTTAATTTGGTCATTCCCTATAATCCAAATTCACAAGTGAATAAAGATGACATAAGTCTTGCTCTTAAGATATTCATTCCTTCCCACCAGGAATGTGTCGTACTCAATTCCATTTCGTCTGAGGGATCTACTGCTGCATTTTTCTTGTTCATTTTAGGAAATGGAATTCATAAATTCTTCCACAGGTATAGGCCATAGCAAGCTTGTTTATTTTAATGGTTTTAATTTTAATTTTTGTCTTTATAGTTCTAATTTTGATGTTATTTTAATGTTTATTTAAATAATCTTCAAGTTTAATGTTTCTTTTAATGCTTTTATTTAATAGTTAATTAGAAATGGTAGTTGTTTTTTTTAATTTATTTTTTTTAAATAGCCCTAATCCCATTGTTTGCTTTAATAGTCCATAGGTTTAGTCTAATTAATAATAGCATTCTTCTTAGTATTTATTTAAATAGTTTGTTTGAAAATTTATTCTTTAATAGCTGAATTGAATACTGTGATACCGGTAAGTAGGTTTCAAGGCATACGGCCGAGAACCCCCCTTACTCAAAAAAATAGGAAAAAAAGGGGAGGTTGAAATAAAAAATATAAAGTAAAAAAAAGAAATTATACATAAATATATAAAACATTCGGCCTAGCTTTCATGTGTCTGCGATTTCCCATGATCGGGGAACTGAAATACTGCCTGAAGAGTGTTGGGCATTGATGACCGTGATGTTTTTTGCCCAAAATCCAACAAACAATTAGGTAAAAAATAGAAATAAATTACTAACAGCCTGTTGTGAGGGAATTTTCGTATTTCCATTTTTTCAGGGCGAAAAAATGTATATTAAGTTTGCTGAACATATTAAACCATCGTTAGTGAAGGTTGCAAAGAAAGTTAAAAAGATCATGTCAGTCATGTTGAGTGTATTTCAACAAGAACTATTATTATTTGTAAAGAATAGAAAATGAGCTGCCTGAGAGAAAAGCATGTTTTAACCCCTTGAAAACGAGCTACGTTCTTGAAAAGAATAGAAGAATGCTGTTAACAAATAAATAACTTATGTTACTGTAACAAGACTGTTTTCAGTTAACCTTAATGGCTTATCTTTTGATATATTCAGTTGGAGGACCATACTCATGAGAAACTTTATATATAATACAGATTTAAATATGTTTAGAAGCTATCATTTTTAAAATATATATTCTGAATCGTATTTAATGGTCCCCATCACAGGACTTTGTTTTAAGGAATTAATTTGCAGGCATTTGGTGGGCTCAGTAGACGATTTGCCTCTTGAAGGAATCCGTAGAAGGAAATGTTGGCAAGCTTTATTTCAATGTTTGTTTATTATTATTTACGTCCGCTTTATGCTACTAAGACTAATCGGGACGGGTTATCTACAGGTTACCACCCTTTTCTAGCCGGGGTGGGCCTAAGGAGTTTATTTAATGAGTCCGTCACTAAATAAATTTCTACTGCCCAGGGCGGGAATCGAACCCGCCACTCTAGGTCTACCACGCGAAATTAAAACCAACGCCTTAACTAGCACGGCCAGCCGCTTTATTTCGATGTTAATGCCTACAAAAAAGTTTCTTAGTATGACCTGTATAGCTATATTTCAGCATATGGAAGTTTCTATGCATTGTTTTAAATTGTTTCCGAGGGGCCTTCAAATTCAATACATTTGCTTAACTAATGAGTAAATATATCATCAATCTCTGACGCAGTTGGATTGAATTACGGGGAATTTCACAATCGCAAGAACTTGTAGAAAAAACAGTGAAGTCTAAGAATGGTTGTGGAAAGAACTTTCAAAGGTAATTGAAAGTAGTTAGATTCTATCTACTTGATGTTACGGATGCCGAAGGTACAATTCTTGGTGTTATTAGAGAGATTTTTTAGATCGGAGAATGATTGGTTATAACAATATTAAATTTTAATTTTTTTACATGTGGACGAATCCAGGTGTTGCACTTTAAGGATTTAATTAGGACTGATATTTGAGGAGGTAACATTCAAACCGTGCTTTGTCCATCTGTTTCATGCAAAGTGTGCTTGGTCCAATTTATTATACTTATTACGCTAAACTATTTTAACAATGTATCTCATTGATAAAACATTTATTTAAACCATATAGGAGTATTTTTCATTACAAAAAACAAATATATATATATATATATATATATATGTTTTATATTCAATTTCATGGTTTCCTAAAAAGTACATTCATCCGGACAAAGCACGGTTTGAATGTTACCTCCTCATTTACTATTGTAATTATATGTTTAACTATAACCATATGATCATTTATTAAAACTAATAGGCTTATCGGGTATTTTTTTATTCCGTGAATGCTATATTACACCCTCCTTTTGTTCGAACATGTGAAATGTAGTTGCATAGACTATTTGATGAAATTTCTTGAGCTCAGGTTATTCCTTGTTTAATAATCGTTGTAAATTTGCATTGGCCAGATATGTCAGCTTTTCAAAGCTTCTCGGTTCCCAAGACTAAATTTTTAGATATATATATCTCAAAATCTAATAATAAGTGTGTGGGTGTGTGAGTTATATATGGTCCCCTATAGAGGAACAGTTTCTTGATCATCATTGGTTAGAAAATTAATTAATGCATAATGGATATGAATTTTCCAAATGAAACACCCGTCTCCTAGCAAAAACTGTCAGAACTAAAAACCACCTTAAATTACGGCCACCATAGTAATGCACTTTCCTTTCCCCTACATTAATAGAATGACCTTTTCAAGAGTAATTCGTATCATAATGATCATAGATGATCAATGATGCAGGATGAACTACATGAAAAATAACTTTTATTGTTTATATAGACAGATCAGGCATTAAGGTCTCAGTTTTACTTGCATTGGTCGATTAGTATTGATTTTCTATCCCAATTTTATTTCCTACTCATATAACAAAGAACAAAAATGAAAAAAATAGTTATTTATTATACAAGTGACGAAAGTAGATCATTTTACAACTCGAGTGAAACGTTTACCCACACGAGCGAAGCGAGTGTGGTAATTTCACGAGAGTTGTAAATTCTACTTTCGTCACGAGTGTAATATTAAATATTTTCTGTAATCGTGTAATACATGATCAGATCTAACCAGAATATGAACAAAATTAGGATGTTGTGAAGATTATGGTATGTTGTTGGTAGGTTATAAGCATGGTTGTGAAAGGTTATAAGCATAGTTATAAAACAACTAGTGATGATTGTGAAGTAGTGCAGTTATAAACAAGTGCAGGTTATAAACAAGGAAGGTAATTATTATTATATTTAAATTTTAAAATATATTGATTATTTCCACCAATAAATCAGTCTCATATCAATTTATTTTGTTAAAATAAATTCTTAAATGTTAAGAAACATTTAAAAGCATTTAATTTCCAACTTCAAATTATTTTTTAATTTATACTTATTACTAATTAAGAAGGCAATTCACTTTCTTCACTCTATTGCAAAATGTTTCACTTTCTTCACTCATTTCATTTTAGTAATGTTACCATTATTCAACGATTACAGAAAAAAGTCTTTCTTTAACTGCATAATTGAAATGAAGCAAATAACCTATATTTGCGGAGCCTACATTCATTGGCATACTCGATCAAGAACTACATTGGTCACGGATCGTGCCCAATTGAAAAAAAAAAATAAATAAATAAATGATTCACTATCTATGTGGAATTTGATGAAAAAAAGAAATAGCGACTGTATTCGAATACAGATGAACATGTATTCGATGAGTAGCCGTTTTCAAGATAAAATATTCCAATCAGTTTCCTACAACATGGAATATTCACACTAAAAACACAGATTCTTTTTGAATTCGGCATTTCAATTCCGTGGAATTTTTTTATCATCAAAAACTTTTTAAAATATCTATTAAAACTTTCTTTATTTGCGCGTGAACACTTAGTTTTTGTAGGTAGTGCTCAACTCCGCAAAGCAACAGTTTCACCAATTATTAAATTTAAAAAAAAAAACTATACCAAAGTTTAATTGAATGACTAAAACTTTTTATATTTTCTTCTTTCTGTAGTTACGGGTTAGAAATGATTTAATCATTGCTTTATTGATTTAATGCAAACCTAGCCAAACCCATTATAGTTTTGAGTTAAAGACACTGAAGTAAATGTTCCGTCCATTTAATACTAAAATCCATTAACAGCGGGCATTGAAATTATGCTGTCTGGTACAGCCAGTTCACTCAGCGGTTATTATCCCATTCAAAGGAAAAAGAAGATTGACAAACAATTACTATGTTGTAGCAGTAAAAATTACATTTTTAATTTTGTTGTTATAAATTCTATATTACTGAATATAAAATATTTATATTATCGATTGTGTATTAGCATGAACAAGGTACTTTGATAATGATATAGCCTTCCTAATAAAACATTTAGTATGAAGACTGATTTTACATTTAGCAGATTTCCCTTAGGGGAAATCAGCTATTGAAGTCGTACTCATGACGCGATTTTCCAAAAATTCCTTCAAATGTCCATCGATCCTACCCAGGAGATGACGAAAATGAGGTTCCTTCAAAATTATATATATATATATATATATATATATATATATATATATATATATATACACACACACACATACATATACATATATTTGTCTGTTAAGCTCTAGCGGTCGCAATTTTTGTTTGATCGTTACCAAACTCGATTTTTAAATGTTTACGTCGATTCTTATGTAAAAAGAAAGATCAAGTTCGTTAATGGCTGAAATCGGACCAGTGGGAGGGGGGGGGTTTAGAGGGGAGGTTTTTCGAAAATTCGAAATATCTCTGTTACTATACGTCGGATCGAAATATTGTATAGAAACCAATCTCATTGCAAATTAAATGATCTATAAATACTGTTCTATACATATTTTCTGTATCATGAATATTAACCGAGTTATTTGGATTTTAAAGTTTACCGCTTTCATTAAACCCCTGCTCCTACTCATGTAGCATATTAATAATAACCTATTATATCATGAACCACTTCATTACAATGTTAAATATCAAATATTGTTTTCATTTAAATTTTACTTTGTGAGATATATGTAAATACGTTCTGTTGCCCCCCCCCCCCTTCTTTTGTTCTTGGATTAGTAAAATTTGAGTGATTGCGATAAAACTGATTTTGATTCATTACAAATTACAGCTCAAGCTTTAGTAAATTGTTTTCAATAGAATTAATGAGTTATATTCAGATATATTTCATTAATTGTTTGTCTTTCCGGTCTAGAATTAAGGTTGGCTGGCCTGTCTGTTTACAATTTAGACGCTTTCCGTTGAAGAGTTATTAACTTGTAACTGAAAGATTTCTCATTACTGTTTGTATCTATTCACTTAATATTTGCGGTTTTGTTACCAGTATGTATAATTATCTATTGTAAACCTTCGCGTGGGAAATCTGCTTAGTTTACGCAGCCCCTGCGTGACGGACTCTTTTCTGGCAGTAGTTTACGGTCAAATTATAAAGTGAATGTAGTGCATCAGTTACGAATAACCAGTAAGAAGTAAAAGGACTCACATTATTCAAAGAATACTAAAGTATATTTTACAGTTTTGAAGCCATAAACTAACCAAAACAGTATTTATCGGTTTGTGAGGCAACAAAAGAAATCTTGAAATATCAAATTGGATTACTGGATATATTCAAAGCTATTCCACGATTTATTACCTAGCTCCAATTCTCATGTGAAATATGAAGTACCGCGGAGGTTTTGTTTTCCCGTGGCTGTCGGAAGTATGATAAAAAAAGAAATACCGACATTGAAGAAGAGATAAATTCTTCGAAAGGAAATTAGCTATCCTCACTCAATATTTAGATGTGGCGAGGAGCGTGTGTTCGATTCCAGTTTTATCGGGTAAGTAATATCCGGTCTTCTTTCCTGCAGGACATAAGATTATATCTAAAATCAAAGGACCATAGGCGTAACGAATAAAAGTCCGTCACGCAGGGGTTAACTAAGCAGATTTCCCCTGTGCGGCAAGTATTTGCATTTACCCGAAAATATAAAAGTCCAATGAGAACAATATTTGTTATTTAGGCTTCAAATACTGTGCTTCATAATATAACAGCTTATGGGTAATAAGACAGGAGTAGGAGTGGGGGGTTTACTGAAGGCCGAAAACTAAAAAAAATGCAAATATCTTGGTTAATAACCAATATCGTGAAATAACGTGCATAACAACATTTTTAGAACATTATTCTTGCAATAAGCTCGGTTCTATAAAATTTTTAGATCCGACTCATAATAACGGAGATATTTCGAATGTTCGAAATTCCCTCCCACTGGTCCGATTTCAGCCATTAACAAACTTGATCTTTTTTTTACATAAAACGATTAAATATCGGGTTTAGTAACGATTAACCGAAAATTGCGACCACTAGAGCGTCAACTGAAACACACACACACACACACACTCACACACACACACACACACATATATATATATATATATATATATATATATATTTAGTTTTGAACGGAGTTCATTTTCGTCTTTTTTTTGGGTAGGATGGAAGGACGTTTGAAGAACTTTTTCGAAAATCGCTTCATGACCACAACCTCAATAGCTTATTCACATTAAGGGAAATCTGCTAAATCCCTACATAAGACCTACCATTATATCAACACTTTTAAAAAAAAAATAAATGATATGAAATCTAAACGGTCACCTTTAATGATGGTAAAGGCAATACGTTTCTCAAGAATATATAACCTGAGCCATAGTTTTCATATCCACATTTATTTACACTACCCAGATCTGTTTGGATTCTTTTTCAAAACCACTGTATATCTATATATATATATATATATATATATATATATAAAATTGTAACCTCTGTCTGTACATTGATTTTTTTCGCGAAATTTCACGATAACTTTTCGTTTCACATGTCATAGACACCATAACTGCATTTTGTTTCTTTTGTGACTGTTTGTTTATTTGTTTGTTACCTTTTCACTCATAAACGGCTGAACCGAATTTTATGAAACTTGGTATGTATATTACTAGTAACCCAACTTAGACTTTAGGCTATGTTAATATTCTCTGAGACGAACAGGAGTGGGGGTTATAACGGAGGCCTGAAATTAAAAATAGTGATATTTCGTTTCCTATTGCATTTTCGGCAATTATGCACATAACAAAAGCTTTTTAATTTATTATTTGGAGTAACGTTTGTTATATACTCTTTTGTCTTATACCTAAGTATAAATGAGTTATACGTTAATAACAACTACGGAAGTCAACAATTTTATTTGGCACAAAAAACTCAACCGAACTAAACCAAACTCAATAAGTGAATTAGTACTAACGCCTTCCTTATAATAAGCCATACTAACATTTCTAGGGATGGGCAGAAGTGGGGGTTATAAGGGAGACCTGAAATTAAAAATAGTGATATTTCGTTTCCTATTGGGGTTTCGGCAAATATGCACATAACAAAAGTTATTTATTTTGTTATTTAGAGAAACTTTTGTTATATACACTTTTTTCGTATACCGAATTATTAACGAGATATACGCTAAAATCTATAGCGGAAGTGAACAATTTCATTTGGGACAAAAGACTCAACCGAACTAAATAACACCCTCGGTATGTGTATTAGCACTAACGCCTTTCTTATAATAAGCCATAGTAACATTTCTAGGGACGGGCAGGAGTGGGGGCTATTACGGAGGCCTGAAATTAAAAATAGTGATATTTCGTTTCGTATTGGTGTTTCGGCAAATATGCACATAACAAAAGTTGTTTATTTTGTTATTTAGAGAAATTTGTTCAACACTTCTTTGGAACTACCAGGTACCTCACAGGGAAAAATTAATTCAAATGTATGTTAATATTTTGTGCTTAATAACTCAAATCTTCAGCATAATGCACAGGAGACGGGAAATATGACAATATGGGGACAGTGAAGTCTTACATAAAAAAATAATTTTGTTATTAACAAATCCACAGAAACGACGGGTATTTACACTAAACACTGGGACGGGTAAATATCAAAATATTGTGCAAAGTAAAGCCTTGCCAAAAAAATACCATCACCATTCAGCCTCAAATGAATTCCCGAGCGAAGCCGGGTATCTGAGCTAGTATATATATATATATATATATATATATATATATATATATATATATATATATATATATATATAAAAATATATGAAAAAGTGTCATGAGTACAACCTCAACGATTTGCTAAATAGAAGAATTGTAATCGCTATAATTTTCATTTTTCAGATTTCAACGAGATTGTCCGTTTTTAACGTCCCTGGACCCATTTTGACTAGCTTCGGCATCACGTCTGTACTTATTTTAAGTAACTCATAAACAGCTAGTTGAGCGCCTTCCCTTTTAATGGAAATCGAGGTTTAGACGAGGGAGAAAATAAAAAATATCAAATTTCTAAATGTATACCATTTTGTTTATCATAAAAAGATCTATAATTTATGTTCTATGGCAATTTACTATCCGATGCATTGGAACAGAGGTGACGTGTATCACGTTCAAATGAAATTGTTTTAACGTACCTTTTAAATGAATTGTAACCAAATATTTTGTTCATTTAATTCAAGAGGAGTGCAAGGAAGTTATGCGAATTATTAATTATCCTATATACAGATGTTAGGCTGACTTGGTGTTTGAACAGGCGGAGGGAAGATGGAGGAGGGATCAGTTGGACTTAGTTCATACTGTCAGCCGCTAGGTAGCTCTCCAATACGCTTCAATCCCTAGCCCAGCAGACTGTCTCAGGCACTCGCAAATAAATTAAATAGTGCCTAATTTATTCATTTTAAGGAATGTTTATAAGTGACATTTTTATTATTTTTTTCCGCTGTTTACATTTTTTTTGTTACTTATAGCTTAGGGGGAAGCCATCCATTTAAAGACAATTATTAAATCATATTAAAAAAAAAAAAAAAACTTTATTATTTAAAATAACGCTTGTAGAATTTATTTGAATTACGAAATATTATTATAAATTAGAGTTTGGCCGAGTGGACGATCTCGCGGAGTAGCTGTATAAAGCGGTCGTCCCCGGCCGTCGTCTGCCACATGACCTTTGCAAGGTAGCTGTCCAAGTGGTGTAATAATAAACGATTAGGGGAGAGTAAAGTAAAACCGGGTAGTCGGGCAAACCTCTCAGCCGTTGTGTGTACTGCAGTCGGGCTGATAACGGACGAACTACAATCCACCTTTGAAGAAGAAGCACCGACCATTACCCCCCTCGTTAGGCTCCCTCTAATGCACAAGCTCCGACACCAGCGCGCGGTGGCAAACTCGCGAAATAATGTGCTCCCATGGCGGGGATCAAACCTGCACCTATTTTCCTACCATCATCGTACTGAGGGTATTCGTAGATGTTCCACGCCTTAACTTGCCACCTGCTCCCCGCTAATTATTAGAATATATCTGAGAAAGATATAAGTTTTCTTTTTTATTTAAAATTTAACATACAAATTAAGTGTGTGGTATGCAACGAAGTTTCAAATTATACGCATTAATTGTTTTATATACATTTGTACTCATGTGTTTCTATATATATAAATAGGCCACCCTGGAGGAGGACTTATTAGATCCATTATCAAAAGTACCATTTTCAGCCATTTATTTCCTATTAATCATTTGCCAACAATGCTCAGCACCAATTTTTTTTTTTCGTGTGTTTTTTTAATTCTGATTGTAATTACTTAAATTACTGTTTATTTATTTTAATTTTGTTATTTGTTGTTGTTATCTCTTATTTATTTGACTTCCGTTATTTCACTTTGTACAATTTCTGACTTTTGATGTGATGTCCATAGAAAAATAAATCTAATCTAATCTCTGTTCTTATTGATAAACATTTTTTTCAACTTGCATTTTAATTCATCTGAATTATGACAATATATTAAAGTTACGTTTCTCTAAAATATACAATTTTAAAAAACGAATGACAGAAATACAAAAGCACAAATTAAATTAAATTAGTCGCTACGAAAATTAAATAGACCTGATAGACGATAGGTGATAATTCTGAGAAAAAGGGAAAAACAATTTTTTCTTTTCACTCATTCGAGACCATATATTATTGCGCTATATATGGAGATAAATTTCTTTTGAAGTTTACTATGAATTATGAAAGCGTGACTTGTTCTTAATTAGTTTATGGTTATTAATATTTTGTTCTGCCCTCAATGAAGAATGATAGGAAAATAATTTCAGTATTAGTTCAAAGGTGGAAACGTATTAAAAACGAAGGCTCCTTGAAAATAGGATCCTTATTTTAACTGTATTGTATATATTTTCCTTTAATATTGTGCAAAGTACACTTTCATTTTCCCTTGAGGCCAAAGATTTTTTTAGCTTTGCTATACCTTATATAAAAATCAGAGGATCCCGGCTCTACCTATTATAAACATCTGACCTGAACTTATATCCTTTGATCACAGACGTAGAAGGCTGGACGTCAAAGTATAAAGCCAAGTCTCTACATCATAACTTTATTCTTAATGATATACATATTTCACGCCCAATTATCGCCCCTTTTGGAGCGTGCTACACGTAATATACCACACAAACGAATGTTTAAATTCAAAGGTGAAATCTTTAACTTCATCTAGACTACGAATCCACCTATATCAGTTTTTTTTAGCAGATTTCCCTCAAGGGACACTACTATTGAGGTTGAACTCATGACGCGATTTTTGAAATAATTTCCTCAAATATCCATCGATCCTACCCAGGTGATGACGAATATGAGGTCCATTCCTAACTGAATATATATATATATATATATATATATATATATATATATATATATATATATATATATATTTGTCTGTTAATGCTCTAGCTGTCGCAATTCTTGTTTGGTTACCAACCTCGATATTTAAACGTTTTATGTAAAACGTAAGATCACGTACGCTATGCCTGAAATCCGAACAGTGGCAGTGGGAGTTTATGGGGGGGGATTTCGAAAATTCTTAAAATCTTCGTTATTATATGTCAGATCGAAGAATTGTATAGAACAAATCTTATTGCAAATGTAATGTTCTATAAATATTATTATGTATGTTATTTCAATATATTGATTATTAACCGAGATATTTGCATTTTAGCAGATTTCCCTTAAGGGAAGTCAGCTATTGAGGTCGTACTCATGACGCGATTTTCGACAATTTTCTTCAAATGTCCATCGATCCTACCCAGGAGATGACGAAAATGAGGTCCGTTCAAAATTATATATATATATATATATATATATATATATATATATATCTATATATATATATATATATATATTTGTCTGTTAACGCTCTAGCGGTTGCAATTTTTGTTTGATCGTTACGAAACTCGATATTTAATCGTTTTATGTAAAAAGACAGATCAAGTTCGTTAATGGCTGAAATCGGACCAGAGGGAGGGGGGGTTTAGAGGGGGGATTTTCGAAAATTCAAAATATCTCCGTTATTATGCATCGGATCGAAAAATTGTATAGAACCAATGCAAAATAAATGTCCTATAAATTATGTTATACATTTATTCTCTATCTTGAATATTAACCGAGATATTTGCATTTTTATGAAGTCTGTGGTCGGGTATAGTTCGGATTACCTCGGCCATCTTCCTCTTTTCTCGGCTCAGGCGGAAGCTTCTCCTAACCTGCCGTTTCTAACCTTACCTGTCCTTCCTTACTTTGTGAGATTTATGGAAATACGTTCTGGTCATCCGCCCCCCCCCCCTCTCTTTAGTTCTTGGACTACTAAAATTTGAGTTATTAAAATATAAATTATTCTTACAATTCAGATGCCGTTTCAGTTGGGTATTTATTTTAATTAACTGAAAGATTTCTCATTATCTAATCACGGTGGTATTGTGTTACCAGTATGCAGATTTCTCTATTGTAAAACTTCGCAGGGGAAATCTGCTTAGTTTACGCAGCCCCTGCGTGACGGACTTTTTTAGTATATTAGTATTTCGGCCTTAAGTAAACCCCCTCTCTTACTCATCTCATGTTAAAAAGAAGCTTTTGTATTATGAAGCACTTTATTTAAAGCGTAAATACCAAATATTGTTCTCATAAAACGATTTGAGAAAAATGCAATCACTTAGGGACATCCACTTAGTTAACGCAGCCCCTACGTGACGGACTTTTTTATTCTAATGTCTAAAACTAACTGTGTGCAATCTATATTCAGGCGATATAAAAATATTCAGGGATACATTATTGTATGTGCTTATATCGATTTACCCTCGAGAATAATTAAATATAATAACAAAAAAAAAAAGAAAAATGAAACTCTTTGGCCTTAGGCAAACATATGGGGAAGTGTAAATTGGTTACTCCATGGGTGAGTCATTCGAGACAATAATTTGGTACCGAAGGTCCTCTTGATGCTGAGGTGGTACCGTAGGGAACGGAGTACATTTTCGAATATCACCAAAGGCACTCATATTATATGGGAACAAGAAACCTGAACTTCTACAAAGAGAGAAAATCCTTTGCCTCACTAGCTCATATTTACGTTCCCATATATATATATATATATATATATATATATATATATATATATTATTTTTTTTATTTGTTTCCTTCCTCTAGTAACCCTATAAGAAGGCCGTTTATTGTTTCTGCATGTCCCATGCAAAATAGCATATCACATGCATTTGTATTAAGTTACAATTAGTTTATACATAGATTATTTCAAAAGTATGAGATATACATATAAAAAGAATTAACAATAACAACGGTAAATTAAAGTAAAAACATATATAAAGAAGATTTCTTAAAAGAAAAAAGAAAAGAAATAATGAATGTCTATAAATATTTTAAGTATTGTAGTTGTATCAGCTATAATAAGTATTCAACCGATTAATTTTATCAAAAGCATGTTCTGCGAATATTTTAAAAGCATTATTATATTTTGAAAATAACTTGTCTTCTTTTATTGGAAATTTGCCTTTTTTTTGTTCTATGTCTTGTTTTAGTTTTTGTCGTTCGTTAGTCAGTAGTCTGCAATCGTATATTAAGTGTTGACTTGTTTGTGGAGTTGAGTAATCACATGGGCAAGTATTGTTGTCTTTTATGTAAAATCGTTGGTAGTAAGAATTTAGTGTACTATGTCCTGTTACTAATTGTGTAATGTAAAAGTCTGTCTGTATGTATTTGCTGTTGAAATATGTGTTTATGTTTGGGATGAAAAGTTTTAAATGTTGTCCTTTATTAGTTACAGTCCATTGTTGTTGCCATTTCTCAGTTAGATGAGCTTTTAACATATATTTTACGTGGGCTTTGAAGATATTATTGTAACATTCTGGTAATTGGGAACCTTTTGAAGCAGACTTAGCAGCTCTATCGATATAATATACAGATGGGAGTAAAGATGGAAATATATATATATATATATATATATATATATATATATATATATATATATATATATATTGTCTTTATAGGAGATTTCCCATAAGGGGTTTTCCGAAGATTTCTTTTAATGTCCACCGATTGTACGCAGGAGATGAGGAAATATATTTACCAATCTATCTATATATTATTTCTCTCTAACTCTCTCTCTTTCTCTCTCTCTCTCTCTCTCTCTCTCTCTCTCTATATATATATATATATATATATATATATATATATATATATATATATATAAATATCGAGTATGGTATAGATCAAATATACACTCTCGAGTTAGAATGTCAAATCTTATTTGACGTCATGGCACAAAGAATTTGCATGTATCTCACAAAATAAATGTCTCTTGCAAACAATATTTGGTATATAAGCTTAGAATAAAGTGATTCATTATATAAATAAAACGCTCTAGCGATCGCAATTTTTTGTTTGACCGTTACCAAAGTCAATATTTAAACATTTTATGTAAAACTGAAGATCAAGTTCCTTAATGCCTGTAAGCGAGGCCTGGAGAGAAGGGATTTCAAAAATTCAAAATATTTCTGTTAATACGTGCTGGATTAAAAATGTTATAGAACTAAATAAATAGAATAAATGTTTTTTAGATATTTGTTGTCTTTCTTGAATACTCAACGAGACATGTTTTAGTTTTCGATTATCAGTAAACCCCCTTCTACTACTCCAGGAAATGTTTTATTCCATGCATAAATAACATGGGAGATATATGCAAATGCGGTTGGGGGGGACGTAGTGTTTTAAGATTTTGTATTCTAGAATATGATATTTATTTAACCAATACTATACGCGATATATAGCTGCTTCATCAGAAATGTAAGGGTTAAATTTGGCAATGGCTGGGAATTGGGCCTAAAGGGGAACCTAAAATCCCTTCTAAACGAAAAATATATCATTTGTTATATAAATAATTGTTGCAAACTTAATTATCAACAACCATTGCTTTATATATGTTTTCTCGAACCTGAGTATTTAACGCGTTAATGTATTCTTTTACTTTTCCAATTTTCATTTTAAGTAACTCAGTTACTGATCACATGTCAAGGAGAATAGTTGGTGAGATGAGATCATTAGTCTGTCATATTCCAGTAGGTGGGAGATTTGCATAGTTTCTTCATTGATTTCTTTTTATTTTACTGTATTTCTAACTTCTATATTTCTATATTATTCTTGGGGACTTTTTCTTTCTATCATGTTCATTTTCTTCCGAAAACTACGTACATTAATCAAATTAAGCAGAGTCAATAACATATTTAAGAAGTACGAAGTAGATGAAAGGAACCGACTGATGGAAGGACCATTGACGCCGGAAATGTCTCGACTAAAGGTCGACTGGGGTCTGGCCCATTCTCGGTCTTCTATTTGATGTTAGACTATAAAAGCGGCCCAGCTCACACGGAGAGTTAGTTTGTTCTCCGTTCTCTTCAAGTGAATAACAGTGCGTTAAGTGTAGCTTTAGTGAAGAGTGCATTTTAGTTGATGTGCGGTAAAGTGTTTTATGTAGAGAATAGTTTAGTGCCGTGTATATGTAAAGAACAGTGCAGTACCTTGCTCTTTGTGAAGATCAGTGCAGTGCGGTATTTTTGTGAACTTCAGTGATCGTGAGTTATTGTACTGTGCAATAAGAAGTGAAGCTATCAGTGTGAGTAATACTTAAGAATAGTTTTCCAAGTGCGTTGTGCATTGTCAAATAAATTGTGCAGTGATAAAAACTTTAAAACATGTGTATTTAATTTTGCAATACAAAAGAACTCAATGAAACAACGTTTATTATTTTCTGTAATCAATAATTAGTGTGTCATAGTCCAGTAGGTAGGAAATATGCATAGTTTACGCATTGCTTTCTTTTTATTTTACTCTATTTCTATCTTCTATATTTCTATACTCTTCTTGCGGACTTTTTCTTTTTACCATGTTCATTTCGTTCTCGCATACACTCTGTGAATTTTTGTGAGTTTTCGCAAAACAGTCAGTATTTGAAAATTCCCTGAGCAATTTCACACGGACCAAACTTAAATGCAATTATACCCAAAGAGAGCATTCAATTATAAAACCTAGCAGTTCATTGGGAGTGGCCTTCCCTGTACCTGGAATTATAGATGCAGTTAAGTTTTAAGATTTAGCAAATCCTTACAAGAGTATAAGAAAGGAAGTGGGATGTAGAATACACTCAGTTGAAGAGAGAGGGGTCGATATAATTTCAGAAGTTTTGTCTCGGAAGCAACCTTTTGCCACTCATGTAATTCAATGTCTTCTTTCTTTCCACTCCCCGTTAACAAGGAATGAGAGAAGTTTCCCTAGGCTCTGTCTCTAGGCTAAATCCACACTCAGCCTGCCTTTTACGTTTGGATTGAGTGTTTGAATACCTCTTTTCTTTTTTTCCACCTTGTCTGTTTTACATTAGATTCAATTTTCGTTATACTTTCTTTTCCCCTTTTATATTTTTATCTAAGGTTTTTTTCTTTTTTCGTTGGTGTTTTTATTTTCTAAAGTAAGTCGCATGTTATCATGTGCTGTCACAAATGTAATTATAAATTTTCTTCATTTTTAGTAATAATTTCATTATTCCTTAATTGGCCCATGGGATAAAATATAGTGGAAATTTAATGTATTATAATGCGCTATAGTTCTTGAAGGACCTGAGCCTCTGTTAAAAGTCTAAGAACATTCAGTGTGTTCTGCAAATATAATTCCCCATTTATAGTCCAATACCACCCCGCTGCCCCCCTGGTCAACCACCTCAGCGCTCCACTCTCTTAACGCGGTTCAGGATGTAAAAAAAAAAGTCTATGATCCCTAATTTCACAGATTTGGAGAGGTTAGACAAACAAGCTTCAAATGAAATGAGCTATTTGTACTGTTGACTCGATTTTCGAAAAATGTCTTCAAATGCCCATTGATCCTACCCAGGAAAAAATGACGAGAATGAGGTCCGTTAAAAAAAAGAAACAAAAACAATATATATATATATATATATATATATATATATATATATATATATATATATATCATTACGAAGCTTAATATTAAAACGTTTCATGTAAAACGAAAGATCAAGATCATTAGTGGCTGAAATCGGGTCAGTGGGAGGGGGTGGGGAGGTTAAAGGTGGTATTTAGAAAATGCGAAATACCTCCGTTATTGTACGTCGGATCGAAAAATCGCATAGAACCAATCTAATTGCAAATGTAATGTCCAATAAATTTTTTGAGATATTTTCTCTCTATCCTGAATACTCAACCAGATATTTGTATTTTTTAGTTATCAACCTTCAGTAAACCACCGCTCTTGCTCACTTCATGTTAACAATAAGCTGTTTTATTAGTAAACTTCTCATTGATAGGTTAAATACCGAAGATTGTTTTCAATGACCTTTATTATGTGCGATATGTACAAACACGTTGTGTGATGTGATCAAATATCAATTCACGCTAATCATCAAATTTGATTTCACGTTCTGAACTCAAAAATGCTTATTTGATCGATTCCATACTCGATATTTAACCTTTTCATTCAACTCATCATATTCGTTAATGGCTGAAATCCGTCCTGGTGTTGGGGGGGGGGTATATTATGACTCGGATCGAAAAATGTTATAGAGTTTTGTTAAACTATCGATGCTCAGGAACTCAGGCTTAATATACACAATTTTCATAATCTTTTCTTTTTTTTCCTACTCACACGAGTTTGCGAATTAGGCTTAATAAGACGAATGAGTAGAAGTATGAGACAAAGAAACAAATTGGCCTAATGATTCGGGGAACTCATATTAAAAATATTATAAACTACTATTTAACAAGCAATTTGATTGTTATCTCAAAAGTGGTCTAAGTTTATCAAGAAATTAGCTTTGCTTTATATTTACTAGGAAATAATTTCCCAGTAAATATTGCTATTTTGTTACAATAGTGGTTAGAAAAAAAAACTTATTTACCTGCATAATAACATTTCCTATATTAAACCCCTCCTCTTAAGAGTGTTTCTCTTAAAATATAATGATTTTTTTAATAACATAGACCGTCTTAAATTAATCAGCTATTCTGCACGTGTAACAGATTTGTGTACATTTTCACTCTAGTGAATTCAGGGGCTTATATAATGAAAAACTGTTAAGAACGTATTTCAAGAAGCTTATTCAATGTGCTCGCATACTATCAATGGAGTTCTTGACTTTATATTCATATTGCCTACGTATTATTCAAAGGGCCCTCAACTTTCCTTATTTGTTTTTTTGGTCTCTCAAGTCATTATAACTGAATCCCTTCATTATATTACACCCCTTTCTAAGTAACATGAATGCCCTTTCTTGAGTGTGTAAACGAGATAAAATATATAATATTTTCTTCATTTAGGTATATGCAAATTCTCTTGACAAAAATGTATAGAAATAGCAACAATTTGAGGATAAATTAATTTGTAGCTACCTGAACCTTAAACTTTCTATTGTACTGGAAACGACTTACTAACAGTATTGGAATTTGAAAATTATAAGCATTTCTTAGATATTCACCTTTCTAATAGTAGGCCTTCAAAAAAGTATTTTATTTTTGTATATAATCATTCCATGTATTTAATTAATATTTTTGATTTAATTTACTATCTATTACATTTCCTTCTCCCATTTATGATTATAATGTAGCTTCAAAAGAAATTACCATAACTTTTAAAAAGTCCGTCACGCAGGGGCAGCGTAAACTAAGCAGATTTCCCATATGAAGTTTTACAATAGAGAAATTTCACGAGAGTCAAGCCAGTGAAGGAAACGGCCAAACTAGCTTTTGGCGGGAAAGTAACTCGACCGTTAGGCACCCCGATTTAATAAAAATGCAAATATCTCGGTTAATATTCAAGATAGAGAAAAAATGTAAATGACAATATTTATAGGTCATTTAATTTGCAATAAGATTGGTCCTGTACACTTTTTCGATCCGACGTATAGTAACGAAGAAATTTCGAATTTTTGAAAATCCTCCCCCCTAAACCCTCCCTCTGCCGTAACTTGATCTTTCTTTTTACATAAAACGACTAAATATCGAGTTTGGTAACGATTAAACAAAAATTGCGACCGCTAGAGCGGTAACAGACAAATATATATATATATATATATATATATATATATATATATATATACAGTTTTGAACGGACCTCATTTTCGTCATCTACTAGGTAGGATCGATGGACATTTGAAGAAAAATTTCGAAAATTCCATCATGAGTACAACCTCAATAGCTGATTTCCCGTAAGGGAAATCTGCTAAAAACAATTGGGACACATTTATCGCAGATTGTAGGATATTTTAACGTTTTCAGTGTATACATTTCGCATTGACTTATTATTATTATTGATATACTATTAGACGAAAATTCCTACTCTTGACCCGATTTTCGAAACATCTCCTTAAATGTCCATCGATCCTACCTAGAAGATGACGAAAACGAGGTCCGTACAAAATTATATATATACTTGTCAGTTACTGCTCTAGCGGTCGCAATTCTTATTTGATCGTAAGCAAACTCCATATATAAGTGTTTCATACAAAACTAAAGGACAAGTTTGTTAATGGCGGAAATCGAGCCAGTGAGAGGGGGCATCCGAAAATTCGAAAGGGGGAGAATTTCGAAAAACCTCCGTTATTATACGTCGGATTGAAAAATTGTATGGAACCAATTTTAAAAAAAAAATAAAATGTACTATAAATATTGTTATATACATTTATTCTCTAACTTTTACTATTAACGGAGATATTTACATTTTTTTAGTTTTAGGCCTTTAGTAACCCCCACTTCCACTCTTGTCATATTAACAAAAGATATTATATTTCGAAGCACTTTATTTGAAGACCAATCTTAATGTCTTCATTGAACTTTTGCGTTTTAAGAAAAATGCAAATACTTGACGCACGTGGGAAATCTGCTTAGTTGACGCAGGCCCTGCTTTTTAGCTCCTTCCTAGTTTCGCCATTGTGACTGCCCGTCTGGCTGTCTGTAACAGTTGTTATATATTTCTATACAGAATAAGTATATTCACGAAATTTGGTATGAATTTGTACAATTCTATGTAGTTATTAACGCTATACAATGTATCTTAAGCTCTAATTGAGAGGGGGTGGAGAGTTATGTGGGTGGACAGCTAATTAACGTTTTATCGATGTTCCCATATTGTAATACATCATCGGATATGTCTAATTTGGCACTCTTATAAAAAAAATTGTTATGATTCAATGACTGTTTTATTTGACCTTTTCCTGCCTCCTCCTCCTATCTTTGCTTAATGAGACATCGATTTTTGAAAATTTCATAGCTATATTTTACTTGTATTCAGCTAAAAATATTTTAGCCTATATATTGTTTTTAATTGTTCAGAATTCCCGGTAAGAGCACTTCCAATTATTCGAGAATGTTTCCACATATTTGCAATATCATTTTTTCTTGTATGTAATAGACTGTAACGAAATGCAGTAATACAGGGATTTCGGACGGCCGAGAATGTAATGTTCATGAAAAATATGAACCTTTTGGCAGATTTACCCTAAAGGAAATCAGCTATTGCGGTTGGTCTGACGATGGAAATTTTGAAACTCGTGATGAAAAATTACAAAAATTTAGAAGAGAGAATTTTGAAAATTCTGAATATCTCCGTTATTATGCATTGGATTGAAAAATTGTATATAGCCAATCTAATTGCAAATGTAATGTGCTATAAATGTTGTTATGTACGTTTTTTTACTATATTTAATATTAGCCGAGATATTTTTCTCTTAAAATTCCTTAAATGTCAACCAATCCCACTGAGATGACGAAAATGAGGTCCGTTCAAAACTGTATAATATATATTTGTCTGTTAACGTTCTAGCGGTCGAAATTTGGGTACGATTTGTTATTTGCTCATCAAAAGGTCATGGTTACAAAATACTGACTCGAGTCACTGATTGCCTCCGGGCAATTCGGGTTTAACGCTTCATTGCTCGGGAGGGCGTGAATAGGGCTGCGGTGAGGGTAAGGGTTAGGGGGAGGATTCCTTTCTCATTTCTCTTAAAATTCCTTAAATGTCAACCAATCCCTCTTAGGTGATGACGAAAAAAGGTGATGTTCTAGCGGTCGCAATTTTGGTCAGATCGTTACGGAGCTCGATATTTAAACGTTTTATGTAAAAATGAAGATAAAGTTCATTAACGGCAGAAATCGAGGCAGGGGGAGGGGGGATTAGAGGGATAATTTTGAAAATTCGCAATACCCCCGTTACTATGCGTCGAAACGAAAAATTGTATAGAATCAATCTTATTACAAATTTAATGTTCTATAAATGTTGTTATATAGTTTTTTTCATTATCTTGATTATTAACCGAGATATTTGCATTTGTTAATTTTCGACCTTCAGTAAACCCTCACTCCTACTCATATTAATAATAACGTGTTATATTATGAAGCACTTTATTTGAAACCTAAATACCAAATATTGGTCTCATTGAACCTTTAAGTTTTGAGATAAATGCAAATACGTGGGAAATCTGCTTAGTTAACGCACCCCTGCGTGACAGACTTTTTTGAGAGAGGGAGAAAGTGGAAGGCACTAGTTCTCTCGTTTTGCTCTTCTTTCAAGTTCTCCAGAGATAATCACTTCCTATGATTTATCGAATGAAATATTAATTAACAAATACTTCGTCTTGCCTTTTGATGATTAGTAAATAAATAAATCATTTGTTTTTCTTGGAAACTTATATTGTAAATAGATATAGTTCTGAAATATTTAAATGTAAACTTGCTGATGGCATGGTAATCAAGGAATGGGAAACAAGCTTAAGCTTCAAATGAGAATTTATCAGCTTTCGCTGTATAATGATTCCACCTCTTCAGAGAGTGATAATGAACCAGCCTGTGTTGGCATTAATGCAATTACAAGCGGGCTGCGCCGAGCCTGTCCGTGCGTGGATATACAGCAGGGGTTTCGTGTCACCACTCCACCTAGTTCATTGCTTATTCCTCATTTCAACACACAACAAATCCATTTAAAACATGAGGAATTTCAATATTTAGTTGATAATTGATAAAGAAACTAATGTAAACAAGATAATTTTAGAAGGGTTAGTTTCGTGGGATTTAATATTAAGTGTTGAAGGCAGCCAAACCTAAAAGGAAAGAATATTTGAAAGCGAAGTCACAAATTTCGGTGTGTCAGAAAATCAAAAGAAGTTAATCAATTTAGATTCAAATAATTAAACGCTTATAGAAAGTATAAACATTTATAAGGTGCAATTATAAAGAGATCTTAGTTTGAGATTAAATATCTCACAATGATATACACAACAAAGAATGTTAATTTTGAGCCAAACTTTCGCGAGCTACTGAATACGATTAAATGGCAACATGTAGTAAAGCTGCAAAAATCCTCATGCTTGTCGGGTTACTTATCTGGTTTCATAATTGTCGAATGGTATTGTGTAACCAATATGAATTGTAACATAAAAGCTCTTTCAATCATCAGTAAACCACCATTTCTACTATTCAAATGTTCACTTAGGAAGGGAATATAAATGGCATTTGGAAATCAGGTTAGTTTACGCAGCCCTGCCTGGCGGACTTTGTATTTAGAAATGGAGGATTCTTGACTGGAAAATGATTATTTCATCTCTCAAATATATTGGGTTGATGCAAAATTAATGCAGGTTTCCTCTATTGCGATATCTTAATTCCAATTGTGTAAACAAAGCAAATCCTAACATTGATCATTATTATACCTAAACAAACCTTATCTAATACCCTCTCTTTCACCATGAATTTGATCAGTAAAATCGTTTTGTTCAGTATGTTCAAAGGTCTTAAATCGAAAATGTCGAAGTGCGATTTTTTTCAAATTTATTTTTACGAATTTAAATTAGGGCGCAGCGCTGCGCAAACGGCTCGTAATATTAACGAAGTGTGGGGTCCGGGGGCTATTAACGAGTGCACGGTGCAGCGTTGGTTCCAGAAGTTTCGCAGTGGAGATTTCGACCTCGAAGACAAGGAAGGTCGGGGCCGTCATTTTGCTCTTGACCACGACCAGCTGAGGTCAATAGTGGGAGAAGACCCAACCAAAACCACCCGAGAATTAGCGGTTGAACTCGGCGTGAACCAATCCACAGTTGTACGCCACTTGGAAGCAATTGGTAAGGTAAAAAAGTTGCCCAAGTGGGTGCCACACCAATTAAAGGACCACCAAAAAAAACGCCGCTTTGAAATCTGTTCCATGCTTGTGACACGCAATAAAAATCATCCATTTCTCGATCGCATTGTGACGTGCGATGAAAAATGGATCTTATACGACAACATAAGGCGTTGTAGCCAATGGCTGGGCAAAGATGAACAACCAAAACCTTTCCCGAAGCCCAACCTGCACCCAAAAAAAGTTATGGTCACAGTTTGGTGGTATACTGCTGGTGTTATCCACTACAGCTTTCTCAATCGAGGTGAGACTATAACTGCTGACAAGTACTGTCAAGAAATTGACAACATGAATCAAAAATTACAATGTCTTTGCCCAGCATTGATGAATCGGAAGGGACCTATCCTTCTCCATGGTAACGCCAGACCACACGTCGCACAAGCGACGTCGTCTACGACGACTGCACGAGTTGGGCTACGAAGTTCTCCCACGCCCACCTTATTCACCTGACCTCTCTCCTACAGACTTCCACTTTTTCAGGCATGTGGATAACTTTTTGAGGGAGAAAAATTTTCAAAACCACGATGAAATTGAAAATTCGTTTCGTGACTTCATTGAGTCCAGGGATTTAGATTTTTTTTTCTGGTGGAATAAGAAAACTTGTTGAACGTTGGCAAAAGTGCTTTGATTCAGATGGAAATTATTTTGATTAAATATATATAGTTAAAGTAAAGATATGGCCTATTTTCAATGAATATTAAAAACCTGCATTAATTTTGCATCAACCCAATATTTATTATTATTTATTCATACAATAATCGCATTTTAGCGACGAATCAGTTAAATTCCTATAATCACTTTATTATATTCACGTAAGTATCCTCATTTCTGCAAATATTTTCGTTATTGCCCTACATTATAAATTTTTGAAAATGTTTTTATGTTTCAAATAGTGTAAAACGTGGTCTATATACTGTATACGGTCATGTAGTAATTCAGTCAAAGTGTATGGTAGGTCTATGTGAGTCCTTAAATAGCAGTCAGTTAGTATATGTTTTATAGTAAGTCTACAGTTACAGTGTTGGCAGTAAGGTTTGTCTTCTCCAGTAAGTAAGTGTGAGTCAGTCGTGAATGGCCAATTCTTAACCTTGTTAAAACTACTTCTTCTCTTCTAATTAGCCTTTTTGAGGAAGGCCTTCACCAAGTACATGTTTCAGTTCTCGAAGTTTGTTATCAGTTGTGGCAAACCAAGATTTCAGCCATGAGTTGAGTATCATATGTTTTGCTTGGGCTTGAATATCTTGATATGTACAGTATGTGTTGTCGTAATTTCTTTTTTGAGTAGCTGATTTGGCAAGTTCGTCTACTTGTGTGCTTTGTCTAATGTTTGTATGTCCGGGTAACCAGTTATTCTTCTGTTTAATGTCTGGATTTTGTGTAATATGTACGAAATGAGTGGATGTGAACTAGATCAAATATATAAGATATTCATTAATGACAAAAATAGTGATCAGTAATATGGAGGTAGGGGAATTAGAAAATTCAAGGTAGCTCCGTTATGACGGGTCGGATGGAAAAAATTGTAGAACCAATCTTGTCAAACTATTGTTGCCCTGCAATTGTTGTTTATACATATATACGTGCCAGCACGTGGGAAATCAGTTTAGTTTACCTAACCCCTGCGTGAAGGACTTTGTATTTAGAAAGGCAGAACGTATGCTGAGATGAGATCAGTAGAGTGGCATGCCAGCACGTGGGAAATCAGTTTAGTTTAGCTAACCCCTGAGTGGCGAACTTTATATTGAGAAAAGCAGAACATATGCTGAGATGAGATCAGTAGAGTGGCATACTAGCAAGTGCGAAATCAGTTTAGCTTAGCTAACCCCTGAGTGGCGAACTTTATATTGAGAAAAGCAGAACATATGCTGAGATGAGATCAGTAGAGTGGCATGCCAGCACGTGGGAAATCAGTTTAGTTTAGCTAACCCTTGAGTGGCGGATTTTGTATTTAGAAAAGCAGAACATATGCTGAGATGAGATCAGTAGAGTGGCATGCCAGCACGTGGGAAATCAGTTTAGTTTAGCTAACCCCTGAGTGGCGGACTTTGTATTCAGAAAGGCAGAACGTATGCTGAGATGAGATCTGTACAGTGGCATGCCAGCACGTGGGAAATCAGTTTAGTTTACCTAACCCCTGCGTGAAGGACTTTGTATTTAGAAAAGCAGAACATATACTGAGATGAGATCAGTAGAGTGGCATACTAGCAAGTGGGAAATCAGCTTAGTCTACGCAGTCCCTGCATTTAGAAATAGTGAACATATGCTGACATGAGATAAATAGTGTGGGATACTAGCACTTGGAATATCTGTTTAGTTTTCCTAACTCCTGCGTGACTGGCTTTGTATTGAGAAACGGAGAATATATACTCAAATGATATCCTTAGTGTATCATACTAGCACACAGAAAATCAGCTTAGTTTACGGAACCGTGGAGGACTTTTAATTTTTAAAGTGGAGGAAGCGAACACCAAAACCAGGGATTTCCTTTTTTGGATTCCTCAAAGGCACGTTGAAGAGACATTTGATGTATATAAGTTCTGGCGTGAAATTGAGAGCATAATCATAAGTGGAGTGGCTAGGGTAAGAAGGCTGAGGAGGAAGGAAAGTAACCGGATACAATGTAGAGAAGAAGGATGGAAGAGGAAGTGGCTTAGAGAGGAGTAATTTTTCCAAAGGGGGGCGATGACAAGAGGCTATTTGGAAGTGCGGTCACGGCGAGGCTTCTAGCCGTGACATGAGTCAGCCGCTCTTTCCAAGCAGTGGCCGCCACAGCAGCCAGTCACCGCACCAATTAGCTCCGCTCCAGCCTATCCCTCCTACCTGCCTCTTTTCCTCAAATAACCCATCTCTCAGAGCTACCCTTAATCCTCCCCCTAACCCTTACCCTCTCCACCACTTGAACCGCAGCCCTATTCACGCCCTCCCGAGCAATGAAGCGTTAAACCCGAATTGCCCGGAGGCAATCAGTGACTCGAGTCAGTATTTTGTAACCATGTGCCATAATTAACTATAATCGATTACATTACAAGAGTCCTTTTGATAAGCAAATAACAAATCATACCCAAATTTTGACCGCTAGAACGTTAACAGACAAATATATATTATACAGTTTTGAATGGACCTCATTTTCGTCATTTAAGCGGGATTGGTTGACATTTAAGGAATTTTAAGAAAAAAACGCTAATATCTCGCTTAATATTAAATATAGTAAAAACACGTACATAACAACATTTATAGCACATTACATTTGCAATTAGATTGTTTATATACAATTTTTCAATTCACTGCATAGTAACGGAGATATTCAGAATTATCAAAATTCTCTCTTCTTAACTTTTTAATTTTTCATCACGAGTTTTAAATTTTAGCTGATTTCCCTAAGGGAATTACCGCGTTTCATTTCAGTCAATTACATACAAGAAAAAATGACAATGCAAACATGTGGAAACATTCTCGAATAATTGAATATGCTCTTACCGGGAATTCTGACCAATTAAGAACAAAATATAGGCTAAAATATTTTTAGCTGAATACTATTAAAATAGAGCTATGAAATTTAAAAAAAAAAAACTATAACGCACATAACAACATTTACAGCACATTTCATTTGCAATTAGATTGAGTACATACAATTTTACAATCCAATGCAAAATAACGGAGATATTCAGAATTTTCAAAATTCTCTCTTTTTAATTTTTCATCACGAGTTTTAAAATTCCCATCGTCAGTCCAACCGCAATAGCTTATTCCCCTTAGGCTAAATCTGCTAAAAGGTTCATATTTTTCATGGACATTACATTCTCAGCCTTCCGAAATCCCAGTATTACAGCGTTTCGTTACAGTCTATTATATACAAGAAAAAATGATAATGCAAATATGTGGAAACATTCTCGAATAATTGAATGTGCTCTTACCGAGAATTCTGAACAATTAAGAACACAATATAGGCTAAAATATTTTTAGCTGAATACAATTAAAATAGAGGTAAGAAATTTTCAAAAAACTATGTCTCATTAAGCAAAGATAGGAAGGAGGAGGCAGGAAAAGGTCACATATCACAGTCATTGAATAATAACAATTTCATAAGAGTGTCAAATTAGACATTTCTGATGATGAATTACAAAATGGGAACATCGATAAAATGTTAAATAGCTGTCCACCCACCAAACTCCCCACCCCCTCTCAATTAGTGCTTAAGATACATTCTATAGCGTTAATAACCACATGGAATTGTACAAATTCATACTAAATATTTTCGGGAATATGGATATTCTGTATAGAAATATATAACAACTGTTTCAGATAGCCAGACGGGCAGTCACAATGGCGAAACTAGGAAGGAGCTAAAAAGCGGGGCCTGCGTCAACTAAGCAGGTTTCCCACGTGCGTCAAGTAGTTGCATTTATCTCATAAGGTAAACGTTCAATGAGAACAATATTTGGTATTTATGCTTCAACTAAAATGCTTCATAATATATCAACTTAGTGTTAATATAACATGAGTAGGAGTGGGTGTTTACTAATGGCCGAAATTTTAAAAATGCTAATATCTCCTTTAATAATCAACATAGAGAAAAAACGAACATAACAACATTTATTAGAACATTACATTTGCAATAAGAATTGTTCTATTCAATATTTAGATCCTGCGCATAATAACGGAGATATTATGCTTTTTCAAAATTCAACCACTGGTTGGATTTCAGTTGTTAGATTTGTCGTTTTACATAAAACGTTTAAATATCGTGTTATACGATCAAATAAACTTTGCTGCCGCTAGCGCGTCAGTAGACAAATATATATGTGTGTATATATATATATATATATATATATATATATATATATATATATATATAAAATTGTAACCTCTGTCTGTACATTGATTTTTTTCGCGAAATTTCACGATAACTTTTCGTTTCACATGCCATAGACACCATAACTGCATTTTGTTTCTTTCGTGTCTGTTTGTTTGTTTGTTTATTTGTTTGTTTGTTTGTTACCTTTTCACACATAAACGGCTGAATCGAATTTTATGAAACTTGGTATGTATATTACTACTAACCCAACTTAGACTTTAGGCTATATTAATATTCTCTGAGACAAACAGGAGTGGGGTTTATAAGGAAGGCCTGAAATTAAAAATAGCGATATTTCGTTTCCTATTGGTTTTTCGCCAAATATGCACATAACAAAAGTTGTTTATGTTGTTATTTAAAGTAACTTTTGTTATATACACTTTTGTCGTATACCTAAGTATAAATGAGTTATACGTTAAAAACTATTGCGTTAAAAAGTCAACAATTTTATTTGGCACAAAAGACTCAATAAAACTCGGTATGCGTATTAGCACCAACGCCTTCCTTATAATAAGCCATACTAACATTTCTAGGGACGGGCAGGAGTTGGGGTTATAAGGGAGGCCTGAAATTAAAAATAGTGATATTTCGTTTCCTATTGGGGTTTCGGCAAATATGCATATTACAAAAGTTGTTTATTTTATTATTTTGAGAAATTTGCTCAACAGTTCCTTCCAATATGAACTACCAGGTACCTCACCTGGAAAAATTAATTCAAATCTGCACAGCAGACGGGAAATATGTCAATATGGAGTACAGTGAAGTCTTACTTAATTTTATTATTAAAAACGCCACAGTAACGGGTATAAAACCTAAACACTGGGACGGGTAAATGTCAAAATATTGTGCAAAGTAATGCCTTGCCAAAAAAATACCATCACCATCCAGCCTCAAATGAATTCCCGGGCGAAGCCGGGTATCTGAGCTAGTATATATATAGTTTTGAACTGACCTCATTTTCATCATCTTCTGGGTTGGATCGATGGACATTTGAGGAAATGTTTCAAAAATCCCTGGATGAGTACGACCTCAATACCTGATTTCCCTTGAAGGATATGTACTAAAAATGATAGTTTCATTTTACCAGTTCTGCAAAACTGGGCCTTTGAATGGTTTATGAATGATTCGAAAAAGTCCAACACTCACAAGACTGCAAGGAGATTTCCAACGTAATGGTATAACACACAGCTGATGCCATTTCACCATGTATAATCTATTTCCAAGTTACGAGAATTTGTGTTTAACAACAATTACAGAGCATCAATAGTTCAATCAAGATTTGTTCTATAATATTTTCTATCCGACCCCATAGCGGAGATACCTTAAATCTTTTTATTACCCTACGTCTAACCCCCTCCCCCACCCTACTCCCCTAGTACTGGCCTCTATTTCAGCTAATAACGAATACCATTTTGAGGTCACTAGAAGTTAAAGAAAAAGTTATTAAATTAATTAAATTTCAACAAGATTGGTTATAGATGATTTTTCGATCCGACTCATAGTAACGCAGATATCTTGAATTTTTCGCCCTAAAGGGTAGGTACCCCCCACCCCAATCTCCTCCCCGAGTCCGTTAACGAACTTGATCTTTAGTTTTACAAGAATCGCTATGGCCGCTAGAGCGGTAACAGACGTGTGTGTGTGTGTGTGTGTGCGCGTATATATATATATATATATATATATATATATATATATATATATATATATATATATATATAATTTTGAAAGAACCTCATTTTCGTCATCTATGTACGATCGATGGACATATGAGGACATTTTTCGTAAACCCCGCGATGAGTACAACCGCAATAGTTAAAAAAGAATAAAAAAACTTCCAGGTACATCCTACTTGATTATTTGAGAGTATTTTCTCAACTTGCTCAATGAGAGTAATTTTCCTTGCTTAGTATCTGTTGTATGAACAGTGGATATTGTAACTTCCCTAATTTAAATATCCGCAGTTTTAATTTCTATTTTGATTGTATGCTAACTGTCAGAGCCAGCGTTGAACTCGTGTTGTGCTGAATTTCTATTGGCCCAATGTCTATCAATGTTTTAGCCAGATTCACCGGAGTGCTTGATTTGTTGATTCAGAAGTAGGCCGAAAAATGTTTCTAACTTCTATTTTTGCTCGATTTATTATTTTTTGGACGGGTAATTCATTTTTGAATATTTAAATTACGAATTGATCTTCCACCATAGAATCTGTGAAGTGTTTTTTTTTTTAGCAGACTTCCCTTAAGGGAAATCAGCTGTTGAGGTCGTACTCATGACGCGATTTTCGAAAAATTTCTTCAAATGTCCATCGATCCTACCCAGGAGATGACGAAAATGAGGTCCGTTCAAAATGATATATATATATTATATATTTTCCTTTGTACATTACCCATGCACAAAAGGCGTTTATTTGCTACATGTACCATACTATTACAGTATATAACATGTATGTTCATAATACATCGTGTTTTGTATACAAGAAATGTTCATAAATTTGTTCTTGAAGTTAATAAAAAAACTAAATTAAAAAGAAAAAGAAAAAAAATAAACGAAAAAGAAAGAAAAAATGAAAAACAAAAAAAGATAAATAAATAACGTACATAATGAAAGAACAAACAATCAAAGTGATGAAAATTAGTACGCATAATCAGAAAATCGAAACAATACAATAACATGTTAATTTCACTTCATTAAGAAAGTTATGCCACTCATTCTATTGCATTATTCTTGATGTAGGCGTTAAAAAGAAAACAAAATAGAAGGAAGACTTAAAATATTATTCCTTAAGTAAGGTGTTTAAGATGTCCGCTGTTGCTATTAAGGTTTTAGAAAAATGCCTAGATACTAATGGGTATTTTTTAAACAAATTCTTTAGATTTATTGGCCACTGGTCATTTTTTTTAATAAGTGTTTGTTGGAGTGTGTTTCGTAACTGTGTAGTCAGTGTGCAAGTATAGATGAGGTGTTCTATAGTCTGTTCACTCGTTCTGTCACAGGGGCAGTTTTTGTCATTTAGTATTTTGAACCTATGTAAGTAAGATTTAGTAGTTCCGTGTCCAGTGAGTACTTGTGTCGAGTAAAAGTCAGTAGCAGTACAGGTGTTGAGGTATTCCTCAATATATATATATATATATATATATATATATATATATATATATATATATTTGTCTATTATCGCTCTAGCGGTCGCAATTTTTGTTTGATCGTTACCAAACTCGATATTTAAACGTTTTATGTTAAAAGACAGATCAAGTTCGTTAATGGCTGAAATCGGACCAGTGGGAGGGGGGGTTTAGAGGGGGGATTTTCGAAAATTTGAAATATCTCCGTTACCATACGTCGGATCAAAAAATTGTATAGAATCAATCTTATTGTAAATTAAATTTACTATAAATATTGGTCTATACATTTATTCTCTATCTGGAATACTAACCGAGATATTTGCATTTTTATTAATTGTGGGCCGATAACGGATGACTGAATTTCCCGCCAAAAGTCTGTTCCACCATTTGCAGTAACTGTTCGACTCTCGTATGGAGAGTTCTCTATTGTATAACTTCACGTGGGAAATCTGCTAAGTTTACGTAGCCCCTGCGTGACGGACTTTTTGGATTTCTCCACCATAGAATCTTTGAAGTATATTTTTTTTTTTTATAAATTTTCTTTACTTATGTTTAATGTTAAGTTAAGGTATTCTGTAGGTAACGTGCTCGAATCCATCGCTATACAGAATGGAATATTCCGAGCTTAGTCTAACCCGTGCTAGGTGGGGGCTCATTGCCTTCCTGGAATATATTTATACCTCTATTCCTATTCAATCCGGAGCGTGTTGGGCGACCTCCGTGATACTGATAGGGAGAAACCAGAAATAGTAAAAATAAAAATAAAAACACTATTTTTCATGGGGATTTGAAGAGTATTAGCACCTGCCTTATACACTGAAGATCTATAAAATAGTTGCCAAACGCATACAGACTCCGGTAAGACGATAGGCACTCTCCTTGAGGCACTATTTATTGTCTGTTTCTAGTTGGAATTTATCCATATAATCTAATTGGGTGATCTGTTACAAGGATTGCTTTTGAATTAGAACAACAGAAAAATAGAATCTATTTACTAGAAAAAGTCCGTCACGCAGGGCTCCGTAAACTAAGCAGATTTCCCAAGTGAAGTTTTACAATATAGAAATCTGCCCATTAACAAGCGTAGTAGTAAGGGATCTCTAAACTTATTCACGAGGGACGAACAGTTACGGAAACGGCCGCCAGAGCTCTCTTCGGAAAGTACCGAACATAGCCGACTCCTGCCGACCACACACAGAATACAAATGCAAATATCTCGGTTAATATTCAAGATACAGAATAAATGTATAGAACAATATTTATAGTAAATTTAATTAGCATTAAGATTGATTCTATACTATTTTTCTATCCGACGCATAATAACGGAGATATTTCGAATTTTCAAAATTCTCCCTCTAAACACCCCCTCCCACTGGTCCGATTTTAGCCGTTAACGAACTTGATCTTCCTTTTTACAAAAAAACGATTAAATTCCGAGTTTGGTAACGATCAAACAAAAATTTCGACCGCTAGAGCGTTTACAGACATATATATATATATATAGGTATATATATATATATATATATATATATATATATATATATATATATATATACATAATTTTGAACGGACCTCATTTTCGTCATCTCCTGGGTAGGATTGATGGACATTTGAAGAAATTTTTCGAAACTCGCGTCATGAGTACGACCTCAATAGCTGATTTCCCTTAAGGGAAATCTGCTAAAAAGATAACAACAATTGTAGAGCATCAATAGTGTGTGTCATATATACAACCACAATAAACGCTCATGCTGTTAGAATAGCGAGGTGCTAATTAACTATTCGAAGAAAACAACTATTCCGGTTGAACACTGTTCATTATGTATATTCAAATTATTAGTGCAATTTTCGAATAAGGCAAATGAAGAGTCGATCGTATGGTAAAACTGACATCCCTTCGGAGGAGAGCAGTATTGGAGGGGTTGGTAATGGGTAGTACAACAGCTTCAGGGAGTCATAATTCCCATTCTGAAAGAACAATAATAACGCAATAAAGATAACAATAACAGTTGTAGTAGACCGTTTCGAGAGGAACTACATCTGGCAAGGCTCCCAGAAAGCTTTATGCCAATACGTGTATCGATTAGGGCTGGTCGCATTTATCTGGGGTCCATGAGCTCCCAACATTTTGTCCCAATCACAACAGAAACTGAATCCATTTCCAGTCTGAAGAACTTTGAATATTTTCTTGCCACTCATTTTATAAAATAAAAGTATACCAAAATAATCAATATAATTTTAAATGCTTAGAAATATAGGAAAAGTTATGCACGCACTTAATTATGTACGCACAGTATGAAAATGTTGTTCCATTGCTGTATACGAGGGGTGAGCAACCTTTTTAATCAACGGGCCAATTTAAATTTTAAAATGTTTTGGCGGGCCGCTCAGAATAAGATATTTAAATATATATATATATATATATATATATATATATATATATATATATATATATATTATAACAATATATTCAGTGGAGAAAGATGATAAAATAAATTCAATTTTAGAAATGCTTGGCTGGCCGCATAAACATGTTTAAAGGGCCACAAGCGGCCCGCGGGCCGCGTGGTGCTCATCCCTGCTCTATACTATTCTATAGTTATATGTTTCATGAATAACTCCCTAAAAAAGGTGATTTTATATAAATGGTAAGTACTCTAATACTTAATTTTTATGTTGTTCATTTCGAGATTAAACGAATGAAAATAATGAAAGGTTCTCATAGTTGAGCACTTTGCACAAAAAATTCCCAACTAACACATTATGTAAATTTCAATAGCTCCTTCATCTTCTAGAGTGTAGACATTGGAAAAATTGAAATAAAAATCTAAACTAACTGAGATATTGAAATCTCTCATTGATGAATTAAATATAAGGCCTTTCCTATGAAATATTTTTCAGGAAAAAGAGAAAAGGGGTTCTCATAACTAGATTTACTCTAGCACACGATCAACGGGCTTGGAAGTAAAAAATACTGTAGAAAGAAAATTGAAATTGGGGAAAGCAAATTTTTTGGGGACTCCTTGCAAAACTCATATATTTCAATTATTGACAACTAGGAAGTATTGTCCAGTCAGGACATGAAACTCTGCCACAATTGTAATCCATTCCATTAGGTCTTCAAGGAGGACCCTCCAATTCCTTCTGAAAATACTGAGTTTTAAATCTGCTTACAAATGTAGTACTACAGAATTATCACTCACATATTAGTTGAACTTTCTATAACTAGGAACTGTGAACTTATCTACGTTTAAAAAGAGCTGTTGACTGCACTTGCTTGAATTAACAACTTAAACACAGGACATTTTTTTCATCAACATTAAATTTTTTTTAAAAGGAATTTTCAAATAAACTTTTTAATTATTATTCTCTTCAGATAATGTTTTAGTGCTTCTACTAAACATAGTCTTGTAAGTAGACGAAAATAATTGATAGTTCTGAAATACGTGTGATTTAAAGCGTACAGATTGAATAAAGTTATAGAAATATTAATTTTATATAATACTTGGGTAGAATATCCTTTTTTATATATATATATATCCTTTACAACACATGATCCACTTCTTAAATTATTTGAAAGTGAAGTCATACTGAGTCAAAAACAAAAAAAAAACATTTTTTCTTCTTTAAATCATCCTATTAATGGATAACATGTTTTAAAGAAGAAAAAAGTAAATCAAAATAATGTTTTTTTGAAATATATACATAAACTTAAACATAAAATGCTTAGTCAGTAAAATTATGGTTTATTAAATAAGCTTAAGAAACAAAATAAAATATTAAAGAAGAGTTGAATGGCAATATAGCAGATAAGGGGATGAATATAAATAAGATGTTTCAAGGAAGAAAAAAAAAGTGTTTTTGAAACAATATGGCTACACTTTCCAACCATATATATATATATATATATATATATATATATATATATATATGTGTGTGTGTGTGTGTGTGTGTGTGTGTGTGTGTGTGTGTGTGTGTGTGTGTGTGTGTTAGAGAGTGAGAGCGCACGTGTGTGTTTACACGAAGCACAGATTCATTTTATTCTGCTTTAAATCTCAGTAGAGCAGTGCAACAATTTTATTAGGCATCAGGGTTGGCAAACGTATATAACAGTCCACAGAAATGGGTATTAGCATTGCTGCAACATTAATTTTCCAGCGTATGATGTGCAAGCAGTAATACTCGGATAGCCAATAGGTACTTTGCATAAATGAGCCAGGTTATAAACAACTAGTGCGGACAGAGCATAATAAAAAGGTGATGGTGATTAGGCCTACATTATGTCATTGGTGTGGGCTCATAAAAAATCCCAAGTGAAAGGTTTCATCGCGAGAACTCGCCCTTAATAAACTGTTTTAACAATGGGCCCATTATCATACGGCCGTTACTCAAAACCCAACCGAAACTCAATCTGCTAATTACGGTAATCCCATAAATCTGGATAGTTTGGCACAGTTTATAAAGACCAGATAATTCTTTTGAGTGTTATATGATTTTTATTTTTAGAAAATACAATACGATAGATGTTTCGCTTTGAATAGACTTGTTCATTAAATATTAAAGGTCTCTCATAAAAATTGTTGATATTCGAATTACATAATTAAGCCAATTCGCTTTTTATATGGCGCATTTACAACAGATATTAGCAGATTTCCCTCAAGGGAAATCAGCTATTGAGGTCCGTTCAAAATTATATATATATATATATCTCCGTTACCATACGTCGGATCACAAAAGTGTATAGAACCAATCGTATTGTAAATTAAATTTACTATAAATATTGTTCTATACATTTATTTTCTATCTTGATTATTAACCGATATATATGCATTTTTATTTAATTTCGGCCGATAGCGGACGACTGAGTTTCCCGCCAAAAGCTAGTTCGGCCCGTTGCCGTAACTGTTCGGCTCTCGTATGGAGATTTCTCTATTGTATAACTTCACGTGGGAAATCTGCTTTGTTTACGCAGCCCCTGCGTGACGGTCTTTTACTTATGGGATGTCAGCTATCGAGGTTGTATTCATGATGGGAGTTTTGATAAATTGTTTAATAACTTCATAAAAATCTCTGGGCCATCTTATTACCGTTATTTATTTACTCATTCTCCAGCCATTTCCGTGGCATTATCCACACAAATAATTTTGTTATAGTTCTACTAGTTTTTCGCACAAATAACCATCACTAAGATCGAAACTGCGATAATATACATAACTGCTAACTCTATCAGTTCTAGACGGAAATGTCTACATTTTGATGAGATGGATTTATTTCCGTAATAGGATTTATGAAACATATTTTTGGTCTGCTTTAACTAAGTTACTAATTTTAATTAATTTCCATACACATTCTTGAATAGCTGTCTTAAATAGTATATTGAATGTAAACTACACCAATTTTCAAAGATTAAATTTTCTAACGTATTAATAAGTTGAATAATAATAAAGAATTTCATTTTGTTACTCTAAATAAATGACTTGTATTTTCAATTTATTTGGAATTCGTCGTTATTAATCTTAAATTACTAAAGTTGGGCATACTTTATAAATGATGAAAACTTTGTCCCTAACTTGATGCGACAATATACTAGATAATAAATTATGCAACAGACATATTGGAGGACGATGTGGGATTGACGTTTTTAACTCACTTATTACTGAGTGTTGGAGGGATGCCAAGTTGCACGATAAACAAGTAGAGCAATAAAATAATCTTAAAATATTGTTTCAGTTATTTATGTTGACTTTCCGTGTTTTAATTGGTTAAGGGCCCTTCAGGCTGTTACCTAAAAATTACTCCTTACAAAGTGGCATTAACTGATGAACGGAGAATCAGATATTTCTGTTCAAGAGTAAAAGTAGCTGATTCAACAATAATAAATTCATTAATTGATTGGTTCAGGGGTGGTTTATTGATTTAAACGAACTTGCATTAAGTTTCAGCAAATTAATTGTAAAATAGTCATCAAACTGTTTTTTTTTGTTATTTAGAGGTTCGTTTGTTCACTGTGAATAACTTTTAGGAAATCGTTTCGGTAAGAATTATTAAATTTAAGATATCTTTATTTAGTGATATTTTCCGAATCATTTCCTTATTGCTAAGTCTTTACAAAGACTGTGTACAAATATTTCCTAAATCTAAATTATAGGACTTGTATTACAAGCTTCGTTTATAACAATTTCGTATTGAGAGTGTATTAATGTCTTCAATCGATTGACGATGCTAAATTATATTGAAGGCTTATATTTTAGGGAGTATCTTCAACTTTATTATTTGGATCAAGAGGATTTACATTTTATGAGAAGTCAAATAAATAAATCCTTTGACGATTATGCCAATGTTATTAAAGTAGAAAGAGGAATTAGAAAGATAAGAGGATTGTTGCTTAAGCTTTAATTAACTGTCATCTTGACATTTCCAAGCAAGGGCCTATTGTTACTGAGGATCTAACTCGTCTCGGTTCAAAGTAGATAGCATGGCACTACAGACTTAAGGAACATATAACATTTTGAAATGTGATTATGAGCTTAGGTTGAAATCATTTGCAATAGTTAGTTTCCTAGTTCTACTCTGATCTTCAGGATCATATAAACTTTTGTATGTGAATGCTAATGAAATATTGGATTTCAACGTAAAACATTTTGTTCATGAGTAGGTATTTACTGACATATATTCCCTCTTTACCTCTCCTCGACATACAATGTAGCTATATTAGGGTCCGATGAAGACAAAATTACGCCACGCTGGGACTACATTAATTAAGCAGATTTCCAACTTCCTAGAAATGACAGAGGGCATCTCATATTCTATTCCCTATTTCTCTTTAACTTAGAACCCAGAGTAAAGAACTCTTCAAATATAAGCTGGGCATATCATATTTAGTGATATGGAAGCTTTAAGTAGACGTTGAGTGAAAAGATAGACACAAATCGTTCTCACCATTACCAATTAATAAATAGAACTCCTAGATAAAAAATCCCGTCACGCAGGGGCTGCGTAAACTAAGCAGATTTCCCAAGGGAAGGTTTATTACGAACAGGGTAGCCACGTTCGCAGCGTTGAATAAATAGAATTATTCTAGACCGGAAAGATGAACAATTAATGAAATATATCTGAATATAACATATTAATTTTATTGAAAACTATTTACTATAGCCAGTGGAGTAATTTTAAATGAATCAGAATAATTTCTACCTCAATCACTCAGATTTTGTAATCCAAGAATAAAAGAAGGTGGTCAATAGAACGTATTTGTTTGTATCTCGTATAATAAAGCTTTGTTGAAAACAATATTTTTTATTTAACCTTGTAATGAAGTGGTTCATGATACAACAGCTCATTATTAATATGACACTAGTAGGAGTGGGGCGGTAGTAGGAAAGCGTAGAACTTTAAACTCCGAATATTTCGGCTAATACTCATTATACGGAAAATATATATAGTATAATATTTATAGTACATTTAATTTGCAATAAGATTGTTTATACATAATATTACGATCCGACGTATATTAACACAGATATTTCGAATCCCCATAGTCAGGGCCCCGTAAGGGCTACTGTTACGCCTGTGTGCAAAAAAGGAGTTTGGCGCCCCTTAAGGCATTTTGAATTATCTTTTTTTTATGCTAGGTAGGTGCTTGAAATAAAGCAAAGAACTGAACTTAAAAAGTCATATTTATTTGTAGACTAAAATATCAAAATGAAATAAACAAAATAAAATCTAATTTTTGTTGAGCCCTTGGTTTTGGCACCCCTAAAGGATGACGCCCGTGTGTATTGCACATATGGTAGCGGGGACCCTGCCCATAGTCCGATTTCAGCTGTTAGCGAACATGATCTTTCTTTTTACATAAAACGACTATATATCGTTTGTAACGATTAAACAATAATTGCGACCGCTAGAGCGGTAACAGACAAATATATATATATATATATATATATATATATATATATATATATATATATATATATATATATACTATGTGTATATATATACATACAGTTTTGAACGGACTTAATTTCATCATCTCCTAGGTAGGATCGATGGGCATTTGAAGAAAAATTTCGAAAATCGCGTCATGAGTACGACCCTTGAGGGAAATCTGCTAAAAACACTAAGTAATAATGAGCCTCATACTAATGTCGCTGTATCCCAAATTATATTCTTGAAAGATCTGTAAAGGCCTGGTAGCCCCTGAATACAGATAATGGCACTGAAACTGAAGAAAAAAAATATGTTTCTAAAAACAGTGTTATTTTATGACTGGAATAATGTAGCACAAAAATGTCACACAAGTAAGTAGTAGGAACGATCTTAAAAAGTGAAAATATTAATAATCAGTGCTTCTTATTATAATATTATTCTCTAAACATATTCCAAGTGGTGTGTGTGTGTATGTGTAAATCTCCCAGTGTCTAGTCTTTATGACAGTTCCTTTGAAGCGTTCTAGATGAAGTGCTAGATTGAGAGGGCGCTTGGACAAGAAACAAGGAGTAACATATGTGACATAGAACTTAAGGGAATTGGGACTTGGTGAAAATAGTTCATTAGAAAGTGGGACATGAAGAATGGCGCTTTGGACGAGTCCAATACTGATAGGTAGGCATTGAGGAAAAGGGCAAATAGGGGTAGGGCATTAGGTATAAAGCTAAGCTAAGAACGGTTGGGAGGAGGGGGGGGGGCAGAGGGGAATAAGACGAGGAGAGGATCTTGGGACAAAGTAAATCCAAAGATAGAGAACTTTCAGGGGATTTTATGGCTCGAGAGCGAAATTGGCAGGAAGGGGAGAAGGGGTATATGAGTAAAGATATACTTTAAGGAGATGGATTTGGATGAATGGGCGTAAAAAGAAAGACAACTATGAGGGCTTGGTATGGTGACAGTTTAATGTCGGTGAAAAGAAGAGAAGGAAAAGGTGGCGGAGGAGACAGTTTTTGCAGGAGTAGACGAAATAATTGAGTGAAAGAACTCATGCAATTTGTAGATATGGAATAGGGGGAAATGGAAATAAGCCGAGAGAACAAGAAAGACAAAGATAGGAGAACAGGAACAAGAATACTGAGAGACACATGGACGGAGAGAGAAATTGAGAGGGGAGGGGCGATGAAGGGGAAGGAAGAAAAATGAGCGAGATAGAGGGGGAGTAGGGTTTATCTGAGCTGGTTGGCCAATCTGTTCTAGTATAATTACCTTTTCTACCCTCACTTTATATACTCCCTCTCTTGGGTACAGTACACAGATTAACTCTTTCTTACTTAAATATAATGGCTCCCTCGATAACATTCCGAAAATATTACCCAGCTTTCTGTACGCACCTCACTTCTTCTACAGTCTATAGTCCTATAGCGATATATCACTCCACAGCAGAAAATCTCATTGCTTCATGTATAATTTACATTGGAGATGAACATCTTAGGGTGAGATCCTTTCAGCAGATTTCTCTGAAGGGAAATCAACTATTGAGGTCGTACTCATGACGCGATTTTTGAAAACTTTACTCAAATGTCCATCGACCCTACCCAGGAGATGACGAAAATGAGGTCCGTTCAAAATTATATATACATTATTATATTTATTATTATTTATTATATATATGTATATATATAAAACAAACAAACAAAATAAGCTGCCCCTCTTTCTGAGGGTACCTGTGTGGTCAGCCTCCTAATCTGCCAATTTCTTGGTAATGATGTTTTGTCTTTTAATTTTGTTTAAATTTTAAATGAATATTTGGAATGAATTGAATGTGTGCAGATTAGGGGGGTATCTCAGGTGAGAGTGCAGCTTAACTTTTTCATCTTTATTTTTTGTATAAATGGTGATTGACGATTCGTATCGATGATTTTAGTATAAGTGTCGATAACTCCTTCAAATCATCTTTTGTCAGCCCATGCTCTATTAATGTCTTCACCGTTTTTTGGTGGAGGACTCCTCTTGAGCCGAACAGTAGTCCCATAACCGCCCAATCTTGTATTTGGTATTTTTTTGAGAAATAGGGGCAGCACGGTTCATATATTGATTTTTTCTCTTGGTCCACCTCGTCAGCTTGATTTTTGTGCATCTCAAAACGGACAGTAGGATCCAGGATGTGGCCTTTTTTTTCATTTTTCATAATGGCTCTTCTTGGAGTGACGTCTGACGAATTACAAGTCACCTCTTCAAATATATCCCAATCAGGGTGCTTCTTTTTCAAGAGGTGAGCAATATGAGTCCGGACCTTATGATGTCGTGAATTGCGCATCTGCTCGCCCCATTGGCAGGAACCTAGGACATGGGGAAGGGTTTCAATCTCACTGCAATGCCTACAGTGGGTGTTTCCTAGGTTCCTTCCTGGGACAGAGCGAACTGGCACTAGATTAACATACATTTTCACTGCTGTTGTCCACTCTGATGAAGACAGCCCTTTTTGTCAGACATCCAAGCATTGCCGGCCTGCCAGTCATTAAACGTTTCTACGCCTTTTCCTTTTGTTGGTAATGAGCACCACTCGCTAAAGGATTTATGGCGTAGTTCTTGTCGCAGGTTTCTACCGTTGGTATTTACGGTCTTCTCTATTGTAATATCGAGAGCTTTTAAGCAGTCGGATAATTCAGAAGTGAGATCTCTTGTTTTAAGTACATATGGGTTCATGTCTTTGATAAGGGCCATACATACATTTATATGTTGTAAGAAAGCCCTTAACATATGCGTTAAACAGTCCTAAACCTCTAACTTTTCTTGATGTATAAAACATACAATTAGGAGTATCTGATGGAAAACTTAATATTTCCTGTTCTATTATTGGGGAATTGCTATGAATATTCCTGAGGATATCCTTATTTAGAGTGATTCAGCAAATCGTGAATTCCCAGATTCTTTTTGTCAGCTTATGGTAAGGAAAGTTATGCTAGCCTAAACTTTTTAACCTCCCTCGTGGAGTGGTGATCTACAATAAGGACGAACCCTAGTAGAAGGTTCACATACGGATATTGACGATGTGTCGACCAGCTAAAAGTGTCTCCTAGAAATAACGCAGGTTTGGGTGATGCTATGGAAAATCTTTCACGTTTAAAAAGGGTCAACATGGGTTTACAAAAAAAAAAAAAACACTTGAGAATCCGACGGACTGGAGAGACGGTTCGGTCGAATTTGGGGGGTACACGTGTCTAGATGTAGTCCGGTTAAGGACCTGGCGGCGTATAGTTATGGAGAGAATTTGGGATTAGAAAAGTCTCCACTCTTTAAGAGTATTTCCTGGAAGGCATAAGTGAAGATATAACCTAATAGAAGTCATGTCTGACGTATCCGAAGTACTGCCAGACCTGAAGAAATTTTATGGGGAGAATGGTAATTTGTTCTGGATAGGGCAGTCCAATAGACAACCCATGAAATGGTGTATGGTAGAGTCGTTGGATGACCTAAATATCAAAGTAGACCACATAAAATGGTATTAGATTCTCATAGAGGCCCTTATGTTAGTAAAATAGAATAGAGTCCTGGACCATGTAACATTTCAGAATGTAGTTCATTTCTCATGTCTTGGGTCTGACGTAAATTGTGAAAATAGGATATCTCACGAAACCAGTCATTAAACCATGAGAGCAAGCTTTGCTGTCAGAAAATATCGAAGACGTTTGGCCGTCTCATAAGATCTGCTCTTAACTGTGGCTTGGGGACCTGGACCCCTTATTAGCACAAAAGAGTATTAGTCACATTTTCTCACATGTTGTGGTCGGTGAAAACTGGCTTGGGAGGAGGAACAGCTTGGTGAATGATCTATATGACGATATTGATCAACTGCGTATTGCTATACTGTATTGGGCTTGGAATACAGTAGTTCAGTACTTCAGTTTAAAAAAAGGAAAATAGAATTAAAAAATTTAAGAAAAAGTTTTAACGGCTAATTTATGTATTTCCCGGGGGACATTGGTTAAAGCACTTTGGGTGATCTGAACTTTACCAAATACCTTCAGTGCATATTGAACATGTATATGAAATTTCACGCTGAACTCGTCATTCCGTAGATCACCTTTGAATTAGATACATAGAAAAGTTTTAATATTCTAGATAAATTCTTGACTTTTGGTGCCAAAAATCCAATTACTCTCAACCACATTTAAAGGACTGATAAGAGCCATGTTCGATCATAACATTCAAGACTAAATTCTCTTTCGGCTCGTACTTTAGGAAATGACAGTTACTTGGACTTCTGAAGGCGGTAGCAAAACGAGACGGCATACCCACCTTATTCTAAACGGGCCTATCTGTTATGGAGATTCCCTTTCCTAATGAGTTTTCTCCCGCTCCCGACAAAGCGCATCTAATACCTAATAAACTAAATCTCCCAAAGTTTAATCGCTGGATTTCAATAATTTTCCTCACAAATGGCACCCTCTACCACAGTTCGCTAATCGCCTAATTTATACCAAGCCCTAATTACCTCAACATTTGGCAAAGCAACGAGATTATCAATTAGAACACAGCATAAAGCCCGTTTGACCTGATTCCTGATATTAAAAATCCTCGTTTACTTGAGAATGTGTATTCTAAGTGAATTTTCTCGGTGTATAAATCATTTCAGCTGTTGACTTGAGACCTTGATTATTGCATAAGGCTAAAATCCATGTAATAAATGAGACAGTCATATTGATAGTGATTTTATAATTAATAAAAGAAACATATTGTTACATGTTACGCAAAATAATGGCAGATAAAAATGAAAATAAATCGAAAATAATTACATGAAGTACATGAAATTCAAATTAGTATGATAATCTAAGGTCACTAGATATGAATTGCAACTTGGTCAGAGGATAATTAGAAGTAGGTAATATCCATCAATATCTTTGTTTAGCGTTTTTAACGACGCCAAATCAACATATTTTTTGTTGTTGTAAACATACATACGTATGAATCATAAGAGTACACTTTGTTATCTGCTAATGATTAAATGTCCGTCACGCAAGGGCTGCGTAAACTAAGCAGATTTCCCACGTGAAGTTATACAATAGAGAAATCTGCCTAATAATAACAGTAGTAGTAAGGAATATCTAAACCTGCCGCTCTAGCTCGGAAAGTCCCGAACATAGCCGACTCCTGCCGACCACACACACAATACAAATGCTAATATCTCAGTTAATATTCAAGATAAAGAATAACTGTATAGAACAATATTTATAGTAAATTTAATTACCAATAAGATTGGTTCTATACAATGTTTTGATCCGTCGTATGGTAACGGAGATATTTCGAATTTTCGAAAACCCCCCCTCTAAACCCCCCCCCCCCCCCCATCTCACTGGTCCGATTTCAGCCATTAACAAACTTGATCTGTCTTTTTGCATAAAACGTTTAAATATCGAGTTTGGTATCAATCAAACAAAACTTGCGACCGCTAGAGCGTTAACAGACAAATATATACATATATATTGTGTGTATATATATATTATTTTGAAGGGACCTCATTTTCGTCATCTCATGGGTAGGATCGATGGACATTTGAAGAAATTATTCGAAAATCACGTCATGAGTACGACCTCACGACCTTAAGGGAAATCTGCTAATATTATAATCTATAAATAATTCAAAAATTTTAATTAATACCTTGAAATAAAATGGAAACAAGCCATGAAACGCTATAACGATCACAATTAATTTATAAGATTTACCCTTGGCGGTTTCCCTCTCTCCTTCTTGTCTACTTTATATTTAGATTATCATTATTTTAATATCTCGACATTTTTAACATATATTTTTGCCAACCTTTTATGTAGATTTTAAAGCGAATGCATTTGTTTGATGACTTGTTTCCATTTTACTTGTTTGTTTTAAATAGAGTTTTAGTTTTTGTATACATTTTTAAATTGTTGGCCTATTTCACAGGAATAATAACAATGAATAAGATTTATGCATGTTATTATGAAACTATTTTAGACTATACTTTTATTTATTTATTTGGCATATGATAGGATGAAATTTATTTATGATTGTGTTGTTTGTTTATTATTGTTTACGTCCACTTTATGGAACTATGGCTAATTGGGACGGGTTATCTACAGGTTACCACCCTTTTCTAACCAGGGTGTCCCAAGGAGTTTATTTAATGAGTCAGTCACTTAATAAATTTCTACTGCCCAGGGCGGGAATCGAACCCGCCACTCTAGGTCTGCCACGTGAGATTAAGACCAACGCCCTAACATAAACGGCCAACCTGAGCCCCTATATTTGTGTTGTGATGTGGCGTCATTGAAAGCATTAAGCGCTCCATGAAGATCTTAAATGACAATGAATTTTCGTGATGATCTCTTGAACAAATTGTAATTTTCGAATATGAGATGCAGGGGATGAATAAAAGGAAATTGACAATTTTGTACAACTATTGAAATCCTATGAGACACCCATTACGGATAGAAGATCATGTAAAGATCGTCCCAGAGATTGGACGGATATAAGTTGGAAATATTTTGTTAATATCACAGGAAGTTAGTTAATGTATGTGGCTTGGTCTGGAAAATAATTACATGGTACAGATTTCCAATTGAGCTGTATTGAATTATATGAATATTTCCAGGTCCCATGGAACTGAACATACTTCGCAGGTTTTGGAGGTTCTTATTTTTTAGCCTCTTTGTATCAAATTTGGGGAATATCTAATTTCGTTGCTGAAATTCGTCCATAATGAAATTTAATATTTACTTCAAGGAAACATTTACGAGTAGACGGCCATTACACAATGGTTTAGAAACGAAATGGAAACTATTTTAACCAAAAAAATTAAATCACTCATATGGTGCAGTGTCAAAACGTCTTTCGTTTTTTATATTTTAAATATGGCATCAAAGACAATCGTATAAAGAAGATATCTTGCTCCCAATGCCCTGACCAAGCCGCGGGAGGAGAATGAAGTTGATTTAAAGGAAAAAAGTATTATTGAAATGGAGAGAGGGTAGAGTGTTCTCTAAGGGTGTAGGTGATTTAGCCCCTACTACAGGGCTGGTTCTTTTGACTTTCAAATTGCGGTCAGAACGGTGGACGTACGGTAGGAGCCCGTTGGATATTCACCGCCACCCCTTAATTCGATTACCGTCTTCAAGAGGAAGCAACCGCTTCAACCAAGGCGCGAAAGGAGCTTCTCTATCTTGTTCTCCCCAGACAAAATATGGAAATTTAGAAATTCTTAAGTCTGAACCAGTCATAAATTTGAAGAGTCTCTTTTGACGGAGGTTAGAAATGAAAAAAAAAAAGGCCTTGACGTTAGTAACGAATTTCAATCAAACGGACTGCCCATAAAAGAGGAGATGTTTGTTCCTTCCATTTTTCTAGTGAGTTCAAATATTGTCTCTCCATACACTGGCCCTATAACTGAAAGAAATATCTCCCTCTCTGTTTCCTCAGCAACCTTCCTTCTATAAGTCTTACAATCTACTTTTTCGCAGTCTTTCTTATTATAAAAATAAATGTGGAGCTTATACAGCGAAAACAACATATTTCTAATTCATTTATGCCTACAGAAATTAAAATAAACAAGGCGATCATGCCATTACTAATGTGTCATTTATTAGGGGTTGACATGAAACCCTCACACCTCGTGAGGCTAGCAAATAAACAAACACTGAACCGTTTTTTTTAGCACACCCCCCTTAAGGGAAATCAATTTTTGAGGTTGAACGCATGAAGCGACCTAGATGAAAATGAGGTCCGAGGATGACGAAAAGTATATATATATATATATATATATATATATATATATATGCGTGTGTGTGTGTGTGTGTGTGTGTGTGTGTGTACTTGTCTATCACCGCTCTACAGGTCGCAGTTTTTGTTTAATCGTTTTTTTTTTTGCAGAAGTCAAGATGAAGCTCGTTAATGGCTGAAATCGGTGAATTGTAACGGAGATATCGTATATTACTTTCGAATTAAATAATTTTTTTATTAAAGTGCATCAAAACATTTGGCCATTGTGACCTCGTACAGACATCACACCGGGGTGGATTTTCGAAAATTCGAAATATGTTCAATACAATACGTCGGATCGAAAAATCAATCATATTGCAAATTAAATTTAATAAATATTGTTATATATATTTATTCTCTATCTTGAATATTAACCGAGATATTTGCATTTTTATTAAGGATAACGGACGAGATGAGAACGGCTGATATCAGCTCTAGTCGTGAACTTCTGCTGTAAGTTAGCCGTTTCCGTAACAGTTCGGCTCTCATGAAATAGGTATAGAGATTCGTTAAGACTACTGTTACTAGTATGCAGATTTTTCTATATTCACATGGGGAATCTGTTTAGATTACGCAGCCCCTGCGTGACGGACTTTTTAACCATGAGGTTCAATTCTGACAGATTTATACTCCCAATATTATAACCAGTGCATGCAAGGATCGATTCTATAATATCGCTAACATCAATAACAAAAAAAAACATTCTACGACATCCTATCAAGGAGTAAATATATTAAATATTTACCTGTGTACTTGGCGACTCCTTTAAATGAGACAGTCTCAAGAACAAGTGGCTCTGACCTTCCTTTGGAGTTGGCAGAATAGAGGAGGACTTGGTATGAAGCACCAGTCTCAATGCCGGTGAGGGTGAAAGACGGCCGGGTTGAAGAGACGTTGAATTTTAGCTGAAGTGAAGGGAGTTGAAGAAGTTCCATGGTGAACCATTGGGGAAGGCCACCGTCAAACCCCTCAACGCAGTCCACCTGTAGAGACTCCATCGTTTGGTTTGTGATAGAACAGTTCACTAGCGGGAATGGACGACCTAAAAAAAAAAATAAAATAAATTTATAATTATATTATAATTTGTTTTAGAGTAAATGCTCTCAAATAGCACTGACGATAAAATTAATGTAGATTCTAAAGGATGTAAAGAAAACAACTAATAAAATTATTTATTTTCCGACTTTTAACAGATTCTCTTTAAAGGAAATCAGCTATTGAGGTCTTACTCATCACGCGATTTTTCATTTCATCAAAACTTATATCAAATGTCTATCTATCGATGAAATAGCGAAAATGAGGGCCGTTCAATACGATATATATATATATATATATATATATATATATATATATATATATTTATATATTTTCCGAAGGGTGTTTATTAACTACATGTACCATACTACTATAGTATATAAGACGTATGTTCAATATACATATACATATATGTATGTTCATGATTTTATATACAAGGAATTTAGTTCATAAATTTGTTGATGAAATTAAAAAAGAAAGAAAAAGGAAACAAAAAACTAAAAATAAATAAATAATATACATAAAGATAGATCAAACAATCAACGAGATGAAAAATTAAAACGCATAATAAAGATAAAGCGAAACAACCCAATAACATCTTAATTTGACTTCATTAAGAAAGTTATCCCGCTCAATCTATTGCATTATTCTTGATGTAGGTAAACAAAAATGGAAGGGGAGACTTAAAATATTATTCTTTAAGTAAAATGTTTAAAACGTCCGCCGTTTATATTAAACTTTTAGAAAAATATCTAAATAAAAATGGATGTTTTTTTAAAGAAACTTGTTGGTCTTTGTTTTTGTTGGAATGTGTTTCATAACTGTGTAGTCAGTGTGCAAGTGTAGATGAGGTGTTCTATAATCTGTTCACTCATACACACACACACACACACACACACACACACACATTGATATATATATATATATATATATATATATATATATATATATACATATATGTATATAAGATTTATGTTAACCCCTCATGTGGTCTCGATGTTTGTTTGATAGTCGCTAAATTCGATATACGTAAGCATTTAATGTAAATCTTAAGATCTAATTCACAGCTGAAATCGGATAGGGGAAAGGATTTAAAGGGAAAGAAACCGAAAATTCAAAATATCTCCGTAATTATGACTGATACAAAATCGTAAATACTTAATCATGTAGTTACTTCAATTTTCTATAAATTTTGTTAAAACATTTTTTTTTTATATAAACTGCTCAAAAATGAATAGGGATATTGGTAGGTTGGTAGGTTTTGTGGTATTTATGGGGCCTAGCATTTTTTTTTTAAATTATAAATATCATTAATATTTAATAGAAATTATTGTCTTTTTCCCCCATAAAAAAGTTATTTAATTAAGGTCGATTTAATTAAAATTAATAGAATAAGAAAAAAATAACCAATATCCCTACTCATTTTTGAGCAGTATATGTCTAATATTAACCGGGATATTTGCTTTCTTTTAATGTTCATCCTTCATTAAACCCCCACTTGTAGTTGTAACACTTTTATAATAAACCAATAGATCATGAAACATCTTATTCCAAGATTGATTACGAAATCAACTAACTTTTACTACATGAGAAATATACTTAAGTTTTCAAGTTTTTTTCTCGGAAACGTTTATTTGACCAATACCATACTTGATATTTGCCCGTTTTATTTAACACTGAAGGGCATAGACGCAAATGGCTGAAATTGAACCAGTGTAATAAGGGCGGTATAGAGGGGAGAATTTCGAAAATTCAAAATATCTTCGTTATTATACGTTGGATCGTAGAACTGTATAGAACCAATTTTATTGCAAATAAAATGAACTATAAATATTGCGTGTATACATTTATTCTCTATGGTTAGTATAAACGGAGATAATTGCATTTTTTAATTTCCGCCCTTCAGCAAACCTCCACTCCTCCTCCTGTCATATTAACAACAAGCTGTTATATAATGAAGCACTTTATTTAAAGGCCAAATACCAAATAATGTTCTCATTGAACTTTTACGTTTTGAGATAAATGCAAATATGTGACGCACGGGTGAAATCTGCTAACGCAGCCCCTGCGTGACCGACTTTTTTGACTAGTTTCTCCTAAAACTTCTAGATGTGCACCTCTCCTTTTGATGAACATCGTTTTGCTAAATGAGAGTTTCGCACGTTTTAATGTTCGTTTACAATATTATAATAGATTTTACCTTGTCGGGAATAGATCTTATATTTGTTGGAATACTACACGAAATATAATAATGCATTAATATCATATTGTTGTAAAGGAATTCGTATTCAAATTGACATTTAGGAACAGAATCATTTCTGTATAAACTCAGTTCTCATTTCTAAAATGTCTTTTTGTCTAAACTGTTTAAATATGTAACATTTCAAAGCGTGTGTCATCCAGCCTGCTTTTCACAGGCCGTAGACCAATAGGGGATGAGAACAGGGAACTGTAATTATCTACGACACAGAATAGCTTTTACATAATCTTGTCAATGCCTTGCATTATAATGTGCATGATGTTAATTGATTCATAACGACGAACAATCGCAAGACATAAGCCACTGGGCGAATTACCAAAGCTCGCCCAGTTAGTATACTTTCATGGAATTAATAGCTTAATCCTAACATACCCAAGGAGGGCCTTTTGAGCTTAAAATGGAGCTCCATGCCTTAAAAATTATTATCTACCGTGATTTTAGCCTCTAATTTTCAAAGAATGGAAGTTTGAATACACGATTATAACAAAATAAAAATAATATTATTTAACAGCGTGTCTAACTAAAAAGTACGTCAGGTAGAGGTGCGTAAACTAAGCAGATTTCATCTCACCATCTATTTATTATTCCTCTCGTGGTATGATGCCTTTAACAGAATTTCGAATGTACTCAGTACTCATAGTAAAAATCAGATGATTATAAGTGGGTGTCGACTAAGGATGAAAACATAAAAATACATCAACTAATCAATCTATGGCGGAAAGTCAACAGAAATGAAAATGTCAAATGATTATTAAAATCACTTTTAGCTATTGAGGTTGTACTCATGAGGCGATTTTCGAAACTTTCTGCAAATGGCCATTGATCCTTAGCAGGAGATGACAAAAATGAGGTCCGTTCAAAATTATATGTATATATATATATATATATATATATATATATATATATATGTCCGTTAACGCTCTAGCGGTCTTAATTTTTGCTTGATCGTTACCAAACTCGATATTTAAACGTTTTACGTAAAAATAAAGATCAAGTTCGTTAATGACTGAAATCTAACCAGTGGGAGAGGGGTTTAAAGGGTTTTTTTGGAGGGGGGAATTCGAAATATCTCCGTTACTATACGTCGGATCGAAAAATTGTATAGATCTTATTTCAAATTACTATTAATATTTTTACATGCATGTATTTTCTATCTTGAATATTAACCGAGATATGTATTTGCATTTATATTATGTGTGTACACGTAACAGACGAGATGAGATCGGCTACCTTCGGTCCTAGTCGTGGGTTTCCGGCAAAAGCTAGTTCGACCGTTTCCGTAACTCTTTGGCTCTCGCGAAATTTCTATATTGAAAAACTTCACGTGGGAAATCTGCTTAGTTTACGCAGCCCCTGCGTGACGGACTTTTATTTCTCTTCTAATGTTACGATTTTATTTTTATATCGTGTCGTATCGATATAAATCAGCTGACTTGACTCGCCATACTTTGTAAGCCCCACTCTCACTGGCGTGGCTAGTGGAAGGGCATATAGAACGATGGAGCTGATTGTTTAGTTGCCTTTTTATATTAGAATTTCTCCTGACGAGGTGACTTGAGGACGTGAAACTAGCAGAGAAATTTGTTCACCTTTAGTATTGCATGAAACAGTTATACATCGAGTTTGGAAACGATCATACAAAATTTTTGACCACTTGAGGAGTAACAGACGAATATATGTACATATATAAATAAAATTTTGGAACGTACCACATTTTCACCATCTACTGGTTAGGATTCAGGGACTTTTGAAGAAATTTTCCGAAAATCGCACCATGAGTACAACCTCAAAAGCCAAGGGAAATCTGCTAAGCAACAGTGACGAAACACACACCTCCATCCACTCATGGATTATTACTTACTGTGCCCCCAGACGCCACAGCCCCTTGTGACATACGATTAAAGAAATGAAACCATTTCAGGCATATTTTTTTTTAGCAGATTTCCCCTGAGGGAAATCAGCTATTGAGGTCGTACTCATGACGCGAGTTTCGAAAAATTTCTTCAAATGTCCATCGATCCTACCCAGGAGATGACGAAAATGAGGTCCGTTCAAAATTATATATATTAATATATATATTATTATATATATATATATATTATATATGTCTGTTAACGCTCTAGCGGTCGCAATTTTCATTTGATCGTTACCAAACTCCATATTTAAACGTTTTATGCAAAAATAAAGATCAAGTTCGTTAATGGCTGAAATCGGATCAGTGGGAGTGGGGGTTTAGAGGAGAGGATTTTCGAAAATTCAAAATATATCCGTTACTATACGTCGGATCGAAAAATTATATAGAACCAATCTTATTGAAAATTAAATTTACTAAAACTAATGTTATATAGATTTATTATGTATCTTGAATATTAACCGAGATATTTGTATATTTCTGTTTTCAGCTTCTGAGATGAGATCGGCTAACTTCGGGTCTGTCGTGAGTTTCCGACAAGAGCTAGTTCGGGCCGTTCCCGTAACTGTTCGACTCTCTATTCTGAAATTTCTTTATTGTATAACTTCACGTGGGAAATCTGCTTAGTTTACGCAGCCCCTGCGTGACGGACTTTTAACTTCATTTGACGGTTCAAATATCTAATTAATAAATTATTAATGTTTTAAAAAACACACATTTATCTTTGTTTATTTAGTTTGTTTGCGAAACACCAAATAAATATAACAGCAATAAAAATATAAGCACAGACAATTACTGTATGTTTTGCACATAAAAATATTAGGCCTTAATGAGTATCCAATAGATATAAATATTCATGAGATAGTAGAAGAAAAGGGACCTAGGAAATAAATTTCAACCAATAACTTTAAGTTGAATTATTTTTAATTATTGAGTGTACTTATGATATGGACTCAGAGTTTACATGTTGAATGTAGAATGTTAAAATAAAGAGAAGAGAAATTGAAGGAAGAAGAAGTTTCAATTGAAATATGTATTATAAAATGTTATCATTGACAATGTCATGTTGATTAAAACTGAGACATATATAATCTCTTGTGTAACATAGTTTTTGAACACCATTAATTTTGTTCGAGAGAATAAGTACCTTTCCTGCTGTATAGGTAGCACGAGGCGGCCTTTAGCTAATGAGAATAAATGGAAGGGCTATTATGAATTTATATTATGAATAATAGCTGTTTTAAATTACCAGCTCGGATGCTTCGTTCTGCATAATAACATTTGGTTTCTGGAAGATAGAAAACTCCCCCAAACAAGGATCACACAATATTTTTAAAAGTCCTTAATTGCAACTTGTAAATTAAGCTTTCCTTTAAAGTAACGTGAGCTAATAATAAAAGTTTTAGCTGAAAAAAGAATAATATCTATGATTGAAGTAGCTGGTCAAGTTTGTATGTTGAGGCATCATAATGATTGTGTACCATTTAATAACTTTAAACTGCTTTATTTTTTAAATTAATTTCCTTACACTTTCTAACTTCTACCTTAATAAAGAAAAGTCCGTCACGCAGGGGCTGCGTAAACTAAGCAGATTTCCCACGTGAAGTTATACAATAGAGAAATCTCCATACGAGAGCCGAACAGTTACGGCAAAGGGCCGAGCTAGCTTTTGGCGGGAAATTCAGTCGTCCGTTATCGGCCCAAATTTAATAAAAATGCAAATATCTCACTAAATATTCAAGATAGAGAATAAATGTATAGAACAATATTTATAGTAAATTTAATTTACAATAAGATTGGTTCTATACAATGTTTTGATCCAACGTATGGTAACGGAGATATTTTGAATTTTCGAAAATCCCCCCTCTAAACCCCCGTTCCCACTGGTCCGATTTCATTCATTAACGAACTTGATCTGTCTTTTTACATAAAACGTTTAAATATCGAGTTTGGTAACGATCAAACAAAAATTGCGACCGCTAGATTATATATATATATATATATATATATATATATATATATATATGTATATATATATATATAAAATTTTGAACGAACCTCATTTTCGTCATCTCATGGGTAGGATCGATGGACATTTGAAGAAAATTTTCGAAAATCGCGTCATGAGTACGACCTCAATACCTGATTTCCCTTAAGGGAAATCTGCTGAAATGGGGTGTTGAAGTTTAACTCATCCATTAAATTAATACATATGCAGTATGCTGTACGCCCTTAGTGACAATTCTTCACTAATTATGAATAGCGTGTCATAGTAAAAGAAATTAATTGAAGAGAAATTAAATACATATATTATAATTAATTGATTCTATTCTAATTAAATGGGTGACATTAGAAGAGCAGACCCTAATAAATGTCAATCTTTTTCATCAAAACCATAATTTTAGAGCCAATTTCAAAGGTTCAACTTATTGGCATGACTACCTAAACATGGTTATTGCTAAGGATGGTTGAGAACCATGTAGGGATGATTTGCATTGGAGTTGAATATGAATGTTTCATTGGAGACTATTTTGAGCTGAATGGCCGATTTAACATTCATAAACTAGTGAGCGGACACATTCCAAAACACTTAGCATTCGGAAGTTATAGCTCATCAGAGCATAATAAATTGCACTCACTCTTTTTTTTTTTGGGGAAGGAGGGGATTATATAAGAAGTAGACCAACCAATCAGGCTGAGGTTGCCAAAGGAAACGACTTGAAACTTGGAAAGTACTTAGCTCTATAATAGAGATTTTGTGAAAGAGGTTGGCAAACACAATGGCCACCTGTTGTATGCTGTCCTTCAACCCTGACACATCTAGTCAAGACCAATGAATGCTCAATAACACACGTTAAATTTGACTTGCTCATTCAAAGCTAGAACACCATAAACGCTTTAAACATTAATAAATGCTCACTCGTAGACTACAAATATAATATGACATAATTACTAGTAATAAATAAGGTTCTTAAGCATTCAACATTCCTGATAATTTTTCAACTCTAATATATATATATATATATATATATATATATATATATATATATATATATATAAATATATATATATATAAAGGGTTAGAACCGCCAATATAAATGATACTATTGTCATACCTCTCGGTGGAGACCGTCGTCACTGGCTGATGGTTGAGTACCGCTGGCAAGCGCTTTCGATGCGATGGCATCATCTTCAAGCATGTTAATAGTTGTACTGAGTTGGTTGTCCGTCAGTCAGTGGGTTTTATGCTCTGTTCACCGTATTAGTTGTTTACGTTTAGTCCAGATCTAATAAAACGTAAACAACCCACCACACATAACAATTTACCTGAACACTAACACAACCCGTTGACAGATCTGAGTGGTAAGTAAACAGACCTGATTTAAAACGTAAACAACCCACCACACGAAAACAATTTACCTGAACATCAACATCCCTCGTTTGACAGATCTTAGTGGTAAGGAAACAGATCTGGACTAAACGTAAACAACTAATACGGTGAACAGAGCATAAAACCCACTGACTGACGGACAACCAACTCAGTACAACTATTGACAGGCTTGAAGAGGAGGCCATCGCATCGAAAGCGCTTGCCAGCGTTACTCAACCATCAGCCAGTGACGATGGTCTCCACCGAGAGGTATGGCAATATATATATATATATATATATATATATATATATATATATATTAAGGGCCGAAAGACGATAGTAATATTGACAACACTTTCGAATATCGCCCTGAGAACATATTTTACTGAATGGTCGATTCAAAACCACGACAGTTTTTCTGACCACTTAACAATAATTTCACTTTAAATGACTGACAAAATACCAAAAGTTATTCTAAATACTGCACTTACTACATAAACAACGGACAATGGACGAAATTTAGAAAAGCTTTAAATATATTTGTTTAGATAATGACTTTTTTCATTCTGGATACATAAACAACGGAAACATATACCTTGCAATAAATAGATTTGAAAAAGTCTTGCAAAAAGTATGTAACAAAACACTAAGTATTTAGAATATGACCTGAACAAAGACAATGATTCTCTAGTGTGATAAAGAGCTAACTAAACGACGGAAAGAAACCAACAAAGCAAGGAATAATTACCAAAGGACTCGATGCGATAACTTGAGAATACAATTAAGACCATCTCAAATACAGACAAGGCATTTATATCAGCGGGAATCGCTGAAATCGGACCAGAGGAAGGGGGGTTTAGAGGGGAGGAATTTCGAAATATCTCCGTTACTATACGTCGGATCGAAAAATTGTATAGACACAATCTTATTGCACATTAAATTTACTATAAATATTGTTCTATACATATTTTCCGTATAATGAGTGTTAACCAAGATATTTGGAATTTTTAGTTTTACGCTTTTAGTAAACCTCCACTCCTACAAGTCTCATATTAATAATAAGCTGTTATATCATGAACCACTTCATTACAAGGCTGAGTACCTAATATTGTTTTCATTTATACTTTTATTTTGTGCAAATACGTTCTGTTGACCCCTCCCCTTTTTTTTTTGTTTATGGATTACTAAAATTTAAGTAATTGAGATAAAACTGATTCTGATTCATTGAAAACTACAGCACTAGCTTTAGTAAATTGTTTTCAATAAAACTAATATGTTATATTCCTATGTATTTCGTTAATTGTTAATATTTTCGGGTCTATCTATCTATCTACAGAGCTAAGAGGTTGGCTGGCCTGTTTGCTTACAATTCAGCCGCTTTCCGTTGTAGAGATTATTAACTTCTATTGTAAATTGACTGAAAGATTTCTCATAACCGTTTGTATTTATTCACTTAACATTGAGGGTAGTGTTACCTGTATGTATATTTATCTATTGTAAACCTTGGCGTGGGAAATCTGCTTAGTTTACCCAGCTCCTGCCTGACGGATTTTTTTTAAATTATAAAACAATTTTCGTATTTAAAAAACATTATTGTTTGAACATATATGTTTTAAACGTACTAATTGTATGGCACATATAATATCACTACCTTTGAAGAAGGTAGAAAAAGAAAAAATTATATATCTATATATATATCAAAATATGACAAAACTCTAATCAAAATGTCCGGTGTAATAGGTTTTCAGAAATGTCCCTCCAGAACACCTGTAAAGTGAAAATAAGAGAATCACCTGTTTCGAAGAAGACGCATAAAATATTTATGTTCAATTTCCTATTTAGGAAGGCATTGCTACTTTCTGTTAAAGTTATAAGTCAGTATAAAGGTTTTTCTTGTTCAGAACGAAACATATGTTCAATAGATACCAAAAAAAAAAACGTAGTTCCTAATCGGCTTCCGTGGCTGAATACTTCTTTTGTCCCCTGGTTCTACCGTTTGGTTAGATAATCCACATGATTTTGCAATAGCTTCCGACTACGGGAGATTGGGGATCCCTCCGTAATAGGCCACTTAAGTTAATACGGGGAGAAGTTTTCATGAAGCCGCTTTAAAATTCCTGACTCATAAAGTAAGAAGGGGAGTGGGACCTCCCTCAGAGGAAACATAAAGATTCGGCCCCTAGCTTCTTTACTCTTTCTATGGAAAAAGTTTTAGTTTGCACTAAGTTCCATTGTATAAGTCTCCTCTCCTCTCTTTGAGAGCTGAGCGAATACATTAAATTCACTACCAATTCGAGTATTCAGCCTTCTCCCCCTCTTCAGAGGAAGTGAATGCGGATGGAGACTCACAGGCCAAAACCCTTCCCACTCACGAGTTTCACTAAAGAAACTTCTATTCTTTATCAACTGAACTCCCATTAAAGTTTCTAAGTAAGTATTCATAAGAAATGTGGGCAAATTAATAATTTATTTTACAAATTAATGTTTACAAAAAGCAAACAAGAAATTTAATTTAGTTTGAAATAATAGAGAGTAAACATACATTCCCGGAAAGAAGATTCATTAATTAATGTCGTATCAAAATTACCAATGAATAGACAAATACTGAAGTGAAAAGGGGATTTTTTGGCAAGGCATAAAAAAAGAAGGAACATTGTTTTTACCAAAAGTGCTTGCGAATTGGAGCACTGGAAAAGATATGGCGTTTTGGGTGAACAATTTTGAAATAGCCTAAATTAGCTAAAAGAAGCATAGATAAAGTGACAAATGATGTGATGTGAAAGGGCGATAGGATCTCTTTATCAGAAATCAGGAATATTGAACCAAAAACGGACGAGAAACTCACGATCTTACACCTTATCCCAGGAAGCACAGTTTATTACCTCAGCTTATTGCTGAGGGCGGACATAAAATAGAAAATAATAATAATTTGAATATAAAAGTTCACAGAAGACACAATAAGGCCACGTCCACAATTATAAATTCCATTATGCTTCATAGGGACTCCATAATCAGACCTTTGTACTAAATACTAAAGTGAAAGAAAGAAACTATGACAGTTCCTCTTGAAGTCACCGAAGATTCACCCTAGCCTCTAAATATACATTTAACAATCATAAGATTTCTTAGAGCATTACACTAACATATTTTCCTTTTATTTGATGAACTACTTGGCTGAAACGTGTACCATTGTTTTCTGCGTGCTTTGTATTCAAACATGGCTATGTTCTTAAATCCATTATTTCTCCAAAATGTTGGCTTCTTTTTTTGAACAATGCCAAAAGTAAATTTTTTAAAAGTACCTTCATAGACTGACATGGCGAATATATACTTAGTTTTGGAATGGAATGACCCTAGGATCATATTTAATTTAAACATTTTGCACACCGAGATTTCCTGATTGTGTGTAAGGGGGAGTATGCAAAATGTATTTAACAAAAAGAATTATTTTGAACGTCTTTCGGAAATAATTCATTAACAATATAGTCATGTTTGCCATAAAATAAAAGCACAAAATGCAGAACAAATCAGTAAATGTTTCAACCTCCTGTGTCATATAGCTTTTGAAATAAAGTATTATAAAAATTTCAATACGCAACCAAAATGGTGCGACTTTTTAGTACTTTGAAAATTAATAAGTTAAGTATTGAAAGACAAACAGATCTCAATATATATATATATATATATATATATATATATATATATAAATATATATATATATATATTAATATTATGAATGAAGGATCCAGTACACCAAAAATTATTAAAGTCTGATGTTCTTATATTCAGAGCATTGGTTTATTTTATGTGGAATGGTAAGCGTGTATCTATATGGGTTTATTGTTAATTACTCGTTATAATAAGACCAACCAGTTACATTTACCCTAAACTAAAAAGTCCTTCACGCAGAGGCTGCGTTAACTAAGCAGATTTCCCACGTGAGTCACGTATTTGCATTTATCTCAAAATGTATATTTTCAAAGCGAACAACAATTGGTGCTTAGGCTTCAAATAAAGTGCTTCATAATATAACAGCTTATTGTTAATTTGAATAAGGGAAATAAAAAAATGCGAATATCTCTGCTAATAATCAACATAGTGAAAAACGTCCATAACGACATTTATAGAACGTTAAATGTGCAATAAGATTGGTTCTATACAATATTTCTATCTGACGCATAATAACGGAGATATTTAAGCTTTTCGAAATCCCCCCCCCCTGTAAAAACCCCTCCCACTGGTCGGATTCAGCCGTTAACGATCTTAAGTTTGGTATGAAACGCTTATATACACAAATATATAAGCATGTAAATATACGTAACGAACCTCATATTTGTCATCTCTTGGGTTGGATCGATGGACATTTCAGGAAATTTTTCAAAAATCGTGTCATGAATATGAACTCAATAGCTGATTTCTCTTAGGGAAAATTTGTATACTAAAATTGAAATAAAGTTGATGAATAAATTGAAAATTTGAAATAAAGTTTGAAATTGTTGATTGTAGAAGGAATTTGATTAGATTTGATCTAAAATTGGGCCTAAAAATGTTTTTTCACCGGAACAATGTGTTCTTGATTTAGTAATAAGTTGATTAATGAGGGTAGAAGCATACCTGCAGCGACGACTTGGTAAACGCATGGAGTCTTCTGAATGCCAACGATGTTAGTTCCCCAACAGGAGAGTGTGCCATAGTCCATTTCTGACTCGGGGGTGTAGTTGAGAGTGGAGACAGTTCCCGAAGCAGTGAACCTACTTGGAGGCACCTCAGCCTGCTCGCCGCTATTGTTGAAGGTCCATTTGAAAGTGACTAGTGGTGGGTTGGCGTCCACTTGGCATCTCAACGCTACCGTCTCTTGCTTCAATGCACCATATAGCTCTTCTTTGTCTTCCTTGCAGGTTGGCACGTCTGAAAAAAATAGGATTTATACAATAAACACTACATTGAAATGAAATGCATTTATTTCTCTCACATGTTAACATTATATATAAAAAGTCCGTCACGCAAGGGCTGCGTAAACTAAGCAGGTTTCCCACGTGAAGTTATACAATAGAGAAATCTCCAAACGAGACCGAGCAGTTATGGTAACGGCCGAACTAGCTTTTGGCGGGAAACTCACTCCTGGGTTATCTGCCCACATTTAATAAAAATGCAAATATCTCGGTTAATATTCAAGATAGAGAATAAATGTATATAACAATATTTATAGTAAATTCAATTTGCAATAAGATTGGTTCTATACAATTTTTAGATCAGATGTATAGCAACCGAGATATTTCACAATTTCGAAAATCCCCCCCTCCCACTGGTCTGATTTCAGCTATTAACGAACTTGACCTTTATTTTTACATAAAACGTTTAAATATCGAGTTTGGTAACGATCAAGCGAAAATTGCGACCGCTAGAGCGTTAACAGACAAATATATATATAATTGAACGGACCTCATTTTCGTCATCTCCTGGGTAGGATCGATGGACATTTGAAGAACATTTTTGAAAATCGCGGCATGAGTACGACCTCAATAGCTGATTTCCCTTAAGGGAAATATGCTAATAGGATAGGACAAATATGTTTGTTTTAGCAAATTTTACTTACGGGAAATCGGCTATTAACGTCGTACGCGATTTTCGAAAAATTTCTTCAAATGTCCTTCAATCCTACCCAGGTGATGACGAAAATGAGGTCCGTTCAAAACTATACATATAGGTCTGTTAACGCTCTAGCGGTAACAATTTTTGTTTAATCGGTACCAAACTCGACATTTAGCCATTTTATTGTATAAAGAAAGATCATGTTCGTTAATTGCTGAAATCTGGAGCGTGGGATAGGGTGTTTAAAGGGAAGATTCGAAATTTCTCCGTTATTATGAGTCGGATTGAAATATTGTATACGACAATTTTATCGCAAATGTAATGTTCTATAAACGTTGTTATATATGTTTTTGCACTATCTTGATCTCGAGGGAAATCTGCTATTGAGGTCATACCCATGACGCGATTTTCGAAATCTTTCTTCAAAGGTCCCACCCAGGAGATGACGAAAATGAGGTCCGTTCAAAATTATATATATATATATATATATATTTGTCTGTTAACGGTCTAGCGGTCGCAATTTTTTTTGATCGCTACCAAACTCGATATTTAAAAGTTTTATGTAAAAAGACAGATCAAGTTCGTTAATGGTTGAAATCGGACCAGTGGGAGGGGGGTTGGTTAGAGGGGAGGATTTTCCAAAATTCGAAATATCTCTGTTACTTTACGTCGGTTCGAAAAAGTGATTAGAATCAATCTTATTGCAAATTAAATTTGCTATAAATAATTTTATATGCATTTATTCTCTCTCTTGAATATTAACGAAGACATTTGCATTTTTATTAGATGTGGGCGGAAACGGAGAGTGTCTTAACTGTTTGGCACTCGTGAAATTTCTATATTGTAAAACTTCACGAGGGAAATCTGCTTAGTTTACGCTGCCCCTGCGTGACGGACTTTTTTTATTATGTACTAGCTTCCACAGTTGTGCTTTGGACTGGTTTCAAGAAACTCAGTACAATCCATTGTTTTGAATTGTATATATGGTATATTTTGAAAAAAGGCACATACACAGGAGACTGGTAATATAAAAATATTCTGGATAGTGAATCCTTACATACCAAATACTTTTATTATTAAGATATCCTTGAACCAACAATTCTCCTTTGAATTTAGTTAATTACACGTCCTGCATTGACTTTATTTGTCTCCGACTATGCCCGGGATTTACTCTACTGTTTGTTACTAGATAAATTCCCAGTATTGTTAGGCAAAATATTTTCCGTCAAGGAGCTACAATCCCACTGATCCTCTCGAATCGAGGGGTTAAACTCTACAGACAAGGGCCATGTAATGGTTCAGTGAATGCCTGCGCTAAATAGAGGATAGCTGATCATTGAGGCAGGTAGTAAAGTAAAAATTGATCGGCTGCTTTTGTGAGCAAGTGTGAGTATGTGAGTATAGACTGGATCACGTCCCGGCGAGGTGGCACTGTTACAGGTCCCATAGAGCGGTCGCCCGCTAAACGATGGCCCGCTTAACGAGACCTATTCAGAGAAGCGCTTCTGTTCTTCCTCCCCCACCTCCAGGTTGGGTAATGACCTAACCGCCCCCACGTCCCCCTACCCCCCTCCCCAGAATACAACACTTCCCCATCCCTCCAATTAACTCTTCTATCTCGATACTTCTTTTGTCTTATCTGTCATTCACCCACGCCAACCACTAGCAACTAAATAGTGGCTTTACTACAACTCATCAATGCGCCTCAACTCTTTTCAGCTTACTGACTAAAAAGGGTTCCGAAATGCCGTCAATTAAAGGGCCATTAGTATTAGCAAATTTCCCATAAGAGAAATCAGATATTGAGGTTATTTTCACAACGAGAGTATTGAAAAAAAAAGTCCGTCACGCAGGAGCTGCAGATTTCCCACGTAAGGTTTTACAATAGAGAAATCTGCCTAATAACAACAGTAGTAGTAAGGAATCTCTAAACCAATCCACGAGGGACGAGCAGTTACGAAAACGGCGAAGTAGCTTTCGGCGGAAAGTCCCGAATATAACCGACCTCTGCCGACCACACAGACAATACAAATGCAAATATCTCGGTTAATATTCAAGATTCAGAATAAATGTATAGAATAATATTTATAGTAAATTTAATTCCCAATAAGATGGATTCTATACCATGTTTAGATCCGACGCATAATGACGGAGATATTTTGAATTTTCAAAAATCCTCCCTTTTAACCCCCATCCCCCTTGTCCGTTTTCAGCTATTAACGAACTTGATCTTTCTTTTTACATAACACGATTAAATTTCGAGTTTGGTAACGATCAAACAAAAATTGCGACTGCTAGAGCGTTAACAGACATATATACATACATGTATATAATTTTGAACGGACCTCATTTTTGTCATCTCCTGGGTATGATCGATGGATATTTGAAGAAATTTTTCGAAAATCGTGTCTTGAGTACAACCTCAATAGCTGATTTCCCTAAAGGGAAATTTGCTAAAAGTCTCTAAATGGGCTACGATCCGTCCTATTAGAAGACGGAAATATTGCTCATTTTAAGTTGTAGCAGATTTTCCTTAAGGGAAATCAGCTATTGAGGTCTTACTCATGGCGCGATTTTCGACAAATTTCTTCAAACAAATAGTAGAGTAAATCCCAGGCATATTCGGGGACAAACCATATATATATATATATATATATATATATATATATATATATATATATATTTGTCTGTTAACACTCTAGCGGTCGCAAATTTTGTTTAATCGTCACCAAACTCGCTATTTAATCGTTTTATGTAAAAACGAGTGGGAGTTTATAGGGGGGATTTTCGAAAATTCGAAATATCTCCATTACTATACGTCGGATCGAAAAATTGTATAGAACCAATCTTATTGAAAATTAAATTTACAAGAAATATTTTTCTATACATGTTTTCTCTATATTTAATATTAACCGAGATATTTGCATTTTTATTAAGTGTAACGGCCGAGCTATGGTTCCCACCGAAAGCTAGTTCGGCCGTTTTCGTAACTGATCGGCACTCATATGGAGATTTCTCTATTGTATAACTTTACGTGGGAAATCTGCGTAGTTTACGCAGCCCCTGCGTGGCGGATTTTTATATATAGTGCTCCACTCGCCGACCCGCATAAGGTGTGGGGACATCTATCACTACCCTCAGTAATCTGAAGTTAAAAATTGGCGCAGGTTCGATCCCCGCCAAAGGAGAATATTAGTTCACGAGTAAATATCGAGTATGGTATAGATGAAATAAACATTTTCCAGTCAAGGCCGCAAAATCTTTTTTCATGACTTCAGTACACCTATTTGCATGTATCTCACATAACAAAGGCTATGAAGGTAAACAATATTCTGTATTTCAGATTGGAATAAGACTTCTCGTGACATATTGGCTTACTGTTGACGTTCGATGACTAAAAGTGGGGGTTTCCTGATGGCTGACAATTAAAAAACAATGTCTCAGTTGTTATTCGAGATAGAGAAAAAAAGTATATAAAAGCATTGTAGGAAAGAGAAGAAATCTTCCTTACGATAGGCTGTATACATTGCTTCGATCCGACTTATAATAGGGGAGTTCGAATTTTCTAAATCCTCAGCTTTAACCCCTTCCCCCTTCAACCAATCCGATTTCAGCCATTAACGAACTTGTTCTTTAGGTTAACATGAAAGGCTTATATATTGAGTTTGGTAACAATCAAATAAAAATTGTAACTACCAGAGCGATAACAGATATATATATATATATATATATATATATATATATATATATATATATATATATATATATATATATACTAGCTCAGATACCCGGCTTCGCCCGGGAATTGATTTGAGGCTGAATGGTGATGGTATTTTTTTGGCAAGGCTTTACTTTGCACAATATTTTGACATTTACCCGTTCCAGTGTTTAGGGTTAATACCCGTTGTTGCCATTTGTTAATAATAAAATTAATTTTTTATTTATGTCTTCACTGTCCTCCAAATAGTCATATTTCCCGTCTCCTGTGCACTATGCATAGATTTGAATTATTAAGGAGAAAATATTGACATACATTTGAATTAATTTTTTCAGGTGAGGTACCTGGTAGTTCATATTGAAAAGAAGTGTTGAGCAAATTTCTCTAAATAACAAAATAAACAACTTTTGTTTATGAATAGGAAATCATTATTATTAATTTCAGGCCTCCCTTATAACCCCCACTCCTGCCCGTCCCTAGAAATGTTAGTATGGCTTATTATACGGAAGGCGTTAGCGCTAATACACATACTGAGTGTTTTATTTAGTTCGGTTGAGTCTTTTGTGCCAAATAAAATTGTTGACTTCCGCAATAGTTTTTAACGTATAACTCATTTATACTTATACCTTTATACTTCGGTATACGATGATAGTGTATATTAACAACTTTTGTTATGTGCCGAAAATGCAATAGGAAACGAAATATCACTATTATTAATTTCAGGCCTCCCTTATAACCCCCACTTCTGCCTGCCCCTAGAAATGTTAGTATAGCTTATTATAATGAAGGCGTTAGTACTAATTCACATACCGAGTTTGGTTTATTTCGGCTGAGTCTTTAGTGCCAAATAAAATTGTGGACTCCCGCTTTAGTTTATAGCGTATAACTCATTTATGCTTCCGTATACGGCAAAAGTGCATATAACAAACGTTACTCTAAATAACAAAATAAACAACTTTTGTTATGTGCATATTTGCTGAAAAAGCAATAGGAAACGAAATATCGCTATTTTTAATTTCAGGCCTCCTTTATAACCCCCACTCCTGCCCGTCCCTAGAAATGTTAGTATGGCTTATTATAAGGAAATCGTTAGTATTAATTCACATAGCGAGTTTGGTGTAGTTCCGTTGAGTCATTTATGCCAAATAAAATTGTGGAGTCCCGCTATAATTTTTAGCGTATAACTCATTTAAACTTCGGTATACGACAAAAGTGTATATAACAAAAGTTACTCTAAATAACAAAATAAACAACTTTTGTTATGTGCATATTTGCCGAAAAACCAATAGAAAACGAAATATCGCTATTTTTAATTTCAGGCTTCCCTTATAACCCCCACTCCTGTTCGTCTCAGAGAAAATTAATATAGCCTAAAGTCTAAGTTGGGTTAGTAGTAATATACATACCAAGTTTCATAAAATTCGGTTCAGCCGTTTATGCGTGAAAAGGTAACAAACAAACAAACAAATAAACAAACAAACAAACAGACACCAAAGAAACAAAATGCAGTTATGGTGTCTATGACATGTGAAACGAAAAGTTATCGTGAAATTTCGCGAAAAAAATCAATGTACAGACAGAGGTTACAATTTTATATATATATATATATATATATATATATATATATATATATATATATATATATATATATGTATATATATATTTCTTAGGTAGGATCTATGGAGACTGAAGAAATGTTTCGAAAATCGAGCCATAAGTACAACCTCAATAGCTGGTTTCTGGTAAAATACATATGTTAATATTAATTATTACTATTCAATAACATCCACGTTTTGCTTTTAAGGCTACGTGGGGCGGATTATCTACTGGTTACCACTCATTTGTAATGTAATATCATCTGTAATGTATTGTAATCCTTGGTTACCCCCTAAATCGGGGGTAACCAAGGATTTTATTTAATGAGTCCGTCACTAAACAAATTTCCATTGCCCAGGCGGGAATCAAACTCACCACTCTAGGTTTACCGAGTGAGATTAAGGCCAACGCATTTAACTCACATGGCTAACCTGAGCCCCTAATAATTATTAGTCAGTGGTAATTTCATTTTCAGTATATAATAACTATTTTTGCGGACCGGCCTATAGCAATGAAAGTTTGCCGAATTAGTATCTATAACTGTAGAACAGGGAGTGGCCCATATGTTGGCCCGACAAAGCTATGGGCCCGATTTATATGCAGTATCCCGCAGATGGTACGCTCTCTCTCTCTCTCTCTCTCTGGCAGATGTGCGGCTCAAACCAGGGCAGTGGGCAACCTCTCCCCCATCCAGCCTACCACCGACCATTCGCAAGCATAAATTAAAAGGCAAATTAAGAGTTTTTAATACCAAAAGTGGCAATCGTGTGGTCTTTCAAATGGGCTACTTTAAATTTGCTCAAGAACATCTTTTCATTACGCTTAAATTACATTTAAGAACCATTCTGGTTATGAAAACTTCACAGGGGCTAGCCATGCTCTTACTAATTAGAAACACACATCGATATAAGCACCTATCGCATCTCTGATACATATTTCCAAATTGTTATAATTAGACTTATTGGAATTGATTACACTTTCTTTTTATTCGGCTGATGGTTTCCCCTCGTAATTTTATTTACATGTGTTCACAGTTTTTGGATTCTGCCTACTGCTGCTGAAATGCTGGAAAACATGTTTAGGCAGATATTCCTTAAGGTAAATTAGTTATTGCTCAATACGAGATTTTCGGACAATATCATCGCAATCAAAAATCGAAAAAATCGATCTTACCATGAGATCAGACAAATCAAGCCATTTGAAGCTCACTCTCTCCCTCAAACACACACACACACACACACACACACACACACACACACACACACATATATATATATATATATATATATATATATATATATATATAATATATACACATAAACTAGTTTATGTACCAGGCGTTGCTCGGGATATCTTAATAATAAAAGTATTTGGTATGTAAGGATTGACTATCCAGAATATTTTTAAATTACCCGTCTCCTGTGTATGTGCCTTTTTTCAAAATATACCATATATACAATTCAAAACAATGGATTGTACTGAGTTTCTTGAAACCAGTCCAAAGCACAACTGTGGAAGCTAGTACATAATAAAAAAAGTCCGTCACGCAGGGGCTGCGTAAACTAAGCAGATTTCCCCTGTGAAGTTTTACAATAGAGAAATCTGCATACTGGTAACAAAATACCACCGTGATTAGATAATGAGAAATCTTTCAGTTAATTAAAATAAATTACCAACTGAAACGGCTTCTGAATTGTAAGAATAATTTATATTTTAATAACTCAAATTTTAGTTGTCTAAGAACTGAAGAAGAGGGGGGGGGGGCGGATGAACAGAACGTATTTGCATAAATATCACAAAGTAAGGAAGGTAAGGTAAGGTTACAAACGACAGGTTAGAAGAAGCTTCCGCCTGAGCCGAGAAATGATGAAGATGGCCGACGTAATCCGAACTATACCCGACCACAGACTTCATAAAAATGCAAATATCTCAGTTAATATTCAAGATAGAGAATAAACGTATATAACAATATTTATAGTAAATTTAATTTGCAATAAGATTGGTTATATACAAATTTTCGATCCGATGCATAATAACGGAGATATTTTGAATTTTCGAAAATCCCCCCCCCTCTCTCTGGTCCGATTTCAGCGATTAATGAACTTGATCTGTCTTTTTACATAAGACGGTTAAATATCGAGTTTCGTAACGATCAAACAAAAATTGCGACCGCTAGAGCGTTAACAGATATATATATATATATATATATATATATATATATAATTTTGAACGGACCTCATTTTCGTCTTCTCCTGGGTAGGGCCGATGGACATTTGAAGAAAATTTTCGAAAATCGCGTCATGAGTACGACCTCAATAGCTGATTTCCCTTAAGGGAAATCTGCTAATACCCTTTTGTATGTCTGGAAAGTAAACTTTATATTCATAATGGCTTCATCGTTCAGTGAAATATAATACATTTACGGGGCAGTGTTAATAAATAGCTGAAATAACTGTGTACACGTACATAGCAATTTTATTCGACCTGCCTTCATCATTTGAAATTATTTATTTATGATAATTAAACAAAGTCACAACACTGAGTATAATATTACATTTCTAAAAGCATAAGCATCAAGTGACATGTAAACATAGACATAGATATGTGGTTTAAAATCATGTGATTATAACTTAATTTGAAATGCGGGGCTAATGTAAAAAAGACCCGAGGTTTAAATAATTTTCACGTTTAAATTAAATAAAGAATTATATGTATTTAAGGGGAAAATATCATTCATTTCTCATTAATTAATGTTTGGGAGAAGAAAAAAGTCGAGGGGCAGTATACGTTACTCTTAGTTAATTATTATTGTGAAGGATAAAATGTTAATATAGATTTTAAATAATATATCAAGGTGAGGTACCAGATAGTTCATATTTTGGAAAGAATTGTTGAGTATATCAATATTTATATGCAAATTACTTACTTTATTATTATTATTATTTATTAACGTCCACTTTTTGCAACTAAGGATAATTGGGAAGGGTTATCTACAGGTTACCGCCCTTTTCTAGCCAAGGTCGGATTTAGGATGTTATTTAATGAATTTCGTCACTAAATAATTTCCTTTACCCAGGCGAGAATCGAACTCGCCACTCTAGTTTTACCATGTGAGATAAAGGTCAGCGCTTTAACTCACATGGCTAACCTCACTTTATGCATCGTTATACGAACAAATGCATAAAACAAAAGTTACTCCAAGTAAAAAAAAAAAACAACTTTTGTTAAGTGCATGTTTGCCGATAAACCAATAGAAAACGAAATAGCGCGATTTTTCATTTCACGCCTTAGAAACCCCACACACGCTCGCCCCTATAAATGTTAATATAGCTCATTTGAAGAGTCAGTGCTGATTCACATACAAAGCTTTCTTTAGTTAGTTTCAGTCGTTTGTGCCCAATAAAATTGTTGTTTCCCGCTTTAGTTTTTAGTGTATATCTCGTCTACAATTTGTTTAACAACAAAACTGTATATAGCAGAAGTTACTATAAATAACAAAGTAAACAACTTCTGTAATGAGCATACTTCCTGAAAAACCAATAGGAAACGAAATATCGTAATTTTTGATAACCCCCACTATTGTTTGTCTCTGAAGACGTTTTATAGCCTAATAAAATGCGGTTCTGAAGATTTAACGTGAAAAGGTAACAAAGAAACAAACAAACAGACATCAAAGCCACAAATTGCAGATATAGTGCCAATGGCACGTGAAACGAAAAATTATCGTGAAATTTCGAGAAAAAAGCCAAGTACAGACAGAGGTTAGAATACTATATATATATATATATATATATATATATATATATATATATTCACCTAACTTCTAACCAACTTACTTCTACGTTTTCAAACACCTGAGTAACGTTTTGCGAAAAGAAGGAAGAAAACATTTTTCAGGGATTCAAATTTTTTTCTTGCTGAGATAAATAAGCTTATCACACGTCGTGGGACAGAGTATCTATTCTGAAGGAAATTTTTTGGACTAATTATACATTCTGAAGTAATGATGCGAGCTGGGTTTCAAAACAAAATCAAAACGCTTCTTCAATTTTGCATCAACCCGATAGTATTAAGATATCCAGTAAGTAAATAAAGTAAGAAATCGGAAGGTAAGCGACGAAGGTAAAGGGATAAATGCAAAACATGCAGGTTTAAATATGGCAAATTTATGCTTTTAATATACCGGAGGAAGGGGAGGTTAGATGGGTGTGCTGAGTTGACGTGAGGGGTGGCCAAGGTAAAATAGAGAAGGGTGGTTTGAGTAGATTTAGGAGGGTGGGTCCGGGAAAATATTGGTAGTGGGGGAAAAAGCTGGGTGGTTAAGGTCTAATTAGCCGTAACAAGGCTGACTTATTACTGGCTCTTGTCCTTGCTGGACATTTAGCACTGCCCTCTGTCTCCCCCTGTCTCTCACCCCAGGGACCACTCTACTCCAACCCCTCCCCCCCTCTTCCTTCCTCATACTACTCTCCTCCCCAATAGAAAAGTATCACCCGATTAATTTTCCCCAGCTCAAGGTGTCTTCTTATTTCTTGTACCAATCGAGCGTTAAAGAAAAAAAAAAAAAAACTGTCAAGTATTCAGTACGCATGAACTCAAGATTGGAGCTTTTAAGCGCTACCATTCATAAAAGTCCGTCACGCAGGGGCTGCGTAACTAAGCAGATTTCCTTTCTGAAGATTTACAATAGATACATCTACAAACTGCTAACCCTTAACACTACCGATGAATATTAATTGAATAAATACGAACAGTAGGGAGTAAAGTTTCTGTCAATTTTACTAAGCACTTAACGGAAAGTGTCTGAATTGTCCTCTCACAGCTGAACAGATAGATAGAAATATTCTTCACCGGAAAGAAAAACTATTACTTAAATATATCTGAATATAACATATTAATTTTATTGAAAATTATTTGCTATATCTAGTAATGTAATTTGTAATGAATCGGAATAATTTTTATCTCAATCACTCAAGGGGGTCAACAAAACTATTGGCAAGTATCTCGTGTAATAAAGATCTCTTGAAAACAATATTTGATATTTAAACTTCGAATAAAGTGGTTTATTGTATAACAGAGTATTGTTAATGTGGCACCTATATGTTTGCTAAAGGTGGAAAACTGAAAAGTGTAAATATTTTGGTTAATATTCAAGATAGAGAATAAATGTATAAATAATATTTATAGTACATTTCATTTGTGATAAAATTGATTCTTATATAATTTTTCGAACCGAAATATAGTAACGGAGGTATTTCGAATTTTCAAAATTCTCCTCCTCTAAACCCCCCTCCCCTTGGTAGGATTTCAGCCATCAACGAAGTTGATCTTTAGTTTCGCATGAAACGCTTATAAATCGAGTTTGGAAACGAGAAAACAATAATTGCGACCGCTAGACCGGGAGCATATATATATATATATATATATATATATATATATATATATATATATATATAATTTTGAACGGACCTCGTTTCCGTCATCTCCAAGGTAGGATCGATGGACATTTGTAGAAAAAATTTGAAAGTCGCGTCATGAGTACGACCTCAATAGCTGATTTCCATTAAGGGAAATATGCTAGAAATTAACAGATATTAATTAAAAATAGGCTGAAACTAATGGAGGTTTCGTTTTCCTAAGAATACAAAAAGTTGATTAGTTCGGTATTGGAATTAAGACATCAATTAGAAAAGAAAAATTTAACTCCTTGGTTTGAACATATTGTAATGTTGTCGACTTTATCAAAGCGAAAAATGTTTGTTACATCAAATTTGTTGTTGAAATCTATTAGAATGGTATATCAGTTAACCCTCAAACAATACTTGCAAATAAAAATAATATAATAGTAAAAGCCACAAATAATTTAGTTTGCAGAGATATTGACCGCACACTTGATTCAAAATACAATCCCATTTATAGACTATTCTATAACTTTTCACATCCGGAACCAGCAAATTAACATCAATTCAACGTCAGCATAAAACAAAAAAATGAAACCATAAGACAATTGATAGTCTGTAATGACGAATACATTATAATATCCCATACAGGTAAAGATCATATCGTAAAATCAGAGGAAATATATAAGTAGTGTAAAAAATACATTTATAACAGTCTGAAGTATGCAATGCTACATTGCCCTACTACCCCCCTAGAAATATTTACCATCAGATTATTTTAAAAGCATTGACGAACTTCCATTGAAATATATGCTAAATATTTACACTATTGAAAAGCTAAATAACATATTTTCCTTTATTAAGAGTATATTATTCTCAGTCTCTTGAAATTTAATTATTGTTTTTTTTTTCAGAACTATTGTATATTGTTGCATATGTTACTTATATTATAGGAGTACTCGAAATTGTGATATAAATTATTTAAATAGGATATCTAACGATACTAACATAAAATGCCCAGACCCTTGGCAAAGCCATGTGATTATTCCAAAATAAATTAAAAAAAAAATAATAACATTAGAGCGGCGACAGATTCTCCTCGTCTCTTGATTGGAAATGTAGGTTTTCTACATTCTCTTCTCTAGGTTTCGATGAAGGCTTTATTACCCGCCGATTGGTCTTTAATTATTTCAATATATTTATGTTCTATCCCAAGCTCACAAAATGTCTGAAAAATGCTATCATGGAAAACAGAGTCAAAATCCATCTTAAACACTACAAACAAATATAAAGTGGAAATGAGTATTCTATAGATTTTTCAATTAACCGATTTATTGTTTACTGTTTCGTCTGTGACTGAACCCCCTTTTCTAAATACAGCCTGTTCGTGTGAAATAAATACATTCGATTTTGTGGAGCGAAGAGAGATAGGTCGGTAGTTTTAAATATTGTCTCGATCACCTTTTTTATATATTAAATTGTTGATTGTTTCCATTGTACAAGTATTTTTTCTTCAGCTAGTATTGAATTGAAGATGTCACAACGTTCTTTTGATAAAATATCCAAGCCTGCATTCAAAACTTCATTTTTTTATTTGATCAGGCCCTGGACTTGTATTATTCTTGAGATGAATGAGAGTATTTTTGACCTCTGACAGCATGATTGAGAGAACAGTATTAACGTCTACCATACTTCTTTCATCTATAAGTAGTATCAATAAATGTTTGAAGAATTTTTGAAATCCAACATCAAAAGCCGATTTATTTTTAGAGAAATCTGCTAAAAGCACGGAGCTGTGGAATTATACACATCTCCTCTTATCCTCGGGTTGCAGAATAAAGGGTGGCCCCTCGACGCTTATAGTAGCATAAAAAACGTGACTCATTTATGAGACTAAATAGGCTTAATAATGTCAGAACGGTCTGGTGTACTGCACCACCTGTCCCTTGCTCTCCTTTTACTCGTTCATTCTGGAACTTTACCACCCCTGTAGGCCTAATCCTCGCCCACCTGCCAGCTTTATAGTTCAGTGTGTTTCAACGAGAGGCTCTGAATCAGTGGACTCGTGCAATGCCATTTTGACCTAGCTCATGTTTACGACAAACAGGCAGAATGAAAACACAGTAAAGTGTTATTAAAACAAACATATCTATTCACCGTATGATGGAATAATAAATAATTATTTATTAAGTTTGGTAAATGAAGAAAATATAAATTAGAATTGGAAACAATATATTCAAAAAAGTGAAGGAGTTTCCTTTCTTAGGATGCATCATCACAGAAAGCAATGGTAGCAGAGCAGAACTCGATGGAAGAATAGCTTGCTAAGGAAGCCTTCTAAATCAGAAGGAATAATTTTACAAACAAGCATATAAGTATGGATCCAAAAATATGCTTTCTAAGTCGTGTGTACTGTTTTACGTGAGCGACAGTAGGACTATTCAGAAAAGGGAATATAATAAATTGGAAAGAATCGAATTATGGATTTGTCGCAGAATCACCAGAACAAGTTGGACTCAAATGAAATGGAAAGTGGAAGTTCTAAATGAGTTAGGTAAAAGTAAAAGTCTTTTGAAGCCCATGGAAAACAAGGATGAAACTACTTGGGCATATCATAAGGCACAACAATACCATCATAAATATTTTTGAAAGTAATGTTATTGAGCTTAGGGAAAGAAGGAGGCCTTGAAAGTAATTTTTTGAAGGCACCAAACATCATATGGATTTGGATGAACGGTGTAGTCTTTAGATCATGAGGCTAATCGCCCACTATTTCTGGTCTGATTTTCACCATTATTGTACATTATCTTTTATTTTACAAGACCCAGATAAATATCGAGTATGGTGTCCATCAATTAAAAATTAGTGATTCTGTAGTTTTCTCCAGAATAATTAGTGCCAACCGCGTTTTCTTCTCGGTTTCTTAAGATCCAGGAAAATCTCATCTCGAAACTAAGGGTCTATAACCCTATTAGCGAACCTGTACTCATGATTGGGTGTCAGACATAGGCGTTGGCTGGTACCCTGGAAACAAAGGTTGAAATGTTTAAGCGAAAAGTTCTTGGAGCCGTGGATGGTGATCTAGGTCTGGAGAGGAAAAAGACAAGGCAAGAGACTATATCGGAGTCGATTTCACATCGAGATCGACAAATCGGGACTTTTAAGAAGTAACCGTACCGGCACCCTTTCCAAGACCATGAATGTGACAGTGACAGGTATCCGCCCATGAGGGAGACCGAAGATGAGATGGGTTGACAGAGTTAAGAGGGACGTTACGGAGTTTCATATATAGAACTGAGAAGTCGTCGCCCAGAATAGATATGGGTGGAGCTGATTGTTAATTGTGGCTAAAGATGCACAAGGTCTGTAAAAAATATAAATAAAATTTTAACTTCTGTCTGTACATTGTTTTTTTCTCTCAGAATTTCAGGTTAAATTTTTGTTTCACATGGGATTGAAACGATATCAAAAGTTTGGGCATTGGTGCGAGCAATTGAAAGAAGATATTCCACATTTCTGCAACACTCTTATCATCATTATTGAAATGTCCACGACTGTTTCCATCAATATCATGAAACTGCAGCTTATCTGTTAGTTCATCAACTACTCTTACATTGTATACGACTTCTCGGTCAGACGTTGTAGTCCCGAAAGAAGCCAATTACTATCGAAATCAATCGCAAACCCTTAATTGGGGCGAGGGAAAGAATCGGTTTAATGGAGTCTGTGTTTTCTTGTGTCGGAATAAAGCTTCTTCAGGTCGATTCGCTTAATTGAGCCTGTGCTTTCTGAAATGGGAATTAAACCTGTCTGGTGGCCTTTGCTTTGTGTGTTTAAACGAACTCTTTCTACTTGAAGATATATTTAATCTGGGCCCTCTTAAGATGCGGCTTTGAAGTTAACTTCTAACTAATTGGAGTATTTTTCTCATTGAGCTGATTCTTGTAGTCCATTTGTAATCCCCTTTCGAACGCCAGTTCTAATACAATCTCTGTTTAACGATTTTATAAGGATTTTCACTGCATTGATAATTGTGAAACAATAATTAACTGCAATTTATTGGTACTTGAAGGTGTTACAATTTTCGCATCATTTTGAACATTTATTGTAGTCCTCAAGCCGTATTTCGTTATTTCGTTGCTGCTCATTGTGCTTTAAAATATTTTGTTGGCTGATCACAAAGGTCTAATAACATCTTACACACATAAGGACAGGAGTAAACATAAATATGACTTGAATCGTATTGGGAAGAAAATGATTTTAAGAAAAAACAATGATATGAGAAATATATCAAAACTGTGAGAACTTTAACTACAAAGAGGGAGAGCCAAGAATACTTCCTACCATTTGTGTGATAATTCAATTTCACTTATATAAAGGTTAACTAAAACTTTGCAGGTGTGTAGAGAACCTTCTTGCAAATGAAAATTTAAAAATGTAAACTCTCGAAATTATTGTATGTTCGATTTTGTTGATTGGCTACGTCTCTGGTTGTATGATGTTTCTTACTTCTATGATTCTCCTCAGATTCTAAAAGTCCGTCACGCAGTGGGTGCGTTAACTAAGCAGATTTCCCACGTAAAGTTATACAACAGAAAATCTCCATACGAGTGCCGAAGAGTTACGGAAACGGCCGAACTAGCTTTCGGTGGGAACGAATAGAAGCGACCATAGCTCGTTCGTTTCACTTAATAAAAATAAAAATATCTCGGTTAATATTCAAGCTAGAAAATAAATGTATATAACAATATTCATAGTAAAGTTAATTTGCAATAAGATTGGTTCTATACAATTTTTCAATCCGACGACTTATAGTAAAGGAAATATTTCGAATTTTCAAAATTCCCCTCTCTAAACCCTACCACTGGTTCGATTTCAGCCGTTAACGAACTTGATCTTTCTTTGTATATAAAACCATGAAATAACGAGTTTGGTGACGATTAAACAAAAATTGCGACCGCTAGAGTGTTAACAGATATATATATATATATATATATATATATATATATATATATATATATATATAGTTTTGAAGTTACCTCTTTATCATCATCTCCTGGGTGGGATCGATGGACATTTGAAGAAATTTTTCGAAAATCGCGTCATGAGTACGACCTCAATAGCTGATTTCCCGTAAGGGAAATCTGCTAAAAGGGAACACCTATTGAATGATATTGTTGAGTTAAATTTCGTTTCTCGTACGGAGAATGAATGAATTTCGAGATTGTGAATATAAAGCAGCAACGATTGAAACTGGACTCTTAGAAACCGGGAGTTAAAGAGAAGTTTATTCGGGAATTATTGAGCTATGAAACATTTGGGAGTTTCATGAAGGAAGACCTATGGAAGATTCGGTATGGAATTGCACAAGATAATGGTTGGAAGAGATATTACATTGAAAACAGCTCTCCGTTAAAGTTTATCCAACGTCTTGTTTCAAGTTAAACAACACGTGCGCTACTACTCAAGCAGAGATAATTTGGTCCAATCCAACCCCACTCAGTTCCCTTCCCAGCCCCTACAGCAAGATAATTTAATTTCTGGTCGTACTCCAGTATTATTTCAGGTTCACGAGATAAGGGCTCCAAAGAATAGCAAGCTTGCTCCATAGTAGAAGACGGCTTAGTGAGAATGGTCTGATGGTAAACGATTACAGTCATTCGTGAAGAAACACAAGCAAAGCCTGTACTAGAATTAGCATTCATAATTTCAAATCTATTTGCAACACGATAAATGAAAATAAAATAATATGTTTCATTATTTGACGTTGGAGATAAATGGAATCAATCGAAATGCAATTAAAGAAATAAAATACACGTGTTTTTGAAAGCGTTTCGAATTTGAACTATTTTTTAAAATATATTTTAACTCTGGTTACATGAACCATGAGCAAACATTAATTAGAGCTAATTAAATCATTAAATGACGAAAATGACTTTTTTCTCTCCCATTATGAGCAAGCATACCACTTGAAGATAAGGAATCTCGGTTGAAACTGGTGCATAAAAGCACCTTAACTAATCATTTTTTAGAATAGTAAACATTATTCACCAAGTAAACGTGATTTAATAACACGCAGAGAGGATTAAATTGAAATATTGATGAACGCCATTTTACATCCTATTACTAAATATGTTTGGAAAGTAGCCAATTCTCCTGCAATATAGTGCCCCTATTTTATACCTAAGAAACGGATGTCCACAGAAAAAAATACTCTTCTAATAAACATTTGCTTTATCATTTAAGAAACAAGAATAATATATTGAAAGGTTTCTGGTTTTTAAATTTTATTAAAAAGTCACTTCTTGAATCCTTGCTACTAACCGACACTGAATAAACCTATTTAAGGTCAGTGGGGTTGGCAAGTTGACCGAAGTAGCATTTGCGGCCTACCCAAGGCTGTCCTCCACCTTCCTGCGGCGACTTTCAAGCTTTTCCGTAGTTTCACTTTTCGTCCAATAATTGTTTTTAGCAGATTTCCCTTAAGGGAAATCAGTTATTGAGGTTGAACTCATGATTTTCTAAAAAATGTTTTCGTGTCCATTGATCCTAGCTAGGGGATGCCGAAAATGTGGTCGGATCGATGCTATTATTTAAACAGGGTGTCCCAACTTACACCTACCGAACGTCCTGGATGTTTACTTGATCGTTACCAAACTCGATATTTAAACTTATTAAAACTGAAGATCAAGTTCATTAACGAATGAGATCGGCCCAGTGAGAAGGGAGGTTTAGATTTAGATTTTAGATTTGGATTTCGAAAATTCAAAAATATCTCCGATATTATGGGTTGGATCACAAAGTTCTATAAAACCAATCTTCATTTATTTCAATCTTTATCTGAAATATCAAACAAGATATTTGTATTTATTTTAGATTCCTGCCTTCTGTAGACCCCCACTTTAAAAATAAGCCAATATACCACGAAAAGTTTCCCATCCCACTAGTCCGATTTCAGCCATTAATGACCTTCATCTTTATTTCTAAATAATACGTTTAAATGTCTAGTTTCACAACGTTCAAACAAAAATTGCGACCGCTTGAGGATTAACAGACAAATACATACCCACTCAGCCACCTACGCACACACACACACACACACACACACAGGGTGTCCCAACTTCCCGTGCCACCCCCTTAAAATCCTCAAATGTAATAATAAAAGGCTGAGACTTGGTGTGCCATAATTTTGACCCCTGCAGAATCATTTAAGCCCATATTCAGCCTCCTAACCTTCTCCAGTACTTTTTATGTCGGATCATAATATCCGTCATAGAAATTATAGCATTCCATTGAAAATTCCAAAGTTATGGTCGCTGGAGAAGGTTAGGGGGTTAAATATGGACTGAGGAGGTTCTGCAGGGGTCACAATTATGACACACCAAGTCTCAGCCTTTATTAATACAATTGACGATTTTAAGTGGGGTGGCACGGGAAGTTGGGACTCCCTGTGTATATATATATATCTGTGTGTGTGTGTGTGTGTGTGTGTGTGGGTATTTATTTGTCTGTTAATCCTCAAGCGGACGCAGGTTTTGTTTGAACGTTGTGAAACTAGACGTTTAAACGTATTATTTAAAAATAAAGATCAAGTTCGTTAATGACTGAAATCGGAATAGTGGGAAGGGAAACTTTTCGTGGTATATTGGCTTATTTTTAAAGTGGGGGTTTACTGAAGGCAGAAAACTAAAATAAATACAAATATCTTGTTTAATATTCAAGATAAAGGTTGAAATACAAAAAATATTGGTTTTACAGAACTTTTTGATCCGACCAATAATATCGGAGATATTTGTAATTTTCGAAATCCAAATCTAAATCTAAACTTCCCTTCCCACGGGCCTGATCTCATTCGTTAATGAACTTGATCTTCAGTTTTAATAAATTTAAATATCGAGTTTGGTAACGATCAAGTAAACATCCAGGTCGTTCGGTAGGTCTCCTCTCTCTTCTTTCCCTCCTTTGTTCAGTAAAGAAGGTGTTTCCTTTGTCTATATAGTCTATGTTAGGTTTTTTAGGTCGTTTTATTGTTCTGCTTTTATTTACTTAATTTAAAAATTTGGCTGTTGAAGTATGAAAGGTTTTAAGTGTCATTTAGTTTTAAGAAAGATAGTGTTTATTGTTGTATGACGATGTTATCTATTTGACCCATTTTCTAAAATATTTTAATAGCGATAATTAATTATTGTTTTTGTGTGTCAACAAGGCACTGATGGTGATGCACTGCATTTCTTTCATCTGCCTACATTAGAAGTCTCTTCCACCTCAGATCAAGTAAACATTGCGACCACTATCGCGTGAATAGGCAAATATATATATATATATATATATATATATATATATATATATACACACACATTTGAACGTATCTCATTTTCGTCATCTCCTGGGCAGGTTTGAAGGGCATTTGAAACTTTTTCAAAAATAGCGTCATGTGTTCAAACCTCAATATCTCATTTCCTTTGAGGGAAATCTCCTAAATGGGACAGACGTAATATTTTTACCTCAGAATTCATTTATCTACTGATATAATGTAGCTTACACATAACCCTGAGGAGAACTGGGTTGCTTGTTCCTTTCCCTTCTGAGTTAGCGGCGAGGCATGTGAACTCCCCAGCAGTTGCACGTGTCACTCCTTGCAGTACAAGACTGTGGTCACTAAGAATAACTCCACCTGTCACGTTGTGCCGGATTTCCTCGCCCTGAAAACAGATATTTATTCACGTTGTATAAGAAAGTAATGTAAACAAAGCAGCCTGTTACATTTAATTGTCAGGACATCCCGGCTGGCAGCTAGCTGAATCACCCATTTAACACGATGGCATGAAGCTAAAGTTAATAAGTGATTATTTGTGCAAACTGAAAAGTTTGTAAATATTACTGAAAACCAATATTGAGTCTAAATAAGTGATTTATTCGTTTCATAACGCAGAATTAAAACGAAAAAAATGTATTTCCTGAATTTATTCTCTAAAAGTATTTAAGAGAATTTTGAACTCGTGTTTTTTGTTTTTTTATTATATATTTATTTATACAGAAGCACCAAAACTTTGAGATTTGGCTCAAAATTTAACAATGTAAAATAAAAACAAAATTATAGAAAAATAACAAAAACTGTAGTAACCAAAAACATTAAACACGACAAATAAACATTAAATAGCAGTAATAGAAACAACAAATAAACATTTGACTAGTATTATAGACAACAATTGAATATGGTTTTAATAATAATTAAAAAAAACTAATAAATAAATTACGTTATTCCTACATACTAGTACATTTATATTATCTAAAATTATTTTATTTATTTACGTCCACTTAATTCTACTTTGGCTAATTGGGACAGGTTATTTACAGGGAACCATCATTTTCTAGCCAGGGTGGGACTAAGGAATTTATTTAATGAGGCCGTCACTAAATAAATGAAAATTATTTTAAATTTCCCACTTTGTTAAATTTTGTAAAACGAATTCAATTTTTTAAGGTGATTTAGTGCATTGACGATATGTGGGCTCCTGTCAGTAAAAAGTTGTACATGTTTTATGGAATTTCTGAGTATTCAATGTTCTTGCAGTTAGTCAGTATGTGTTTATTGGCTAATGGTTCATGACATGCTCTGCAGAGAGGTCTTTCTGTTCTTGTTATGAGGTATGAGTACCTTTCATGTGTGTGTCTTATGCTAAGTCTCGTTAGTACAACTTGGTCTCGTCTATTGTCACGTCTGCTGGATGGCCACTCGCTTATAATATAAGCGGGCTTCGTTTCTCGCAGATGATTTTCTAATGTTCTATGCCACCATTTTTGCTATTCATTTAATGTTGTCTGTAGTATTTGTAAATGTAAGTCTGGTAGGGTCAGCAAGTTAAAGTCTGAAGGGGTTGTATGTGTGGCAAGATATTCCACATTCGTTTGTACGTCCAATTCATGTCCTGGAACCCACATCAATGTCACTTTTGTCTTTAATTTTCAAATTTGCTCTAGAATCTGAGTAATTAAGGGATGAGTGTTGTAAATGTTTTTGAAGGAAAGTAAACAACTTAATGAATCAGAGTATATAGTAATGTCATTCCTTACAGACTACAACACATGAACACGAGTTTATCTAAATTGTTTGTAAAAAAAATAAATCAATTTTAATTCTCAGAGGTTGCCACTTTTTATTTCCAATGAATGCCCATTCGATATTTTGGAGACAACCTGTACTAATAAGCATATTATTCGGTGGATTAAATACGCTATTATTTTTTGGCAGAATTAGCGATATTCATGGTCAACCAATGTATAGCTTTCTGAAAACGACAGAACTATTTTTTTATAAAATATGAATATATGTCATCAAGTGAGGAGTATTACCGCCACTAGTACTAATGTGGCAGCTGTATTATTTCGTATATGGTGACTTATAAAAGAAACGATACCCGTTTATCATCGCATACTTATTCCATAGTGGTTTCAACATTTCCGTACGAGAAAAATCATTCACTTACATAAAAATAAGGAATCAGAAAATACTAATGTCATGATACATTTTATTCATTCCCGAAATGTATTTTTCAATAATGCCGAGGCATAGAACAGAGCGAGCATTAAATATTAAGTTACCATTAATAAAGTGTTAATGACCCTTATGACTAGAAACATCAACATATCATTATTTGAATAAAGGAAGACACCTAGATTGTAATAATTGAAAAATCGTTTCTGATTTGTCTTGCACTAATTATCCACAACCGTTTAAAGTGGGACCAGAATCTGAGGGGCTCCACAGCCAATGCAGGGGTTAAGTAACCACTGCCTTCATGCTTAAGCCTCTCTTAAATTGTTGTTTTAATGAGGAGTCTGATTCATGCATGAAATAGATTGGTCCATTGGATTAGATTGCTCCAAGCAAAGGCAATTATTTGAAAATCCATTGAGAAGGAATTGCCTCTGGTTGTCCTTTGCAGGGATTAGAGGTGGGGAATAGGTGAGAAAGGGTGTGATGGGCTGAGTACTTACATTGTGAAACCAGGCTAATCTGTAGGCTTTCGGGTTGGCTCGAATGTTGCATTCGAAGTAGACATCGTCACCTTCCTTTATATCATCTGGGTTTAAGCTGGACCCCATCTTCAATGTAACTACCGGCATATCTGCAATTTAAATAAGGCAATTAGCAAACTCTCACGAGCAGAAATAAGTCATAGCTAATCAGAGCATACATAAAATATTTAATTAGTTAAAGCGTTCCGCATGTGTTTGAATAGGTTCTATTCAAACATTATACTTCCCAGCTGAAACAAAAACATGTTTGCATCAATGCTCAGAACTCACATTCATATTCATTTCTTAAAAATCAATATATACAAATTATCGAATAAATAAATAAATCTGAAATGTAATTGTTCTTTAATCACTGATTTTTCATAACCATTTAATTTGAAATTCACATTAAATACACTTCATTATCATCGAAAAGAATACGTCTATATTTTAAATTTTATATAAAAATAACACCGAATTGATTTTGCAATTGAGAGACAAAACAATTTTTAGATTTACATATTCTTAAGAAACTTATAGTTTTAAAAGAAATAATAGGGATGGACGTTAAAATACCGTGAATCTTGAAAATCCTTATTCTCCATTAATTTATCTGAGTTTTCATAGGTTTCAAGAAGCTAGATTGTGTATATGGAATAAAATCCTTATTAAGGATGACGTATAAAAAAATGTATGAAGTTGACATTATATGCATAACACGTCATGCAAAGCGTGAACCTAATAAATATATAAATTGTTCAAGGATATCCCTTTCATTCCTTTTTTTTTTTTTAGAAAATTTGTTCATCTAATATCACTTAAATTTTGACGTAGCAATTTCTTGTTAATGGAATATCTGTATTTGACAGTTTAATTTAAGCACTAAATTTAAATAATCCCTTCAATCTTGGAGCTATTTTTATAATTCGGTTTTCTCAGACACGGGGAATTTCCTTTGCATTTATTTATGTTGTTCAACGTTAAAGAAATTCGACTAAATAGCTGTATGAAGGCTTTGAATACATTAGTTGGTCGCAGCTAAACTTTCTCAAATAAGTATGAGATAAACATTTATTATATCAAATTTCAAATCAAAGCCTTCATTTCCAAAGAGTCAAAACTAAGAATTTGACAAGAGTTTTCCACACAGACTAGACAAAAATCACATTTCAATAAGAGTTGGACGAATCTATTTTATTTGATTATGTATAATAGCCATTTGAGAATATGATCTGCTGAAAACATACATCAGTTTATACTTTTCAAAAATGTTAATTCAATTTCATAGACATTTGAGTACCTGAATTCATCGAGGGCGTTAAATGTACCGAAAATTCCAGTGGTAAAAGAAATTAGCTTGGACTGAGATTTAAAAAAAAAAACAATAATAATAATATCGGTAAGGGGGGAAATAATTAGGATCTTGGATTTGACGCGCCATTTATGAAAGTTGACCTACATTTATTTATGAACTCATATATTAAATTTTAAGTTTCTGAATTCGAATATTTCTAATATTTTCCAGATTTCTGAATAATAGAACAGACAATCTTGCCAAATTTAGTTATTTTTTTTTTAAATTTTATTTTGATGGAGAAATATTTTTGTTAATATAAGACATTCACTTTTTAGCATATTTCCCTTGAGAGAAATCAGCTATTGAAATTGTACTCATGACGCGTTTTTCGAAAAAGTGACGAAAATGAGGTCCGTTCAAAATTATATATATATATATATATATATATATATATATATATATATATATATATATATATATAAAATTGTAACCTCTGTCTGTACATTGATTTTTTTCGCGAAATTTCACGATAACTTTTCGTTTCACATGTCATAGACACCATATCTGCATTTTGTTTCTTTCGTGTATGTTTGTTTGTTTGTTACCTTTTCACGCATAAACGGCTGAACGGAATTTTATGAAACTTGGTATGTATATTACTACTAACCTAACTTAGACTTTAGGCTACATTAATTTTCTCTGAGACGAACAGGAGTGGGGGTTATAAGGGAGGCCTGAAATTAAAAATAGCAATATTTCGTTTTCTATTGGTTTTTCGGTAAATATGCACATAACAAAAGTTGTTTATTTTGTTATGTAGAGTAACGTTTGTTATATGCACTTTTTTCGTATACTGAATTATAAACGAGATATACGCTAAAACCTATAGCGGAAGTGAACAATTTTATTTGGGACAAAAGACCCAACCGAAATAAATAAAACTCGGTATGTGTATTAGCACTAACGCTTTCATTATAATAAGCCATACCAACATTTCTTGGGACGGGCAGGAGTGGGTGTTATAAGGGAGGCCTGAAATTTAGAATAGCGGTATTTCGTTTTCTATTCGTTTTTCGGCAAATAGGAACATAACAAAAGTTGTTTATTTTGTTATTTAGAGTAACTTTTGTTATATACACTTTTTTCTTATACCGAATTATAAACGAGATATACACTATAAACTAAAGCGGGAGTCAACTATTTCATTGGACGCTAACGATTAAACCGAACTTAAAAACTCGGTATGTCAATTAGCATTAATTCTTCCATGATTATAAGCTATATTAAAATGTTTAGGTTAGAACGGGAGTGGGGGTTATAAGGGAGGCCTGAAATAAAAATTCGCGATATTTCATTGTCTATTTGTTTTTCGACAAACATGCACATAACAAAAGTTGTTTACTTTTTTATTTAGATTAACTTTTTTTTATACATTTCACCAGGAACAATGTGTGGAGCAAGTAATTTGCGTAGAAATATTGATAAGCTCAACAATTCATTTCTATTTGAACTATCAGGTACCTCAGCTGGAAAAATTAATTCAAATCAATGTTAATATTTTGTCCTTAATAGCTGAAATCTATGCCTAATGCACAGGAGACGGGAAATATGACAATTTGGAGGACAGTGAAGACTTATATAAAAAATTAATTTTATTATTAACAAATGCCAACAAGGGGTTTAAATCCTAAACACTGGGAAGAGTAAATGTCAAAATATTGTGCAAAGTAAAGCCTTGCCAAAAAAATACCCTCACCATTCAGCCTCAACTCAATCCGCGGGCGAAGCCGGGTATCTGAGCTAATATATATATATATATATATATATATATATATATATATATTTCTGTTACCGTCATAGCGGTCGCAATTTTTGTTTAATCGTAACCAAACTCGATATTTAATCGCTCTATGTACAAAGAAAGTTCAAATTCTCTAATTGCTGATATCCGACCAGTGGGGGGGGGGGTATATTGGAGCGATTTCGAAAATTCTTAATATCTCTGTTATTATGCGTCAGATCGAAAAAGTGTTCTATAAATTTTGTTATGTACGTATTTTCACTATATTGATTATTAACCAAGATATTTGCGTTTTATAGTTTTCGGCATTTAGTAATCCACCCCCCCTTCCTACTCATGTCATATTATCAATTAACTGTTATATTATGAAGCACATTATTCATAGCATAAATACCAAATATTGTTCTCATTAAACGTTTACTTTTTGAGATAAATCCAAATACGTGGCACACGTGGGATATCTGCTTAGTTTACGCAGCCCTGCATGACCGACTTTATTTGGGTTTGAAAGTAATATTTTCTTAAATTAAAAATTAATATTTTCGGAACAATTTTTTTCAATACGTTTATATCTTTAAAAACCTGGGACAGCGTTTCAATTTTGTATGTATTGCACAATGAGCATTATTGCCGGCGAAGTAATTATTCATTGTATACTTTTGGATGTTCTGTAATTGCAATAGCAATTTTCAAGGTTCATTAACGGTAAAACACATTCTTTTTTTTTAAAGAGCCAAATAATAGTAGTTCCTGTGTTTAATACATAAGAAGTAACAAAAAATTGGAAATTTGAAAATTACTTATCAAATAAAGAATGATTTCCATTACGCTGAAAGCATCGATTTATATTAACAAATGAGAGTGTTACTGAGTAGAAGCTCCAAGTCATTAAGAATCTTTAATTACCAACACTAATTAGAAAGCTTCCCTCTTCCCCCAATCAACTCCTTTATTTTTGTCTCTAAAATATTTTATGTCGTCAAAGTCCGTTTTCATTCCACTTCCAAGTCTAAATCCTTTTTAGAATAGTGTCAAGCTAATCCATAGATCAGCTTCAATGAATTTAAATTCATATAACTGAAGTATACTAAAATACGCCACAATATATCGAATATCAAAACTATAATCATAAAAGAGGTGCAGGAGATAAAATATGTGTAGGGGCGTGCGGTAAGCTTTAGCAGTAATAATAGAAAATGTCGGCACAAAAATGTAATGGCGGAAATCTTGTGTTAAAGGTAAGAAAGAGTTGGGAGAGAATTTAGACTGAACCATTTGTTAGTTCTCATGGAGAGATGAGGGAAAAAGATAAATAAAGAAAACAAAACAACTATGTGAGTTCTCTTAAGAATTAGGTATATTGAATAGTTAAGTATAATAAGAAAATAAAGAAATGAAATTTAAGCAGTACACAAACTTTATGAACTAATATGTTAAGAATTAGGTAAATTGAATAGTTAAATATATCTCTATAACAAAACATGAAATTTAAGCAGTAAACAAACTTTATGAAATAATATGGCGGCCATAACTATACATACAAAATTAGCGGTGGGTCTTATAATATATATGAGTACTCATGCGATACTTGCGTTCATAATGCTAGCATTATTAGGTAGTTAATTGCGGGAATCATGCACTTCCAAGAGATGATGAAGTCTTGATGCGGTGATAAATCTGGATGAGCACGTGGCAGAGAAGAAGAAAGGCGGGAGCAAAATGAACCTGTTGACTCTAGTAGAGGTACATAGACTATCTCGGGTGACTTCCAACTGCGGTTGTCGATGAAGCGGTTCTCTATGAAGCGGTTATCTGTGAAGCGGTTATCTATGAAGCGAAGCGGTGATCTGTAGGGGAGGGAGGCCCCTCTGGCCGTATGAACGACCCCAGCGTCTGAGAGCAACTGATCCCAGCGAGCGTCTAAAAGCAACTGAGCCTATCCTTGTTGTTGGCCGATGCCTTCTTGAACTGCATGTGGTTTTCCGCTGTAGCCACGGCCTTGGCGATATGCATGTGTGTGTGGCGGGTCTATGAACATTGCGAGCGCGGGAAGTTTAAAATTCAAACTGACGACTGAACATCCCCCCGCCCATGGCGCGATGAGCGGCATTATTGAGTAAGAAGAGGACACAGCTTGAAGAGGACGTTCCTTTGCATGAAGAGCGTGGAGAGGGCGGTGAATCAGAAAATGTCCAGGCGTCAGCACATCCAAATCATGGAGGTCAGCAGAGAGGGGGGCAGCGGGGGCAACTATTGAGGATGCCCTCAATGCTGACCAGTAACGTGGTAAACTTTTCAAGGGAGAGAACCTTGGCGGGAAACTTTGCGGGTGAACATTTCTTCTTTGAGAAGCTCCTCCCTTGAATGTTTGGGTGCGGCGGAAGTGACAGGATCTAATTCCCAAAACCTCTGAAGATCTTTATTTAGTTAACATTTCATGCAGCGGAGAACGTTTTCACAAAAGATTGTGAGGTAGCTTCGATGGATTTCTGCGGGAAACTGTGCGGGTGAACATTTCTTCTTTTAGAAGCTACTCTTTTGAATATATGGGTGCGGCGGAAGTGACAGGTTCTAATTCCTAGAATCTCTGAAGATCTTTATTTAGTTAACATTTCATGCAGCGGAGAACGTTTTCACAAAAGATTGTGAGGCAGCTTCGGTGGATTCCACAGGCGGTGAGTCAGGTATGCGTTGCAGTGAAACTTGAGCGGGCATGTCTTCTGAATTGTAAGGCGGATTTTCTCTTTGAGGATTACTCTCAGTGCGGCGACGACGTCTGGTCTTCTTGCGGATGGTCTTGCCCTCGTTATCCTGGACTTCTGGAGCCCAACTGATGCGGCGCGGATAAGATGGGAGACAACACTGCTCCAGGAGACACCAACCCAAATTGGTCATGAAAGCAGGATGAATGATAGCGGGCTTAGAAGGATATGTGCAACAAGATCGACTCCAAACAGCATGTCAATGGGAGCCGGGCGGTCATACTTTGGATCAGCGAAGGAGAGAGAGAGGTCATGCAGATAATTCCAAGGCCAAATGTCAAGCGGTTCAGCAGGCATAGCGGAGCAGATGGACTCAATAACGAAGAACTGTGCGGTGATCATTTCATCTGGCGATACTGGAAAGAAAACAGCAATGTAGCCAGGGCAGCCAACTCCCACAGGGTCACCCAATCCGAGAACATCCACTTGGGGCGGAATGATGGCCGAGCCGAAGCGGGAAGCGGCGCCTTGAGTGACGAAACTGGCCCGGCTGCAGGAATCAACAAGGGCTCTAAACATGTGCGGAGCGGGAAGAACATTTGAGAGAGATCTGTGCTGTGGGAAGAATAGAAAGCGGGCAATGCTTCGATGAACCGGCCAACGAGACAGAAGGAAGAGACCGGAGTATAATGGGCTTAGATTTGGACGGAAACCATTCTTCAGTTGAAGCGGGAACATCCTGTGAGCGTTGATGAAGCGGAGAATCCATTAGCGGTGCAGTAGAAAAGCATGAAGGTCTAATCGGTAGCTCTCAGTAAGACTAGATGATGCGGGAAATAACTTTAGAGGAGGCAAGAGTTGTGCCAGAGAGGGGTCTGAGGGTCCGTATTGCGGGAGTCATTGAGGAGACAAGTCCGGGGAGTGATGATGGCGGGAAAGCTAAGGATCATTAGTGCGGTGGGGCTTATACAAGTTCCTCGACGCATAATAGACAGATGTTTGCTGAGAATCGTTGAAAGAAGGGGATGATCGTGAGCTGCGGGAAGCCTTAGATGATGTTTCTTGAGCATGCTTTGCCGGTAGAGAGGGTGACTTCTTCTGTGTGGTGGAAAGATGCCTTTGCCTAGAATAGCGGTGCGGGAACGACGGGGAAGGTTCTGGACTTGGCGTTGAAGGAGGGGAAGCGAAACTGTCTGAAAAGCGAGTAGCATTTAGATTAACTTCCTCATGGATGAGGGTGTGATGAGAGCGGTGACATATCCGGCAGCGGCTTGAAGATTTGCAGTATCGAACTCCGTGGTTCCCCAAGCAGTTATAACACAACTGCAACTTTTTAATAGCGCTGTAGCGCAAGGCAGCAGACAGCCCCTGGAATTCTGGGCACTGATAAATGCTATGGGGTTGGCGGCAATAAAGACATTTGGCGATGGTAGCGAACGCCTTCACAAAACGGTTGCCGCGGGGCGGAGGAGAGCTCGATGGGTTCGACACGGTAGACCGGAAGCGGGGAGAGGAAGTATCCTTGCGAGGAGCGGGAACAGCTTTACGATTTCTCTCCGATGTAGATACTTTAGCCGAGGCATTCAACGTTTTGTGTATATAACTCACCAGGTCGGAGAGGGAGGGAAAATCTTCAGGGTGAAGAAAACTGAATTCCTTTTGAGAGTGGGCATCTAAGCCCCTGAATGCAATAGAGAAAGTGATAAAGTCAGCTAGATCGGGAACATTTAGATTTTCCAGCTGCTGTGCTTGTTCCGAAAACACTTTAAGAAAACCTTTCAACTGTGAGGGGGAGGCATGTGAAATTGGTTGACAGTCCAGCATTTCTTGAGAATTGATGAAGCCAAAGCGGCGGGGTTATCATATTTTTTTCAAAAGAGTGGTTCATGCGAGCTGCTAGTTGGTATCGAGGTTTGAAATTCCTCTAAAATGCGGAAGAAGAACATGAGGTAGGTGGTGAGCATTCAAATTTGCGCGGGCATCCGAAGAGCAGGGTGGAGGGGATGAGCCAGGAACATGAGGTAGGTGGTGAGCATTCAAATTTACGCGGGCATTTGAAGAGCAGGGTGGAGGGGATGAGACAGGAACATGAGGTAGGCGGTGAGCATTCAAATTTGCGCGGGCATTTGAAGAGCAGGGTGGAGGGGATGAGACAGCTGTCTCGCCAATGGCGGCTACAAGTAACGCATGTGAGCTCTTGATATCTACAATTTTGGCGGTTAAATCACTGGAAGCGTATCTTCCTTTTCTATGTATTCCTTTATAACTTTGATGAAAGCGGTGTCTGATTGTTTAGCTATAGGATCCATATTGAAGATAAACCTTTTATACAAAAATATAAGAAATAAAGAACATCAATTATACAAGGATAAGAAATAAAGAAATGAAATGTACACTTACAACTAGGTTAGAACTCAAATAGTTGGTTTTGCGGTGAACTTTTATTAATCTAAAGCGGTAACCTTTTACTTTTATAATTCAATTAGTCTTGTTTAGCGGTAAACTTTTATTATTCTAAAGCGGGGAATCTTTTACTTTTGATAAATCAATTAGTCTTGATTAGCGGTAAACTTTTATTATTCTAAAGCGGGGAATCTTTTACTTTTCCGGATAAACACTTCCGGTTAATGAACACTTCCCGGGTTACTCGGCACCAAAATGTAGGGGCGTGCGGTAAGCTTTAGCGGTAATAATAGAAAATGTCGGCACAAAAATGTAATGGCGGAAATCTTGTGTTAAAGGTAAGAAAGAGTTGGGAGAGAATTTAGACTGAACCATTTGTTAGTTCTCATGGAGAGATGAGGGAAAAAGATAAATAAAGAAAACAAAACAACTATGTGAGTTCTCTTAAGAATTAGGTATATTGAATAGTTAAGTATAATAAGAAAATAAAGAAATGAAATTTAAGCAGTACACAAACTTTATGAACTAATATGTTAAGAATTAGGTAAATTGAATAGTTAAATATATCTCTATAACAAAACATGAAATTTAAGCAGTAAACAAACTTTATGAAATAATATGGCGGCCATAACTATACATACAAAATTAGCGGTGGGTCTTATAATATATATGAGTACTCATGCGATACTTGCGTTCATAATGCTAGCATTATTAGGTAGTTAATTGCGGGAATCATGCACTTCCAAGAGATGATGAAGTCTTGTTGCGGTGATAAATCTGGATGAGCACGTGGCAGAGAAGAAGAAAGGCGGGAGCAAAATGAACCTGTTGACTCTAGTAGAGGTACATAGACTATCTCGGGTGACTTCCAACTGCGGTTGTCGATGAAGCGGTTCTCTATGAAGCGGTTATCTGTGAAGCGGTTATCTATGAAGCGAAGCGGTGATCTGTAGGGGAGGGAAGCCCCTCTGGCCGTATGAACGACCCCAGCGTCTGAGAGCAACTGATCCCAGCGAGCGTCTAAAAGCAACTGAGCCTATCCTTGTTGTTGGCCGATGCCTTCTTGAACCGCATGTGGTTTTCCGCTGTAGCCACGGCCTTGGCGATATGCATGTGTGTGTGGCGGGTCTATGAACATTGCGAGCGCGGGAAGTTTAAAATTCAAACTGACGACTGAACAATATGAGAGCCTTAAAAAGTAGCATTTCTTCTGAGATTATTACGACTTACAAGAACTATTGACGGAAGGCAGCCCACAGATCAACGATATATTCTCATACCTACTCAAAATTGAAATATATGACAACATTTAACATGCAAATTAAGTCTGTGGTGTACAACACAATTAAAAATTATACTATTAATTAATCACCTACTATACACTATTATCCACCAACTATACACGTTATAATTTTAGTTTTTTTTGTATTATTGCTAAGTTATTTGTTATTATTACTTGTTGTTAAGGTATTTGTTATTATTACTTATTGTTAAGGTATTTGTTATTATTACTTGTTGTTAAGGTATTTGTTATTATTACTTGTTGTCAAGGTATTTGTTATTATTACTTGTTGTCAAGGTATTTGTTATTATTACTTGTTGTCAAGGTATTTGTTATTATTACTTGTTGTTAAGGTATTTGTTATTATTACTTGTTGTCAAGGTATTTGTTATTATTACTTGTTGTCAAGGTATTTGTTATTATTACTTGTTGTTAAGGTATTTGTTATTATTACTTGTTGTCAAGGCATTTGTTATTATTACTTGTTGTCAAGGTATTTGTTATTATTACCTGTTGTTAAGGTATTTGTTATTATTACTTGTTGTCAAGGTATTTGTTATTATCACTTGTTGTCAAGGTATTTGTTATTATTACTTGTTGTTAAGGTATTTGTTAATTACTTGTTGTTAAGGTATTTGTTATTATTACTTGTTGTTAAGGTACTTGTTATTATTACTTTTTGTTAAGGTATTTGATATTATTACTTGTTGTTAAGGTATTTGTTATTTTTACTTGTTGTTAAGGTATTTGTTATTATTACTTGTTGTTAAGGTATTTGTTATTATTACTTGTTGTTAAGGTATTTGTTATTATTACTTGTTGTTAAGGTATTTGTTATTATTACTTGTTGTTAAGGTATTTGTTATTATTACTTGTTGTTAAGGTATTTGTTATTATTACTTGTTGTTAAGGTATTTGTTATTATTACTTTTTGTTAAGGTATTTGTTATTATTACTTGTTGTTAAGGTATTTGTTATTGTTACTTGTTGTTAAGGTATTTGTTATTATTACTTGTTGTTAAGGTATTTGTTATTGTTACTTGTTGTTAAGGTATTTATTATTGTTACTTGTTGTTAAGGTATTCCTTATTATTACTTGTTGTTAAGGTATTTGTTATTATTACTTGTTGTTAAGTTATTTGTTATTGTTACTTGTTGTTAAGGTATTTGTTATTATTACTTGTTGTTAAGGTATTTATTATTGTTACTTGTTGTTAAGGTATTCGTTATTATTACTTGTTGTTAAGGTATTTGTTATTGTTACTTGTTGTTAAGGTATTTGTTATTATTACTTGTTGTTAAGGTATTTATTATTGTTACTTGTTGTTAAGGTATTCGTTATTATTACTTGTTGTTAAGGTATTTGTTATTGTTACTTGTTGTTAAGGTATTTATTATTGTTACTTGTTGTTAAGGTATTTATTATTGTTACTTGTTGTTAAGGTATTTATTATTGTTACTTGTTGTTAAGGTATTTATTATTGTTACTTCTTGCTAAGGTATTTGTTATTGTTACTTTTTGCTAAGATATTTTTTTGTTATTGTAACCTGCTGTTACTTTTTAAAGGGCAATCACCTTCGATGTGGTGTCCATGAATAAATAAATATCTGAGATTATATTGAACTAAGGAATCCGTAAATAATTAAATACAATTCCTTGAGGCAGGGCTGAGTAAACTATGCATCTTTCCCATGTGCAAGTATGACACACTACTAATCTCTTCTCACCACATTTTAGTAGATTTCCCTTAAGGGAAATCAGCTATTGAGGTCGTACTCATGACGCGATTTTCGAAAAGTTTCTTTAAATGTCCATCGATCCTGCCCAGGAGATGGATCGATATTACCGAGTGTGATTCATTTGTACTGGACTTTATTTTCATAAACTAACAATCTTTTTGTTATACGCGTGATCTGTTTGCTTATAAAAAAGTAGTATTAATAAAGAAAATTAGTGTACTGAAATCTAATAGTAAGGAAATTGTGAAGATAGTTTTCGGGAAAGAAAGCTGTTTTTAGCAGATTCCCCTCAAGGGAAATCAGTTATTGAGGTCGTACTTATGATGCGATTTTCGAAATTTCTCTTCAAATGTCCATCTATCCGATCCAGGAGATGACGAAAATTAGGTCGGTTCAAAATTATATAAATATATATATATATATATATATATATATATATATATATATATATATATGTCTGTTAACGCCCTAGCGTTATATCGTTACCAAACTCGATATTTAAACGTCTTATGCAAAAAGACAGATCTAGTTCACTAATGGCTGAAATCGGGCTAGTGGGAGGGGGGATTTTCCAAAATTCGAAGTATCTCCGTTACCATACGTCGGATCAAAAATCTGTATAGAACCAATCTTATTGTAAATTAAATTTACTATAAATATTGTTCTATACATTTATTCTCTATCTTGAATATTAACCGAGATATTTGCATTTTTTATTAAATTTGGGCCGATAACGGACGAATGAATTTCCCGCCAAAAGCTAGTTCGGCCCTTTGCCTAACTTTTCGGCTCTCGTATGGAGATTTCGCTATTGTAAAACTTCACGTGGAAAATCTGCTTAGTTTACGCAGCCCCTGCGTGACGAACTTTTTTATTGGTGACCATTAAGCTATGAAGAGCATCAAATAATGTTTATTTCGTTGTATCAATTTCTCGACAAATTTGACACGACCTCATTTCCCGAAAATCGCGACATGAGTACAAACTCAAGCTCTCACTGGGAAACCTGTTAACAAGCCTTGCAGATATCTTTTGACATTTCTTTCTTTGTACTCAATGCGGTGAAAAATACCTCCGTTGGCTCTTATGAGTAGAAGAGAAGCGATCATCTCATTAGCTTTAAAATTATAGAAGGAAACAATTAAGTTGAATGTATAATTGGAATGTAGAGTTAGTAAGTGTGTGTGGGGGGGGGGAGGACATGTATGATAATGCGGTACCAATTAGGAGCAGCGCAGTGTTATGGCTGCGGTTTCTCAGACAGACTGGCTCCTAGGCCGACAATAACATCATTCAAATATACAGTGATTCAATTAAACGGAACAATCTCACTAAATGAACAAAGGGTGTCGTATTTATTAATGGCCTATAAAACTCGTTTAGAATAACTTATGCACACTCAAATCAGGCAGCCAGCCAAATCAGTATAGAGGCTTTGAGTATGGGAGGGACTATCTGCACGCTTAATAGAAAAGCATGCATTAGTACTTATGCTTAGACTAAAGCTTTTGCTATTTGTTTTCTTTATTTTTTTTTGTTGATAATTTAAACTGTAATTATAACGCTGACCTAAAGAGTTGTATCTCATATCACTAAATTTTCTACTTTACACAATGACTATATTTTCTGTGTTATGTTGATGAGTGAAGCCCACGGGTTGTTTCCAAAAGAGGTATAACCCAGTGAGGTGAAATGAAACTTATTCATTTATTTTTAATTAAAAAAATAATAAAACATAATAGGATACCTCAGAAATGTTATTGGATTTACCTTACATAGAGCAAACTTAAATAAATAACAAAACAGGACTTAAATACCTCAATCATATTCTATAAAATTTTATCTAAAATTAATCGATTTTAAATTATGCCGCGAAATAATAGAGTTCAAGATTGGCTTGTAAATAATCGATTTGTAGTCAGCTGACTTAACCTACCTCGGGAACCTCTCAGTATCAACTACCTCCTCTGTGAGGACAGTCGCAACGAATGTAAAAGGGAAACGAGCACTTCAGAAATGTAAGTAGCAATTTATAATTATATTTAATAAATATATCATAGATGTAGGCACCTACTAATACAATATATAGCAAAAGAATTATTAAGGGATGTGTTAAATTATGGTTATTAATTTTTTATATTTTATTTTTAAAAGGGATAGCCCCTGTTGAGGTGGCAAGTAAGCCACGAAACATGTAAGGGAGTTTCAATAATGTTTGCACCGAGAAAAATGTTTTTTTCGGAGACCGTTGCCATGAAATATGAAGAATGTATAAAACTTAAATAATACATTGCATGTAACATATTTGAAATCCGAAAGAAATATGTATTCGTATTCTTAACATAGTTTACAGATTATATTAAACTAGTTAATTAATAATTGTCAATATTTTAAACATTGTATGTGTATATATAAAACGTGCTACTGTATTGTCTATCTCTTAAAAATACCATCAGTAAATTTTTAAATCAGAATATATGTTCTCAAGACGTTCATGGATAAATTATTAGCAGATAATGACTACAATGGCCGAAGTATTGGATAATACTTCCATTGCAACACAGCTATATTATTTACATTTGTCTAGATATGTAGATTTTATAATTACACTAGTATCATTATCATGAAGAATAGATTTTGTATTACTAAGCTTTAATACCGAATATTGTTTTTCAACAGATCTTTACTATATGAGATATATGCAAATACATTTTGTGGTGGCGTCATTAATTAAGATTTTGCTAATTTATTCTACTAGATTTATACTAATGGGATATTTATTTGGATATAGGGAATATATGGTGAGATACGTGACGGACTTTTTTTTTTGTTAAACAATGAAGTGAATTGATATAGGCAATAAATTGAGGTAGGCAATTATTCATATTCTATTTTCACAAAGAGTAGGCACTACTCCAAAGTGAGATTAGGGCTAAAGTTTAGATGGCAGAAGTTCATAAGTCCGGCCCCAGTTGTAAGTAAGGCTGACAGAAAAGGTTGTAGGTCTAGGTAATTAAAGTGATATCTATTGTTACGCAGATAACGTTTTACTTTGAGCTAATTACGTTGGGCAACAATCGGGAGCATTTTCAATGACTCTACAAACTTCACCGTCAAGGTTTGTATCCGTGCTGGAATTAGATTTAGAAGAGTTTCACGGATTAAGGGTTCAGCTTCGTTCGCTGTAATAATTCCATTTCGTTGAGTTCAAACTTTCAGGGCTTCTCAGTACACATTTGAGAATAACTAGTAAATTAACTTTTCCTCTCAAGTGTTTTTTCATAGCCATATTCAAACTCATTGATATGAGCCTCGATTTTCCAATTACCTTTAACCACCAGATTTAAAATATTAAAGTTTTCCTTATCATTTACAATTTATAACTATTGAACATAGTAATGTATAGGATTTTAGTCTTCTGTTTAAATCACATTAAGTGTAAACGAAATGTATTATTAAGGGAGACTACATGGCAATACACAAATAGTTAAAGGTCACAAAAAAAAATTGAAACATAATATGTCATATTACGATATATTTACATTAATTTATTATTTAAACGCATGTAATAGTGTGGTTGAAATAGCTTTATTACGAATTTGTTTAGTGGACAAAAATGTAAATTGGGTGCATATGTGACTACAGTAAGAGTTTTAATATTTGCTTTGTTTTGAAATAAAGGTAACAATTATCACATGTACTCTTTATTCTTGCTTGTGGTAATTCTGATTATAATAAAGTAATCTGGTAAATGGGTTTACACTATTCATATGGTGATTGCACGATGAACGGTGCTGAGAAATAATTCTCGTGAAGTTGATAAAATAATCAGAAGAAATGTACAGATGACAAATTCAGTGGCCAAGCCATCCTACCCTCTCTCATCGCAATATTTTCCATGCCCCCCTCCCCCATATCTTACAAGAAAAGTCCGTCACGCAGGGGCTGCGTAAACTAAGCAGATTTCCCGCGTGAACAATAGATAAATCTACACACCGGTAACACAACACCACCATGAATATTAAGTGAATAAATACAAACGATAATAAGAAACCTCCCGAAGGAAAGCATCTGAAATGTAAACAATTTCTTAACGGAAAGAAAAACAATTACTGTAATATATCTGAATATAACGTATTAATTTGATTGAAAACTATTTACTATATCTAGTACTGTAATTTATAATGAATCAAAATAATTTTTATCTCATCAATTAAATTTTAGTAGTCCAAAAAATTAAGAAGGGGGGGGGTCAACCGAATATATTTGCATGTATCTCGTATAATAAATGTCTCTCGAAAACAATATTTGGTATTTAAGCTTCAAATGATGTGGTTTCTTACATAACCGAGTATTGTTTATGTAACATTAGTAGAAGTGGGGGTTTGCTGAAGGCTGAAAACTGAAAAATGCAAATATCTCGGTTAAAATTCAAGATAGGGAATAAATGTATATGACAATATTTATAATACATTTAATTTTCTATACGATTGATTTTATACATTTTTTTGATCCGACGTACAGTAACGGAGATATTTCGAAATTTCAAAATTCTCCACCTTTAAACCCCCCATTCCCATGGTCCGATTTTAGCCGTTAACGAACTTGATCTTTCTTTTTACATAAAACGACTAAATATCGAATTTGGTAACGAATAAACAATAATTGCGACCGCTAGAGCTGTAACAGATATAAATATATATATATATATATTTATTTATTTATCTGTTACCTGTCTAGCGGTCGCATTTATTGTTTAATCGTTACCAAACTCGATATTTAGTTAGTGTATATATATATATATATATATATATATATATATATATACACACACACACACACACACACACACACACACACACACACACACACACACACACACTTTTGAACGGAACTCATTTTCGTCAACTCCTAGGTAGGATGGATGGACATTTGAAGAAAAAATTCGAAAACCGGGTCATGAGTACGGCCTCAATAGCTGATTTCCGTTAATGGAAATCTTCTAAAAATCATCACGCCGCCTATTCAATATTAACTACTATTCAGTATAAATAACCATAATATCTATAAGTATAAATCACTTGTTTCCTATAAATGCTTGGACGCAGGTTGATAAATTCAAAGAAAAGACACAATGAAACTATGAAACCGTTAATAAAGTAGTCACAAATAAATAGTTGAAAGGAAATTGAGGCCTAGCGAATAGTTGGTCACCAGCCCGCTTTGCTTTTCTCAAGTCTATTTCCTCTTCTCCAAGTAATGTTTGATGGCTAACGTCTTCTTTATTGGTGGTTAGAAAACAAAAACGTCTGTCACGTGGGGGCTGTGTAAACGAAGCAGATTTCCCACGTTGCGAGGATAAAAATATCAAGTCTGGTACGGATCTAATAAACAATTTTCAAACGTAAAATCTTAAATGATTACGTCATCACAAAACATATTTGCGCGTATCTAGTATAATAAAAGTCTCTTGAAAACAATATTTGGAATTTAAGCTTCGATAAAGTGGTTTATTATATGACAAAGTATTGTTAATATGACATGAGCAGAAGTAGGGGTTTGCTAAAGGCTGAAAAATGCAAATATCTCAGTTAATATTCAGGCTAGAGAATAAATGTATATAACAGAACGATTAATTTGCAATAAGATTGACTCTATACAATTTTTCGATCCGACATACACACACACACACACACACACACACACACACACACACACACACATATATATATATATATATATATATATATATATATATATATATATATATAGTATTTGATCGCTGGACATTTGAAAAAAAAATGTTCGAAAATCCCATCATGAGTACAACCTGTAAAGCTGATTTCCCCTTAGAGGAATCAGCTAAAATCTAAGTAGGCCGGCCCAACAGACGATACCCTATTCCACACATTACCATGGAGTCATTGCTAATAATTTGTGTAGATTTAGAAACCCATAAAGCCAACAGTTCGGAAAATTAGTATTTCCTTCTTGGGTTAACGTAACCAAAAAATATTCAAATCATCATGGTCAAATCATATTATACAATAGTCCGACTATACATACATAAATAAATTCGTCAAATTAGGAGCAGAGTAACCAAAATTTGTGAAGGGTTAAACATTTTCTAAAATCCCCCTCCCCTCCCCGCCTTAAGATCATAGTCTAATAAATTTTGAGTGATTGAAATAAAATTTATTCTGATTCATTATAAATTACAGTACTAGATATAGTCAACAGTTTTCAATAAAATTAATATGTTATATTCTGATGTATTTCAGTAATTTTTTTTCTGTCCTGTAAGAGGTTGTTAGACCTGTTTGTTTACATTTCAGGCGCTTTCAGTTGGGAGATTATTAAAAATGAGTGAAAGATGTCTTTTATTACCGTTTGTATTTATTCACTTAATATTCACTGTGGTATTGTGTTATCAGTCTGTTGAATTATCATTTGGTTAACGAGGGAAATCTGCTTAGTTTACGCAGCCCCTGAGTGACGGACGTTTATTAATGTATTGAAAAAAATGTAATATAATGCGGAAGCATAAATTTTGAATGAAGTGAATAAGGGGTAAATAAAGCCTAAATACTTCTAACACTTAATAATTAAGGGATGCTGCTTTATAGGAGCCTGAGCAAAGGGAATGTAATGGTTTCTTAATTGTATAAGAGTATTGGAGGGCTGTAGGATGTGCTAGGTGGTGAGATGTGTTCTCTGTCCAGTATTCCTTTGTGCCCCCTCAAGAGGAGTGTTTATATAGGATGGGATAAGCGTAATTTGAGCCGTTGTCTCGGCTAGTAGCTCACTAGGAAAAATATGTTATTTGAACCTCTTTGTGACTCGCACCGACTCCATTTCGCTCTCTTTCCCACCCAAAACCCTTCTCTCTTTTTCCGACGATAATTACTTGTTTCTATTCCCTTTCTTCTTCGCAAGCATATTATCACGGGACAGCGAATAGAGCAGGCACTCGAGGATGGGAATTGTTCCTCTCTCAGTTTTAGCAGATTTCCCTTAAGGGATTTTCAAAAATTTTCTTCAAATGTCCATCGATCCTACCGAAGAGATGACGAAAATGAGGTCCAGTCAAAATTATATATACATGGTGTTGTTATTCTTTTTGTAGTTTTGGTCAATGTTGGTGAAAAAAATCTTAGTTTATGCCGATATTTCGAGAATCTTTATTTTCTCTTCTTCAGGGCAAGACTGGCAGGACTAGGGTCCTAAGTGCAATAGTTATGTGTAATAGTTTTTAAGTATCTTTAGTCTTGCCCTGAAGAAGAGAAAATAAAGATTCTCGAAATATCGGAATAAACTAAGATGTTTTCACCAACATTGACCAAAACTCCAAAAAGAATAACAATACCATATATAAATATAACCTGGTCGAAAACATCAACACAATTATATATATCGCAATTTTTGCTTGATGGTTACCAAACTCGATATTTAAGCGTTATATGTAAAATAAAGATCAAGTTGGTTAATGGCTGAAATCGTACCAGTGGGAGGGGGGGTTTAGAGGGGGATTTTCGAAAACTCGAAATATCTCCGTTACTATACGTCGGAACGAAAAATTGTATAGAACCAATCTTATTGAAAATGACATTTACTATTAATATTGTTATATACATTTATTTTCTATCTTGAATATTAAACGAGATAGTTGCATTTATCCGTCTCGTGACGGACGAGATGAGATCGGCTAATTTCGGTCCTAGTCGTGGGTTTCCGGCAAAAGCTAGTTCGGCCGTTTCCGTAGCTGTTTGGCTCTCGTTAAATTTCTTTATTGTAAAACTTCACGTAAGAAATCAGCTTTGTTTACGCAGCTTCGGCGTGACGGACGTTTTTGTAAGTATGAGAAATGAATTCCAGTGAGGCCTACTGAAGAGCTAAAACTACACTCGCTTATTCATGTTGTGAGGTTTACACGCAAATATAATACTATCCACATACATTTTTATACAGCATCTCTCATAAAAATTGTGGGGCTTGGTAAAGTATGGGCAGCAAGATACTACAAACGACACTGCGAAATATTCTCATTTTCCTACTGTTGCCGGCGTCGCACAGTGTCACGAGTATATGCTGTTAGAATTCAAAAATCGTATTTTTGTCTTGATAAGGTTTATTATGTCTTGTAGGTTTTTAAAAAATAACAACAACAAACACGGAATAAAATTCCATTTTTAAACTTGCACTTTTAAACTACTGCACCTTCGTTCAGTACCAAACACGCACACGCACGCACACATAAACAACATTCGCACACACACACACACACACACACACACAGGTATAAGTTGCTTACTGGAGGAGATATATAAAATAGAATGTGCAGATAACATCATCAGGTTATCTGTGTAGCACGTGGGAACTATTCTTGTTTTATTGATTATGTGTGGGTATTACTGTCTAAAGGAGTGTCCGATGTACATCCAACAAAGAGATAACATATGCTAACTCATTTTAAATGTTGGTTTAATTTCATCATCCGTGCAGTTCAGAATTCACAGCTCAGTTAAATAACACACTGTGTTCTACTTTATTTTTCTTAATAAGTCATTTTTTTCCCCAAGTTCTATTCCAAGAATAGTAGCTTTATTGCTGTATCCCCCGAAATGGAACGAGCACTCACTCTATCATTCTCTCTCTCTCTCTCTCTCTCTCTCTCTCACACACACACACACACACACACACACACACACACACACACACACACCAACTCCTTTTCTAACCAACTTTACTTACATTTAGACACTGTTATCGTAACAAAAAAAAAAGAATAAGGAAAAGGCTTAAAATGAATAAAAAATACCAAAACATTTTGGATGATTAATCCAAGTTTAATATATTATTAACATTTCCTTATTATAAGATGCGCCTTTTCCCGAAATAATATATTCATGCATGTTTCCTCATATAAATAGTCATATACAGGACTGCACTCTACTTCACTTTTCACCTATTTGCTCTTTTCAATTAATGCATGATACCTTAAAAAATCGTATTTAGTGATAATTGCTTTTATCCTAGTCTGAGCAGTCTTACCAATATTTGAAGGTAATGGATTTAACTTTAAAATCCCATCAATTAACAAAACAAAAAAAGAATTAAAAAAGTCCGTTGAAAAAGTTGTACTAAATGAGAATTTCGTGTGGATTTTTTAGCTCAGTTGAATCTATTTTATACCAGTCTCACAATTAGCTAAGAGCTAATCCCTACAGTCCATACGAATCGGAACACAGCAAAAAATTGCCTGTGTTTAGCAAAACTATTAAGCTCCTTCACAGAAAAGGTTTTCTGTCCAGCTGTTTTTAAGCTGATCCCTAAGCCGCTCGTCAATTAAGTAATTTATCTTGACCTGTTTACATTAAGCTGCCAAATTTAATTGCAACTGTTGTATTATTAGAAATATACTTCTGATTTCGTTTATGCTGCAAATATCACTATTATAAACACTGCTGTGTAGCAAAGGTTGTAAGCTTTTTGTATTTTAAATCATCAGCAGTAAAGAGAACCTGGGTAAATAATAAATAATTATTTAATTACATATTACTATATGCTCTGGAGTTACAAAAGATATAAACGATATTGGATCTCTTCTTCCCAAGACAATTTATTACAAATATTTGGTACAAGGCGGATTAATGTTTATGACCACTATAATACCTAGTTAACAGTAATAAGTTTAATTATTTGAGAATAAAATACGACTAGTGCAGATTTTCGGAATTAATTGAAATCTAACATATTCTTTGAATGTTTTCCATATTTCACAATTACGTTTTTAGTTAACAGGAAGTATCTTAATATTGGAGGAGTTTAAAACATACGTCCAAACTCTATTCAAAACTAATAAAGAGTTAATGAAAAATGCGTATTTGTATTATAATAAATATTTCTGATCTACTGTAAATACATTTCATATGATGCCGCTTAATGTTTGCAACGGATGGTATTTATTCAAGTCCACTTTGTGCTACTACGGATAAGCCTAATTATCTATATCTACAGGCTACTACCATTATCTAGCCAGAGTGAGAATAAGACTTTTACAGGACAAAAGAAGGATCTCTAGGTCTCAAAACACCTATCTTTATATTTCATAAAGCAGACGTTTCGCCTTTCTGGGCATTAACAATGCTAAAAACATTAAATTGTTTTGTATCTCATCCATAAAGGCAATTCATAATTTTCTTAGATTCATAGAGTTCTAACAAAGCTTCAAAACTATTCCTCTCAGTCAATATTATACCGATAAGTCCGGTAATAAGAACTCCTTAATTCAAACAGTGGTGGTAATAGGTAATTTGTCCAATATCTCTTAACAGGTAGGTTCTAATACCTAATTAAACATTTAGTTATTAAATTATCACAGCTAAAATAAAAATAAAAAATAAATACATTATTAACCAATTATAAATAAATAAAATTAGAATTATTATTAGTTATTTAAAATTATTTTAAACATTTAAATTTCATCAAATTTATATATACAGATAATATATAATGTGTGTGTATATATATATATATATATATATATATATATATATATATATATATATATATATAAACTAAGCAAATGTCCCAGGGAACTTAGAAAAACGTCTAAGACTCAGTTCTTTTAAGACATATTGGTAGTAAATCAAATGCTAAACGAATTGTTACAGTTTCTAAGCCATTTTAGAAAAGGATGTATTCTTAAATAATTTAAGTTCTTTTGAGAATATAGATTTAATTTATGTTCTGAAGAATATAAACTACTTAGAGAGATCTTCGCTTTTCCTCATTGTCGTCAAACGTTTTAAATAAGACGTTTGTGAACTTATAATTTTAATGAAGGAATATCAATTCAGACAAAGAGTCGTGACATATTATTTTTATATCTTCTGTTTTCAAATACATTATAGTGAATTTTTCACATGGCAGGAATGCATATTAGAAGATGCACTCCATCTTGTAGTGCATCTGCAGCTAATTATTAAGCGAATTTTCTTCACTTTTTCCCCGTTTTCCATTAAGTGTCGAATTCATTAAATAAAATCCTTATTCTTACCCTGACTAGAAAATGGTGGTACCCTGTAGATTATAGATAGACAATTAGCCTTATCCGTAGCAGCACAAAGTAGACGTAAATAAATAATATTTGTTACAAATTAACGCTTAAGAACGCATCAAATATATAATTGGCATTAAAGATGCGTTCTTAAGTTGAGGTGAGGAATTGAATGAGGTGCGTTTAGGGTTCTTTCTCTTTCCTCTTCGGTCAAATGGAGAGAGTTGCAGTATGTCTCGTAAGAGGATGGGTTGTAAGAGAGTAAAAGAGAAGGGGGATTTGGGAAGTGGGTTTTGGGAAAGGTGGGTATGGAGGGACGGGGGGGGGGGGAAGGAGAGGGGGTAATCGGAGATTTACTCTCAACCCTACCAGCATTTATCCCCCTATCCCCCTCTCTCTCTCCCACCCACCCACCGCTCTTAACCTAATGTAAAAAGTTAGAGTGAACTCCCGTCAGATGTCTCAGACAATAAAAAGTTACACTCGCTCCACCCTCCCGGGCCCTTACGTATTTCCCAAGCCTGGGGGATATTATGCAGTATAACCACTCCTACCGGACAAGCCCTCCTTGGAACAGACGTCCGTCCATGTAAACTAAGCGTGTGAGTAAAATGAAAAGAAAACCTTCCTTGAGGAAGAATCTTGCTCTCGTCCTTAGTAGGAGACAACTTATTTGAATGAATTAGCATTCACGTTTCGTTTAGGTGCCTTTTACTGTTTGTCCCACATGCATATGAAGATTATTCTGAGTAAAAGAATAATCAAGAATATAGGTATGCAGCATCTTGGCATAAGTGATCCTAGTCTAAAGTCTCTTCGAAGCATTCCGCCTAGTTCCCAAATGAGGTGGCTAATTGCCCAGGAGATGACCCCTCCCACCCCAAATTGTAATAGATACTATAATTAAGAGTGCTAAGATGCGTAATTTAAAAAAAATGAATGACTTGGTAAAAGGGGTTAATTATTTGTGTTTTTAGATTTGCCATGGCTCACTTTATTTAGTCATGGTGTACAAGAGATTACCTACTCTTTTAACAGATTTCAATTAAGGGAAATCAGCTATAGGTCGTACTCATGACGCAAGTTTCAAAACATTTCTTCAAATATATAGATGTATATGTCTGTTACCGCTCTAGCGGTCGAAATTCTTATTTGATCGTAACCAAACTCGATATATAAGCGTTTCATACAAAACTAAGGGTCGGGTTCGTTAATGGCCGACATCGAAGAAGTGAGAGTGGGGTGTATTATCAACTGCCTCCCCTGTGAGGACAATCGCAACGAATGTAAGAGGGAAACGAGCACTTCAGAAATAGATATCCCTGAAGAGGGGGCAAGTAAGCCACGAAACATGTAGGGATGTTTCAATAAAGTTTGCACCGAAATAAATGTATTTTATTGGTGACCCTCGCCATAAAATACGAATAATATATTTATTCTTTATATTTTGTATTAACGGAGATATTTGGATTTATTAGCTCTTGGCCCTCAGTAAACTCCCACTCCGACTCATGTCTTTGCAAAAATAGGTTGTTATATTAAATTAAATTAAGTTATTTATTAACGTCCACCTTTCGCAACTAAGGCTAATTGGGGCGGGTTATCTGCATGTTACCACCCTTTCCAAGCCAGGGTGGGACTAAGGATTTTATTTAATGAGTTCGCCACTAAATATATAAATAAATAAATATTATGAAGCCTGAATACCACATATTCACCTAAACCTTTACGTTTTGAAATAAATGCAAATACGCGACGCACATGGGCAACCTGCTTAGTTAACGTAGCCTCTGCGTGACGGAATTTGTTAATTATTGCACAATTAATAGTGCCCATTAATTAATTAAGGGGTATTTGGACAATAAATAACATTTTAAAAATAATCGTTTCTAGTTTCTCTTATGAGGAATAATGGGTTAGAAGATCATTCTATGTGCTTAATTTAGTGATTCATTGGAAGATTTCTGCAAAGGTGCTCGACGAAACATTTTTCCGAATCCCCATTTTGGACTCAGGCATATCTCATAATGCTTTTTTGGGAGGAGGAGGGGCTCAAAGCCCTCTATACGGTCCAATATATTTTTCGAGATCCCCTCTCCAAAGAAATTATAAACGGTGATCCCAATTCTCTGTAACAGTTGTTTAAAACTCGAGCAGCAATGCTGTTTCACGTCGGTTAATTTCCCTCACTAGATAAGGTGCTAGTGAATTCGGCGAGCCTCAATTGGTATACGTGCCTGTATCTCGAAAATTCTCTCTTTCAGGCTGGTGACATCAATTCCTTTTGTTTCCGTTGTTTTTTCGTTTTAATATAAGTTGTGAAGGGAAATGGGGGAGGGGGTGGGGATAAGAGCGTCACTAGGTAGGCAGTACGGCAGAACTTCCTCCTTAATTAGTGAAACCTTAGATAAAATAAAGGTGAGAGACAAGGAGGGTTAGAGAAGGGTGTAGAGAGGGGCGGTCGATACAGCCGAAACAAAGGCACCTCCAACCCCTATATTCCTTTACTTAATAAATGTTCCAGGCTAGGCTTGAAACATTTCAGGTTTCTGCACCCCCTCCCACCCCCCCACTCTTAGCAACAATCCCTACAACCGCTTCCACTCCATCTGTCGGGTCTTTGTTATTGTCTATGGGATGTTGTTAAGTCGGTGTATATTACACTCATATCTGTTCGATAATTGCTTATAGCACGCCTAAAAAAAAATATTATTATTTATTTACTATTGCCCCTTAAAGAAGGGGTTTGGCATTAGAAAGACTTAGGAGAGCCTCTATGCCAGTTCTCTAAATTGCGGAAGTATTATTATTCGTGTTTTTGTAAAAATTCCTTTAAATTTCAGAAACTCGATATATAACCGAATGGCTTTGTTCTTGCCCTTGTATAAAGACTTCCTTAAACATTACTTATCTTCTTCCTCTTCACATTACGTGTTCTAATTCTATCGCTCCTGCAAGTCTCAGGGCAAGAGTATTTGTTAGCCATCAATTTAAAGTCGTCTGCTTCTGGTGGCCTTGGATATTGATGATTTCGTTCCAATTCTCTGGTAATCAAGGAGACTGCTTTATATGATATTTGTAGGGGTTGACTAATAATTTGCAGATTTCCCTTTAGGTGAATCAGTTGTTGAGTTTGTACTCATGACGAGATTTTTGAAAATGTTTTCTAATGTCCATCAATTCTACCCAGGAGATGACGAAATAAAAGGTCCGTTTAAAACTATGTATATAGTCCCTAACGGGAAATCCGCTAATACTCGATATCACTATATATCTTACATTTAAGATTCCTTCCGAATGGAGGTCCATTCAAATCTCTCTCTCTCTCTCTCTCTCTCTCTCTATATATATATATATATATATATATATATATATATATATATATATATATATATCGATATTTTAACGTTTTATATAGAACTCAAGGCCTGGTTCGTTAATGGCTGAAATCTGATCTAGAGGAGGGGAGTTTAAAGTGGGAATTTTGGAAGTCCCAAATACCTCCCTCATTGTGGGTCGGATCGAAAAATTCTATAGAATCAATCTTATTGCAAATACAATGTTTTATATATGTTGTTCAACATTTTTTCCTCTATCTTGAATATTAAACAGATATTGGCAATTTTTAGTTTTCAGCTTTCAGTAAACCTCCACTCCTACTCATGCCATATTCAGAAAGCTGTTACATTATGAACTACTTTAGTCGAAACTTATATACCAAATATTTTATTATCTAACTTCTGCTTGTTTCAGATACATGCCAGTACCTTGTTTTGTAAATGCATTCTCCGACTTGAATAATGAGTTATTTGTATTCTTTTAGTTTCAGTAGCCTTTTGTAAACTCCCACTTACAATCATCTGATATTCACTTTATGTGGAACAGGCAGAAATTGGACCGGTGGGAGGAGGAGTGGTTTAAAGTGGTAATTTTGAAAATTCTAAATATCTCCGTTATTATAGGTCGGATGGAAACATTGTATAGAAGCAATCTTATTGCAAATTGAATGTACTACAAATATTTTGTCAGATACATGTAATCTCTATCTTGAATATTAACGGAAATATTTGCATTGTTTAGTTTTTAGCCTTCAGCAAACCCTCATTACTACTCATGGCAGTTAAACAATACTCTTCAATATAATAAACGACTTTATTCAAATCTTAAATACCAAATATTGTAATTAAGAGACCTTTAATGTACGAAGTACATGTGATGATGACCCCCCCCCCCTCATCTTTAGTTTTTGGATTACTAAAATTTCAGTGATTGAAATAAAAATTATTCAAATTCATTATAAATTATGTATGAGATGTAATTAATAGCTTTCAATAAAACTAATGTGTTATATTCAGATATATTTCAGTAATTGTTTTTCTCTCTGGTGAAGAATATTTCTTTCTATCTGTTCAGATCTAAAAGATTTCTCGTTGCCGTTTGTATTTATTCACTTAATGTTCATGATGGTGTTAAGTGTTAATATTATGTAGATTTATATATTGTAAAACGTCACGTGGGAAATCTGCTTAGTTTATGCAGCCCCTGCGTGATGGACTTTTAATTCCCTTCTAACTGGGGTAGAAATGGTAAATAGATGGTGACATGAGATCATGGGAGCATTATAATTCCAGTTCGTGGGAAATCTGCTTAGTTTGCGCATTTGATTATGAGAAAGATATAAACGTTTGCACTACAGACGCTGAGCATTTAATTTTGCATTTAAAAGACAGGAACTTAACAGACGATTCGGACAACTTTATGGACTGCTAAATAGAAGATCCTCCTTGTCTACCAAAAACAAACTAACAATATACAAGTTACTACTTAAAACAATGTGGACATAAGCAATAGAAGTAGGGCTACAGCAAAACCTTCGAACATCAGACGCATCCAGAAATTCCAATCCAAAGTCTTGCGCACCATAGTAGATGCTCCATGTTACAAACCACACCCTCCATAAAGATCTTAAAATCCCATTTTTAAAGGACCTAAGTCTCCTAAAATTCACAAAATTCCACTGGCTATCCAGTCACCCTAATCCAGAAGTCCTAGCCCTTTCCAGTAACAGTCATCCATATTCCCCTCCACGGCGCCTCAAGAGACAATTCTAGGTTATTGTGATCTCCTATAAGTGTAAAGTGAAGTGATAGCAGTGGCTATTTTATTATCAAGTGCCATTCCTGCTTGGCTTTTGACTTCCTTCCCAGGCAGGGAGAGGCTGCTCCTCTCATTGTGGTGAAGGGGTGTAGCTTCTGCCGATAGTGATGGAAGACTATTGAATTGTACATATCACATTACAAACTGCATTTAAATGCAGACTGTAATATTCAAAATAAAATAATCTTATAAACCTTATATAGTGCAATGAGGGGTATAACGAATACACCTTATTGCACCATTTTCACAGTTTTTATAACTTCCAGCATGCTATTTTTTATACGGGCCAGAATAGTCTTTCCTCGAACGAATGACACCTATTCCTCTCCATCAGGGCTGAAAGCCAATAAAAGTAGCATTTACGAAAGTACCGATTCGTTCAAGTGATAGTTTGATATATATCAACCTAATACATAAATGCACAAGGCTAAACTTAAAATATTTCAGGTTGGCTTCTGACGCCAGCAACCACTTAGGTTCCCTCTGTCTCCTATTTGTCACTGAAACTACCAGACCATTCTCTGTCTCTTGTCCCTGATTTCTCACATGCCGTCTCTTATATTATGTCCCCTCTCATTCTTCCTTCCTTTATTCTTTTTCTCTCTTTGGACTGCAATAATATAAACCCATTCTTTTATATATATATATATATATATATATATATATATATATATATATATATATATATATATGTTTATTTTTTAGAAGATTTCCCTTAAGGGAAATCATCTATTGAGGTTTAGTTATGGCGCGATTTATGAAAACATTCTTCAAATGCCCATCGATCCTACCTTGTAGACGACGAATATATACAAGGTTTCCCCAAACCAAACGGCCAAACTTTAGGGATCGATAGAGGATCGAAAAACTAAAACAAAAAGTCCTCTGGCATATGCCTCGTTTTCGCTTCGTTTTCGAGAAAATCATAAAAACTAAAAATAGTTGTGCAAAAACTAGTTAAGGCCAATGGAAGAGCGGATTTTATTCCTTGAATAAATTTTAGCAATAAATGTTATTCCAATACAATTATTGTATTCTAATCTTATACTAACAGAAAGGTAATTGAAAAAAAATTATTTTTTATTAAGAAAAAATAATAAATACTTTTTTATTCAAATATTCGTAGTATAAAAAAAATTACCTATTTAAAGTAGATAACATTATGAACAATAACTGAAGATTAAAACATAAAAAAAGATTAAAAATTTAGAAAATTAATAAAATAATTAAATATTCTTACTTGGAAAACATAAATGTTTCAGTTTTTATATGGGTCTGTCTACCTTAGTGAGAAAAAAAACCCTGAAAATTTTGAAGGTTTTACCTTCTCTAAAATTACATCGTTAATTTCTAAAGCGTCAACGTAAATGTTGTTCGAAGTGCTGGCCTCTCGCTGCAATACACGCATCACATCGCGTACTCACAGGTCGCACTGCATCTGCGGTGCGCTGGTTGCAAACCATTCTGATACGCTCGATGAGGTCATCCCTTGTGCGGACGGGCTCTCGGTAGACATTTTCTTTCACGTATCCCCACACGAAGAAATCTAGTGGCGTGAGGTCCGGAGACCGGGGAGGCCAAGGCACCGGCCCACCTCGTACTATCCAGCGACCTGGGTAGTTGATGTCCAACCAGTCTCGTACGGCACTTCCGTAATGTGTAGGACAACCATCGAGTTGAAACCAGCTCTCAAGCCTTGTTTCCAAAGGGATATCATCCAAAAGTGCCCGTAAGTCATTCACCAGGAATAGATGATAACTTTCAGCGTGAAGTCGAGCAGGTAAAAATACGGGACCTATTATGCAATTATAACAAAGACCCACCCACACGTTTACAGAAAACTCATGCTGGTAGTGAAATTCTCTAACAGCGCGGGGATTTTCATGTGCCCAAAGGTGGTAGTTTCTTTGATTGAATATGCCCGCACGTGTAAAAGTCGCTTCGTCCGTCCAGATTACTTTCGAACTTAAGTTTACATCGTTATGCAATTGTTCTTTGTACCAATTACAAACATTTAATCGGCGGGGATAATCAGCGGGTATTAAATTTTGTACATTTGTACATGGTAAGCATGCCTGCAGTCTGCCCTTAGTGTGCGCCAAATGGTTGTCTTTGGTATGCTTAGAACTAAAGCAGCTCTCCGGACGCTTGTGCCAGGGTTGGTATTGAAGTGCCTCAGTATCCTCTCCCTCCGCCTCAGGTCGGCTTCCATCGGAGCCTGCATACGGTTTCCACGACGATTACATGAGAAGGACCCAGTCTCTCGAAGCCTTCTGAAAGTGCTGGTAAAAACACCTCTGTGTGGGGTTTCTCGGTCAGGAAACCGTCTGCGATATTCCCGAACTGCCTGACATGCATTGCCATCGCAGAATCCGTAGACGTAGACTATGTCCGCGTATTCAGCGTTGGTAAATGTAGCCATATTTGTTGACTTCACTGAACAGTACTAGCAACACCACTAATGTGTGAATGCCAGGCTGGATTCCCCCCCCCCCCCCAAAAGGATTAAAATGATAGTAAACATTTTAATCCTTTCTTTTTAAGTTTAAACACTCAACCTAGACGTTTTATTGATAAGGAAAGCGTGAGAATATTCATGTATATATTCTATATTTAAATACATTATTAAAAAAAAATTCACTTTTTGCACAACTATTTTCAGTTTTTTGTGATTTTCTCAAAAACGAAGCGAAAACGAGGCATATGCCAGAGGACTTTTTTTCTTAGTTTTTCGATCCTCTATCGATCCCTGAAGGTTGGCCGATATATATATATATATATATATATATATATATATATATATATATATATATATATATATATATTAAAATTTATTTATATAAAAATTTTGTTTTAAAAATATTTTCTGTATCATGAATATTAACCGAGATATTTGGATTTTTGTTTTGTTTTTGGCTTTCAGTAAACCCCACTCCTACTCATGTCATATTAATAATGAGCTGTTATATCATGAATCACTTCATTCCAAGGTTAAATACCAAATCCGGTTTTCATTGGAATTTTACTTTGTGCGGTACATGCACTTTGACCTTAAATTTTGACTTAAATGCACTTGCACCGAAACATATCGGTGACGATGTATATTAAGAGTTTTCGTTCTTTACTGGAAAATGTTTATCTTATGTATACCATACTCAATATTCAGCCGACACTAAAGATCGTATTTGTTATTGGCTTAAATCGGGAGTGAAATAGTGGGAGTTTATTGAGGCGGGCGGGGAGGGTAGAAAATTCAAAATATTTCCGTTATTGTAAGTCGGATCGTAAAATGTTATATAACCAATCTTGTTTAGCTATTGATGTTCTACAATTGTCGATCTATGGCATTTTTTCGTAACTCTGCTTAGTATTTAGCGAGTTATAAGTGCTTTCTTGTTTTTGACCTTCTCTAGCCACCCCCCTCCCCACCTTCTATAGAAATAGATAATATGTGATAAGAGGAGATCACAAGTGCGTCATACCAACTCATGAGAAATCTGCTTAGTTTACGCAGCCCCTGCGTGACGCACTTTTATTCATTCACACTATCTGAGGACCTGGAGCAATAGAAATGAATTGGACTCGATTTTGTCATAGTAGAGTCCCAGAGACAGGGGCATTTTGATCTTTATACATCAATGTAGATAAATAAAACTGCCAAATTATGGCACAGATTAAACATTAATAAAATCACATTTTTGCATAAGCTTATATTGCGAAGTTCTTTCCTGCTCCTTTAGAAAGGATCCTCCTAAAATGTTTCACAAATGCTTCCTTAAAATCATTTAAAAATGATAATTAATTTCTCAAAAATAAACCTCTTTCATTTCCGTTAAAAAGTGGTTCATCATTTCATGTTCATTAGAAAGGTTAAAAAAGGGTAATGGACAGCGAATTATACGGAAATGCTATATCACAAACTGTAAATTCAATTTTTATAATGAAATCACTGAGATAAAACTATATAAAACAATATATTTATATTGATTCTGAGCAGGTATTTTCATTATAAAACCTACTCGAAGTTGAGATAAATGAAAAGATGTAATAAGTATTTAATCTGTTAGCGATGACTAACAATTCTTGTAAAAAAAATAGACTTATCTCATAAACACAAAACAAATTGTCCATGCTTTGTATCTCTTGACTTTGCCGCTTCATATGTGCAGGTGAGAAAATATCGTAGTCCTGTGAATGGGATCGAAATAAAAAATATTTGTTATCATCCCCCTCAGGGTTTTGGGGGAGTAATTGGAACCCCAAAACCCTGACGGGGATAACAAATATGTTTTAATAAATTAAATTAAGCAGGAAACCAATATTTAGTGACACTTTAACATTTTCAGACACCCTTTTACGGCTATTTTTTTTTTTTCATTTCACTTTGAAACATTTGTTTTTATTTATTCTTAGTAATCGCATTTCAGGAGTGGGGCGATTGAGCGACTTATCAGTTAAATTTTTATCATCAGTTTATCATATTTACACAAGTATGCTCATTTCTGCAAATATTTTCAGTATTGTCCGACATCATAATTTTTTGAAAATGTTATGTTTCAAGTAGTCTAATACGCGGTCTATATACTGGCTCGGTCATGTAGTAATTCAGTCAAAGTGTAAGCAAGATCTATGTGAGTCCTTAGATAGCAGTCAGTTAGTATATGTTTTGTAGTAAGTCTGAAGTTTCAGTGTTGGAAGTAGGGTTTGTCGTCTCCAGTAAGTGTGAGTCAGTTGTGAATGGCTAATTCTTAACCTTGGTAATATTACTTCTTCTCTTCTAATTAGCCTTTTTGAGGAAGACCATTCACGAAGTATATGTTTCAGTTCTCAAAGTTAGTTATCAGTTGTGGAAACCAAGATTTCTGCCATGAATTGGATATCATGTGTTTTGGTAGGGCTTGAATATCTTGGTGTGTACAATATGTGTTGTCATAAGTTCTTTTTTGTTTAATGTCTGGAAGTTGTGTAATATGTACGAGATTATAAATTGTACGTTGAAACATTACAACCAATTAAAGATCCTTTTAAATGTAAGAGTTAAGCACTAACTAGTTATATTTGTAAATAGGACTCACAATGAACGTTTAATTTCCACTTGTCCTCTAAGGCGGAGTCCGGTATCCAAGGATTCTCTGCTCTGCAAGTGAGGTATTTGCCGTCATCGTCGATCACCGGAATGAAGTTGAGAACGCTTGTGCTCAGGTTACCTTCCTCCGACTGAAAATGTGAAACAAAAAAAGGTTAATCGTGTATATAAGTAACCACACTGCAGATAAAACAAATGTATAGAAATGGTATCACAAAGTATGTGATTGGTTAGTTCCATCACTCGATTCCATAAAACATCCTGACGTAGGTACTGTGTAGATTAAGGTGCATTACCTCCTGCTATTCTAGACTTGATTAGTGTATGGAGGATATAGATTTAAGAAGTCCGTCAAGCAGGGGCTGCGTTAACTAAGCAGATTTCCCACGTGAAGTTTTACAATAGAGAAATCTGCATACTAGTAGCAGTAGTAGTAACGAGTCTCTAAACAAATTTCACGAGAGCCGAACAGTTACGGAAGTGGCTGAACTAGTTATCGGTGGAAACTCACGACTAGAACCATTATCTCCCGATCTCATCTCGTCCGTTATCCGCACACACTTAATAAAAATGTATAAAATCTCGGTTAGTATTCAAGATAGAGAATAAATGTATATAACAATATTTATAGTAAATTTAATTTATTATAAGATTGGTTTTATACAAGTTTTCGATCCGACTTATAGTAACGAAGATATTTTGAATGATAAAAAAGGCCCTATAAATGGTTTCAGGAAGGGTGGAAACTAATAATTCCCTTGAAATCTGAAAACCAGAAATTTTTGGAATTACAATACTCCCTTTACATGGTACAAGAGGGGACTCGACAGTGTATCAGAGAGCTATCTCGTTTCACCTTCGTATCTGGTTTTAGCAGATTTCCCTTATGTAAAATGAACTATTGTACTCATGATGGGATTTTCAAAAAATGTCTTCAAATGTCCATCGATATACGTAGGCGAATCAAATGAAAACCTTAAAAGTGCTGTAAAGTTCAGGTTAAACTTTTAAGGTTTTCATTTGATTCACCCTCGTATATATATATATATATATATATGTCAACGCTCTAGTGGTCGCAGTTTTTGTCTGATCGATATCAAAGCCAATATTTAAACGTTTTGTGTAAAATGAAGTATAAGTTCGTTAAATGCTAAAATCGGACCAGTGGGAGGGGGGGGGATTCCGAAAATTCGAAATGTCTCCGTTAATATGCGTCGGATCAAAATTTTGAATACAACCAGTCTTATTGTAAATGTCATGTTCTATAACCTTTTTTTTTTTTTTTTTTCATCTTGATTTTAACCGAGATTCTTGCATTTTTTAGTTTTTGGTATTCAGCAGAACCTTACTCCTACTCATGTCATATTAACAACTTTTATGTTTTGAGATAAACGCAAACACGAGACGCACGTGGGAAATCTGCTTAGATAACGCAGCCTCTGCGTGACGAACATTTAAAACTTAGTAGAGTCTTGATATAAACGTGTGGACGACCTTGTTGCTGGTTTATCTGGCAAAAACTGCTGTAACATTTGATCTTCAAAACACACCCACACACATATCGGAATAGTTATATGCCAAGAGCTGCTAAATAGAATCGCTTCATCATTTATCAACAGTATTTATAATTTACGATGTTAAAATGTTTTCAGATACCATTAATGTTCGAGGTAGTAGTGCAGCCTTACTGCATCGAAGAATCATTAATCAGCCCCAGGAAGAGTAATGGGAGTAAGAAAAAGCCTTGAGGGACAGGGGTCTGGGAGGAGAGGGACAGAGCGACAACCCCACGACACTATCACCTTCACCGAGTTGTAGAACTTTGAAGCATTTTGCCCTGATTGATACCAGGTTAATGGTGGTCTCTTCATTTTACTTGGACAGAGAAATTTCTATTCTTCCATTTCTCTAACCGCAATGTCTGTTTATAAATTTGTATGCAAAGAATAATTTAAGTCCGTCACGCAGGGGCTGCGTAAACTAAGTAGATTTCCCACATTCTGGTATGACCTTCTAGTGATCTCATCTCACCACGTATTCTCTATTTCTAAATAAAAAAGTCTGTCGCGCAGGGGCTGCGTTAACTAAGCACATTTCCCATGTGCGAAACGTATTTGCATTTGTTTCAAAACGTGAACAAGAACAATATTTGATATTTAGGCTTACAATAAACCGTTTCACAATATAACACATCATGACTAATATGACATGAGTAGGAGTGGGGGTTTAATGACGAATGAAAACTATAAAATGCAAATATCGCGGTTAATAATCAAAATATTGAGAAAAAAAAAACGTATATAACATAATTTATAGAACATTAAATTTGCAATAAGATTGGTTCTATAGAATTATTCGATCCGAAGCATAATAACGGAAATATTTAGAATTTTTCGAAATTCTTCTCCTCTAAACCCCTCCCCCCCCTTCCCAGTTATTGGATTTCAGCCATTAACGAAGGTAATCTTTCTTTTTACATAAAACGATTAAATATCGAGTTTGGTAACGATTAAACTAAAATTCGTCGTTCCCTTAACATTCACGGCGGTGTTACCAGTATGATGATTTATCTGTTGTAAACCTTCCCGTGGGAAAACAGCTTAGTTTACGCAGCCCCTGCGTGACGGACTTTTTGGACTAATATAAGTATTAAATGTTGTCAAAGAAGCTAAATTTATTTCAAACAATTTTTAAGTAATTTTATTCCTAAGGTCTTTACGCGAAGGATTGAATGATAGCATATCCCACGTGAAATAGTTTGGGGAGTGGAAACAAATAATATTGTCATATTTTCATTCAGCTGTCACCATGAGCACCGAGAGCCACTCGAGAGATGGCAATCACCTGCCTAAACCTACCCACTTGGCACAATGCATGCTTCCAACAGCAATAGAATGGCCCGTTAAGTACCTTCATTTCGGCAAATATTGCCCTAAATTTATCTGAATACCAAATACATTTATTTAACAAAAATTCGCTGGCATAGAATTAAAATAAAATAAATTATATTACACATACATCAATAATATACATATTCTTTCGTAAAACTAAATATATAATGAATGCCACTATATAAACACTTATTCATTGTAACAGTTTGTCATGTTTTATGGCATACTGACATTTCTTTATTGGCAAATTTTATTGAAATCAAATCATCATACGTTCAAATCTAAACTTTAATTTCACTTATATTAAGACTAATCTGAAAGAAAAATTCCCATCTTACTCAACTGTTTATATTCTCATCCAGCAACCCCAAAACATTACCAGAATGATCAAGTAAATCTTTCATTGAAATATCTTTTGTGAGCCAGAAGAACAGAAAAAAACAAAACATTTTTAATATTATTACAATTATATATACCGAATATTTGGACTATTTTGTCTGTTTTTTAAGAAGTTTATTATTACTGATTAAGTGTTTTATTGAACACCTAATCATTATCGAGATGAATTGTTTCATATAATACTTATTGTAATACATTTTTGTCACAAAAATCTAAAAAGTCAGAAAAGTGAGTCCACCATTATCATGCCACATTCAGCATGCCATTTTAGCAGATCTCCCTTAAGGGAAATCAGCTATTGAGGTTGTACTCATGATGGTATTTTCGACATTTTTCTTCAAATGTCCATCGATCCTACCTAGTAGATGAAGAAAATGAGGTCCGTTCAAAACTGTGTGTGTATATATATATATATATATATATATATATATATATATATTTGTCTGTTACCGCTCTAGCGGTCGCAATTTTTGTTTGATCGTTACCAAACTCGATATTTAGTCGTTTTATGTAAAAAGAAAGATCAAGTTCGTTTATGGCTGCAATCGGACTAGTGGAAGGGCGGGGGGTTTAGAGGGAAGGATTTTCTAAAATTTGAAATATTTCCGTTACTATACATCGGATCGAAAAATTGTATAGAATCAATCTTATTGCAAATTAAATTTACTATAAATATTGTTATATACATTTATTCTCTATCTTGCATATTAACCGAGATATTTGCAATTTTATGAAATCGGGGCGAATAACAGATGAGAGTGAGTTTACCGCCTAAAGCTAGGTCGGCCGTTTTCTTAACTCTTCGGCTCTCGTGAAATTTCTCTATTGTAAAACTTCACGTGGGAAATCTGCTTAGTTTACGCAGCCCCTGCGTGACGGACTTTTTTTACATATACTGCCTTGAAACAGGTAGCTGGAAGTTTAGTAGAGGGCAACAGAATAAACATTTAAGAGTTGAAAATACTCTTTTCAAATTATATTAAACATAATTGTGGACAATATTAATCATAAAAAAAAAACAGTTTTTCCGCCAAAGTGTACAAGCTCACTAATATCAACCAATAGCCAAAAAATCAACTGTTATTAGCGGCAGAGACCCAGGGCTTGGATTAGGCGATGGGAACAACAGTTTTGGCAGTTCTTTAATGTCAAAAATGTATCATTTTTCAAGTGTGTGTGTGTCTATATATATATATATATAAAACCTCCTTGTGCATATTCTCCCTTACAACGTGTAAGGGGGGCAAGACTGGAGGGTTGATTAAAACTTGTAGTCCGCATACTTATACTGGCTAATGTCTATCATTACCAGTTTATGCAGGCTACATGTTACGTAGGGATGGCTCTAACAATCTAACATCTAATCAATCTAACAACTCTGGCCTTGAATAGAATTTTCTCCATTAGTACCATTACTGGCGTTACTGGAATTTTCTTCGTGATGCCTTTATTACTGGATGGTCTGATGCAGAAGGCAATGGGAAAATTGGTCCTGTTCTCGAGACAAATTACCCGGTGTATAAATACTATATATATATATATATATATATATATATATATATATATATATATATATATATATATACTGCAGCGAAAATTGGTCAGGTTAAAATTTAAAAAAAAAATACAGTTCATATTAATAATGAACTGTATGTACAAACCATTACGAGCAAGTTATGCATTTTTCAGTTATTGAAATATAAGAGCCTGCTTTAAATTTATTCCTTTTCAATAAAACAACATAAGAAAAATATCTAACCATTCAAACTGAAAATTAACTCGATCAATTGCTCTAGGAAGTTTAGAAAGGGTTTGGTTCCTGATATTGTTTTGTGTAAGGAGACAATAGCACACTAGCCAGGTGGATCCAAATTGAGTGAATTAAGACTTTATCACAAGCCCGAAGCCAAACATCAGTTTTTGATTCATGCTCTTATTACTGTGTAGTTATTGTTATTTCAAGTATTATTGTATTTTCAGAACAGCTTTGAAAGAGTGGAGGTTCACTATTTACTAGGGGCTGGGCAACTGCACATTCGCTCCTAGTTCCAACTACCCAGACATAAGCACGACGAATACTTTTGATAACAACTATTAAAAATTCTTATTTATGAACCCAATGAAAAAAGGAGTATAAACTGTTTAGTAAATAGGAATACAGAATAAAATAAAAATGTCAAAATAGCTTAAATCCAGTCAGAAAACGGCGTTGACTTTTTTAAAAAACACAAATAAAAAAATTAAATATTTTGAGTTTTTAAATAACTAACTTTTTAGAGGAAAATAAATGATTGGGTGAAAGTGTATTTTAGTCCCCTCCTTGGTGACGCACGATGACGACGGCGGCCATTTTGTTTTTCTAACTTTACCTTTTAAACACTTTAAAATTTCCAAAACACGCCATCGGTGGTTTACACCGAGGGTGGGGTTTTTTTTCTAACTTTATTTTTTTTAACACTAAAATTTCCAAAATACGCCATCGGTGGTTTTCACCGAGGGTGGAGGTTTTTTTTTTCTAACTTTATCTTTTTTAACACTTTAAAATTTCCAAGATACGCCATCGGTGGTTTACACCGAGGGTGGGGTTTTTTTTCTAACTTTATTTTTTTTAACACTAAAATTTCCAAAATACGCCATCGGTGGTTTACACCGAGGGTGGAGGTTTTTTTTTCTAACTTATCTTTTTTAACACTTTAAAATTTCCAAGATACGCCATCGGTGGTTTACACCGAGGGTGGGGTTTTGTTTTTCTAACTTTATCTTTTTTAACACTTTAAAATTTCCAAGATACGACATCAATGGTTTACACCGAGGGTGGGGTTTTGTTTTTCTAACTTTATCTTTTTTAACACTTTAAAATTTCCAAGATACGCCATCGGTGGTTTACACCGAGGTTGGGGTTTTGTTTTTCTAACTTTATCTTTTTTAACACTTTAAAATTTCCAAGATACGCCATTGGTGGTTTACACCGAGGGTGGGAATTTTAATTTTAACTTAAATTATTTTAACTCACCTAATTTGTTGGATCCTTAGACGATACAATCAAAAAACAAGACGTCGGACAGTGACGTAACAAGATGGCGGCTTAGGGGGGGGGTGGGACTAAAATACACTTTAGCCAATGATAGTACTAAAATATTATGCAAAAGCTGATTTATTTTAGTAAAACAAAATTTTAGGGGAGGAATCAATAATGCTCCTTGGAACCTCGGTCTTCCTACATTTAAAGTTTATCTCAAAACTAATTCCATGTATTAAGTTGTTATAGCATAAAATATTTCAAAGGACCTTGCTAGTTTCCAAGTAGGGTGGATGTAGAAGAGACGTGTAATTAAAATAAACACGTGAGAACAGAGCCGTGGGGCATTTTAACAAAAGGCCAAGAACAAAGAGGACGTCAGGTAATGGAGACGGATCAGCTAACAGAGATTAATGTGAATCAGAGAGCTAAGCCACGTTGTTTCTGGGTTGCGTTTCTTTCACTTGGATTATTCGTAATGATAGACAGGATGTTTACTGACAATATTAAATTTCTCAGGGGAGGCAAGATGTGTAAAGATATGGGTTTCAAAAATAAAATAAATTTGTTAAGATATAACTGAACAACAAGTCTTTCAGGCAGGAGAAGTGTATTGGACTCCCGATGATCCAAGTTATAGCCTTTTTTTGTATTCAGATACTTGACAAAAGTAAAAGGAAATAGATTTTTATTTTGATACATATAATTTGAGTTGCTATATAATAATAATAATAATCGAAATAGCAAATGCATGTAGACGCTGTGTTTCATGTATATATATATATATATATATATATATATATATATATATATATATATATATATATATATAATTGTATTGATGTTTTCGACCAGGTTATATTTATATATGGTGTTGTTTTTTTTTGGAGGTTTGGTCATAATACAACAATAATTGTAATAACACATAACAATAACAGTTGTAACATAATAAAATAACAATAACAATAGCTTTCATATAATAGGAATATAGCTTTAATAAAATATAACAATAATTGTAATAACACGTAACAATAGTTCCAACATAATATAATAGCTAGAATAATAATTATAATATAGTTCAAGAAACATAAGACAATATACTGTAGATATTCAGAAACATAAGGCTGTGGCCCTGCTCAATGTAAACAGACCAGGGAAGGTTACTGTATCCAGTAACTCTAGTGCAATATGTATAGTAGTTTTTAAGTATCTGTAGTCTTGGTAAGTAAAAATAGCATAAATACATCCTGTTACACTCTAATTAACAACAATGTGCAATATTATAAAGTAAACCTGTATTTTTACAGCCCTGATGAAGAGAAAATAAAATGATCGAAATATATATGTGTGTGTTTTTGTGTGTGTGTGTGTGTGTGTGTGTGTTTACGCACGCGCGCGCGTGTGGAGAATGAAAAACAATTTCGCAACGCCAATAATAAAATCTTCGGTTTCTTAGAGCTATGTAGACATTTGGGAGGAACAAAAAAATTAACTCAAGATGAAACCTCCAAATCATAAGGTTGTTAATATAACTGTTGTTAATATAAATGTTGTTACTCACTATTGTGAGTAAAAAAACATACAGAAGTGTTTTAGGTGTCCATAAGTAAGCATTTTTACATACAAATGAGCTGTCTCTACTGTTAATCAATAAAAATTGGACTGGAAGTGTCTAAATACGACGAACTATCAGACGAGAAGCAATAACATATTCTGTAATTTTGTTCAGCTTTAAGGGGAAAAAATGCTTCTGTGTTTTATCCAAGAGCAAATGTATGCATACGATTTTTTTTTTATATTAAATTTTATATTCTCTTATGATTATTGCATATTTCGAAATCATCAGTGCATCGAATCAAAGGGTTTACTGGATTATGACCATAAAATTCCCTTAATTTAGGGGAAAAAAACTTACATTATTATTTATGATCGCAAAAATTGTGAATTTTCATAAGAATTACGTGTTGTAGCCCCAAGTCTTACCAATTGAATTTAGAAATATCTTTACACAACAAATACGATTCATAATTTTGTTTTTAGAGTGTGGTGCACTGTATGAAATTTCTTCTCAAGTAGAAAACGGCATTAATAAAATACCTTATTAATCTCAAGAAAAGTTAGTTTTAAAAGGGTTTGTCCCATTTATACTAGGATTTATGTTTTGGGACTCGGTTTAGTGAGAGCGTTTTTTTTTTTTTTTTGTTTTTCTTTTAATTAGATTAATAAGTCTCTATTATTTACATAAGTGGAACAGAGAATGGACGACATTTAACAAATCATACAGCTTACATCAATACATACCAAATATTACTTACAACACAATTAAGAGTCAACATCACAAATGAACACAATTTCTAACGGAACATGGACAGACAGGACATTATTTAACATGATTTAAAATTCAAGACAATGACAAATGTACTTGCAACTCACAGACAACACAAACGTTTTTACATATACTTTATGTCTGTTCAACATTTAATCAAAATAGTTCAAATTTAATAATCAACATAATTTTAATAGGACCTCATATTATATTTAAAAAATATAATAAAGAACTTATAAAGTTTATCAAAAGTATAGATATGGATGTAGTAAAAACACATTAGAATGTATAGTTGATTGTGAGGAATGGAAATTATAATTCAATATATTTACCTTACATAGACTCGTAAATTAAACATCAGTTGAGTTTAACTTTAATAGTTTTTTTTTTTGTTCTTATTTTATTTATTTATTTTTTCATTTCAATTATTAATTTTATTTGTAATTATCTTACTTATTTTAATATTTTATTTCATTATTATTTTTTTTGTATATTATATTTGAGTAGACAAATGATTAACGTGTATATATTGTATATCTTGCTTATTCCATTATTTTATTTTGTTTTCTTTTTTTGGTATACTTTCTTTTATTTATTTATTTTTATATTATTCCATTTTATATATTTTATTATATTTGATTATATGGTCATCACCCATTAAACAGTATATATTGTAAAAATGTATTTAAACATAATAATACATGTAATATGCCATGTGGCAATGGAACATGTATTCAAATAAAAAATCCTCATATGAAGAGAAAAAAAAAGTTTCTCTTAAAAAGTATGTGATTGTAACATTAGTATAACGTATATATTGGCGTATAGGCATGAGATTATTTATAAATTATTTTATAATTTTTTTTTTTTTTTTTAAAGGAATAAGGGGGTACTTACATTTTTGGCTATCTTCTTCATCTGCCTACTCCCCTTCCACCAGGTGATCACAGCTACTGGTCTCGATCCAGTTGCCTGGCATTCCACTTCGTACCTTTTGTCTGCCGATATGTGCCTTTCTTTGTTCATTATCTCCACAGATATGGGTTTCACTGAAAATTAAACAAAATTACGTTACAACAACACAATTTTTGACAAGACAGTAGATTAAGTAGCCTTTGCAAACAAAGCAACCTTTGTTCTACTAGTAGACCAATTACAAACCAGTAGGTAGTCTACATAACTATGAATAGGAAAGTCCGTCATGCAGGGGCTGCGTAAACTAAGCAGATTTCCCACGTGACGTTTAGAATGGAGAAATTTCACGAGAGTCAAAACAGATACTGAAACGGCCGAACTAGCTTTTGCCGGAAACTCACGACTACAACCGAAGTTGGCCGATCTCATCTCGTCCGTTACGCCCAATAAAAATGCAAATATCTCGGTTAATATTCAAGATAGAGAATAGATGTAGTGAACAATATTTATAGTAAATTAAATTTACAATATGATTCGTTCTATACAACTTTTTGATCCAACGTATAGTAACGGAGATATTTCGAATTTTCGAAAATACCCCCTCTAACCCCCCCCCCCCCTCCGATTTCAGCCATTTACGAACTTCATCTGTCGTTTTACATAAAACGTTTAAATATTGAGTTTGGTAACGATCAAAGAAAGATAGCGACCGCTAGAGCGGCAACAGACACACACACACACACACACACACACACACACACACACACACACATATATATATATATATATATATATATATATATATATGTGTGTGTGTGTGTGTGTGTGTGTATCATTTTGAAAGACCTCATTTTCGTCATCTCCTGTGTAGGATCGATGGACATTTGAAGAAATTTTTTCGAAAATCGCGTCATGCTAAAATGTGATGTACCTAGTCACCCCTTTTGGGGCTTCATTGTACCCTTTTTAAGTGGAATAAAAAAAATGTTTGATTGCATTTAGTATAAAATTATTTTATTTGAATGTGAATTCCATTCCAACGTATCTAGAAAAAAAATTATAGAACTACATTTATATATCTTTTAATGATATATAACAAAAAAAAAAGGCCCTGCACATTTTTTTTGAAGGTTCACCACTGGGCGTTACAAGAATCTCATATAAAAAATGTCTATAGTCTAAGGCGAGCCGTTTTTGAGTTAATGCAAGGTAAGTCATTCTGTATATGCAAGATAAGTTCTGAGAGAGTCGAAAAGGGTAATTCCGTTAATATCTGAAACCGACAATTTTCACGATTAAAATACTTTCTTTACATTGTAGAAGGAAGTAAAACAGAAAGAGAAGTAACTAACTTTAAACATATCACATTCATTTCAGTAATTGCACGCATCATTGTCTACGAAAGCGAACTCTAAGAACCTAACTATATAATTATTGTTTTTTAAAAACCCCTAGTTTTGTACGCCTTTGGAAACATAGTGAATCATAATATATAAATTATAGCCTCATTGATTGTTTATCATTTACGGATTCATCATTTTCATTCAACTTAGCCTTATCAACATCAGGACTCCTAAAAGTAAATTTATCTACTTCAAGAACAGGAACGTAAAAGATTTTATAAATCGAATCATCTGTTATTTCATTGCATAATTTAACGGTCAAATGTCTAAGTAAACAATAAATTTTATTAAAAAGAAATTTATTACTTCTTTTTTTCAATTTTTCAGGGTAGTTCCAGAATAAAACAGCAGAGATAACTGTTTCCTAGTTTTTTATTTTTTATGCACGAAACATCAATTAAGTGTAATAGTAACTCGTTTTTCAAAAAATCTGACGGGATAAAAGTCTAAATATGCCAGAAAAAAAAATGCTATGTTCAGTGAACAGTATTAATATTAGTTCTATGAAATTCCTCGCTACAGTGATTTGCCAGTTGTAATTGTGAGCTTTTAGTTCGCAGAATTTCCTGCCGATCTATAATAATAAATATATAAAATAAATACTAAATGAAAATATCTTTTTATGCACTCAGTGCCAGCCCCATAAAAAAAAAAACTAATGAAGACGAACACTTATTATTTCGACGAAGCCGTATTTTTAAATTTTCCGTATTTTTAACTACGAGTATACTGTATTTTGGAAGCTTTGAAAGATTGGGGTGTTAAAGTAAAAATATACATGAGCTTCAGGTGCTCCCAAAAAGATTATACATTGTTTTAGCCTTCTTGTTATTCTTTTCAACTAAGCTAAAATATGAACTATGTGAGTAACACGTTCTTCAATTATTACGAGAATGTTCTTTCGGCTTTTATATATTTTCTTCTGTTAATTACGTTCAGAATTGAGTTTTTTTATATATAATAAAAAGTTCTAGCTTATGAAAAAAATCAATTCAGATGAATTGTCCCTTAACTATATTATTTTGAATTTAGTTTTTAGCTTATTAGATTGCCTATTGATTTTTAATTTCATTTGCTTTATTTGTCCAGATATATTTTTGGTTTTTGCCAACATTGTTTACTAGCATGATATAAAATGTTTTGATTTTACAGCTCATTATTAGTAATAAGCAAAATTCCCAATAGACCCTAAAACATATGTTACTAGTCGTTTTTTTTACAGCTAGAAAACAAAAATAAAACTACATTTATTCATTCTTACAAAATTGAATGATACTTTTTGTTTTTATTGCCAGAATTATTAGGATTATTAGGAGATTATCTGAAATTCAAAGTGGTTAAGAAGAAAGTAAGATTAATTAGCCAACTGAGAATTTCAAATAATTATAACTTGAAGCTGTATCACAATAAAAAAAATGAAAGTAATAAAACCCGGGGAGGTTTTTGCATGCTGCCAGGAATTTATATCGGACGGATTAAAACATTTATCACTGCAATTTTCACAGTACAGATATAGAGAGCAATACTTGAAGAGGTTTATAGCCACAAGTGATGACTTAATGACCCTGTAAAATATTCTTCACATTGAGGACATTCATGAACTGAACTTTGTTTACTTATTCCTTTTAGCAGTATGCAACATGGCAACGGACATAGTATATACAATTATCTTGTTTATTAAAAACTTAAATACTGAAACGTCCAACAAAGTCAATTTACACTTCACAGAAAACAAATAAATAATTGTATAATTGAATAAAATGCATAAATAGTACTTATCAGATAAAGTTTATAAAGAATTTTAGAAGTTCAAGTACTACTTAAAAACATTTATTTAAAAACAAAATGTATTATTTTATGTATATAGTAGGCTATCATTATGTCATCTGTGTTTGTATATTTCCTGTGTTTATTATTAGTAAGATTGCTAACACTAAATGGGCCAAACTCAGCCAATGGGCCTTACTCTCAAATTGACAATCGATACTCATACTTTTTCATTGACAAAACTTTGCACATTGTGCGTTAGGAATTCTAATAATAGACAGATAGATAGATAGACTTTATCGAGTAATATATATATATATATATATATATATATATATATATAGTGTTGTCGTTTTTTTGGACGTTTGGTCAATGTTGGTGAAAGAAACTTCTTAGTTTATGCCGATATTTCGAGAATTTTATTTTCTCTTCTTTAGGGCTGTAAAAATACTGGCGCTACTTTATAATATTGCACATTGTTGTTAAATTAGAGTGTAACAGGAGGTGTTTATGCTATTTTTACTTACCAAGACTAAAGAAACTTAAAAATTACTATACATATATACATTTTTATGTATCTTTAGTCTTGGTAAATAAAAATAGCATAAACACCTCCTGCTACACTCTAATTTAACAACAATGTGCCATATTATAAAGTAGCAACTGTATTTTTACAGCCCTAAAGAAGAGAAAATTCTCGAAATATCGGCATAAACTAAGAAGTTTCTTTCACCAACATTGACCAAACCTCCAAAAAAAGATAACAACACCATATATATGTATTAGTCAATAAAATCAACCTATCTATCTGTCTATTATTAGAATTCGCAACGCACAATGTGCAAAGTTTTGTCAAATGAAAAAGTATGAGTATCGATTGTCAATTTGAGAGTAAGAATGATATCGTTGGTTAATATAATATAGTTTTTTTATTTATTTATTTTTTATTTGTTTTTTAAAGAGTTTGCTGAGATTTATTGGGGATTCATAGTCAAACCCAGATCTTATATATCTTCGACTTATGTATTTGGAAACATGTTTTAATATGTTTTTGAACAGCATACTGGAAGTCATTGCTATTGTAATTTCACTTATGAATGAATGTTCCTTACAGTTTAGATTGAGGCGAACAACTTTAGTGGCTGGTTGAATGAGGTTGGTGTTGGTAGCCTGGCATATGAGTCGGGTGTTTAGATGCTCTCTGCTAACCTTCTCGAAGGACAGATGATTGACCGTTACTCCGTCGGAACGCTGGTCGTAAGAGTCGTCAATCATAACATTCTCTAGGTACCACATCACTCGAGGCCTGGGTCGTCCTGGAACAAAGTTTAAAAAATGGATCACATACCCATCATATGTATATAAAATGTTTTACCTTGAGGACACAGAAAAAAAAAGTCCGTCACATCAAGATAGTTTTCATATGAACGTCTTGACAGAATAAAGGTAATAATCAAACCTCTGACAAAAGAGACAATAAGGATACTATACAAAATGCTGTAAATACGATTAAAAAGTCCGTCACGCAGGGGCTGCGTAAACTAAACAGATTTCCCACGTGAAGTTATACAATAGAAAAATGTCCATACGAGAGCCGAACAGTTACGGAAACGGCCGAACTAGCTTTTGGCGGAAAACTCACTCGTCTGTTATCCGCCCACATTTAAAACAATGCAAATACCTCGGTTAATATTCAAGATAGAGAATAAATGTATAGAACAATATTTATAGTAAATTTAATTTGCAATAAGATTGGTTCTATAGAAATGTTTACTCCGACGTATGGTAACGGAGATATTTCGAATTTCCGAAAACCCCCCCTCTAAACCCCTCCCCTCCCACTTGTCCGATTTCTGCCATTAACGAACTTGATCTGTCTTTTTGCATAAAACACATAAATAAAATACATAAATATCGAGGTTGGTAACGATCAAACAAAAATTGCGACCTCTAGAGAGTTAACACACACACACACACACACACACACACACACATATATATATATATATATATATATAATTTTGAACGGACCTCATTTTCGTCATCTCCTGGGTAGGATTGATGGACATTTGAAGACATTTTTAAAAAATCGTGTCATGAGTACGACCTCAGTAGCTGATTTCTCTAAAGGGAAATTTCTGAATATTGCGGGGATCAATTCTCAAGTAATTTATTTAGGAAATGGCCATATTTCATTTTATAAACCTACCTAACTATTTTATTTTATTATATAAACCTGACTATATAATGTGTATGTATAACATATGTATGTATCACGTTTATATTGGTAAGTCAAGAAAATGTGTTACATTTTTTTTTCATATTATATAATCATAAATCATGTATATTCTTCATATAATGTATCAATTACAACTTTTATACAAATATTAGTACTGGCTAAATTAAAACTAACCTTCTTACTTTAATACTTAAGGAAAGGTGGTAAGTCATCTGAGAGATGGATTGCGACCACTTTTGTACTGATGAGGGGCGCGACTACTGCAGTGCTAGATGTGGTTGTTAACGACAAACCAAAAAGTATTTATTTGCAGCAATACTGTATTTTTTATCCGAGAAAACGTATCGCAACAAACAAATCAATAACAATAATTTTTATGGGATTTCTAAATTTTAGTACGTGCTTAACCTCCATTAATGGATTTAAAAGTTAAATAATTGAGGGAGGAAACTAATGGGATAAATGGGAGAGGGGAAGATGAGGATTTAGCCTGTGAGTTAATGGTAAAGGGAATGTACACAAAGTGGCCGGCGAGAGTTAGAGGTGTGTATCCAAGGAGCATGACGAGAGAAGAGAAATGCCTAAATAGAGATAGCGACGGCTGTGGAGACAGGGCTCGTCCACCCCCACTCCTATACTCCCAATTACTGCGGGCTCCCACTCCGCTTTGAGGTTAACGGTTTGCCCGCTTCACACCTTCCCTCTAAAGCCCATCTCCATGCCGACCCCTCCTCTCATCCCATAACCATATGAAACGGCAGGCGCTCCCTCAACCCACTCACCCATAAGGCTCTCTTTCATCGTCCCATAACGTATATACAGCTTTCAAACATTTTTTCGAGGGCAAACATATTCCATCAGGGGCAATGGGTTTTGACGTCTATAGTTTGTTTAACCCACTTCTACGTCGGAATTGTGCTCACTCCCAGGATTAGTTAAGAAAATTGAGTTACGGTTTTATTTACAGAAATGGACACTATGTAGACTTAAATTATTGAAGTTTTATAACATTGTTATGCCTGCCGTGACGAACAAAAAACTGAATATGCTTTTAATGGGCGATTTTTTTTAACCTCTGAAAATGTTTGGGTTTTGTGTTTTAAATAAAAAGTTGTTTCAATTCAATCAATACAAAACAAACATTTAAATGTTATCTTCTATTCAATATAAACCTTTTAGCAGATTTCCCTTCAGGGAAATCAGCTATTGAGGTCGTACTCATGACGCGATTTTAAAAATTTCCTCAGATGCCCATCGATCCTACCCAGGAGATGGCGAAAATGAGGTCCGTTCAAGACTATATATATATATATATATATATATATATATATATATATATATATGTTTGTTAATGCTCTAGCGGTCTAATTTTTGTTTGATCGTTACCAAACTCGATATTTAATCGTTTTGTGCAAAAATAAAGGTCAAACTAGCTGAAATCTGACCAGTGAGAGAGGGGGTTTAGAGGGGGAAATTTTGAAAATTCGAAATATCTCCGTTACTATAAGTGGGATCGAAAAATTTTATAGAACCAATCTTATTCCAAATTAAATGATAAATAAATATTATATTTTCTCAGACTCAATTTTTTTTTAATATAGTATCTCATAATGATACTACATTGGGAGTAAAATAAGTTTGACTAGGCAGTGGGTTAAACATTTGATGTGGGCACTGAATAACATCCTATTAAATTAAATATTCAAAATTTTTTCCTACAAAACACGCGATTTCTCAACAACACAAAATCATAAAGTATGATTCAACAATATGCTTCAAACCCATAAATATTTCAAGAAAAGAGTAAAACTCTCTTCCGCACTGCCTGAATGAATTAAATTTATAAATTTAATGAAAAAAATATTCATTGTTTAAAAATAAATGAAAGAACTTCGTGCCTGAAGGATGTTTCTATACACAAGGTAAATACTTTAATAAAATGTTTGGTATTAAATAAAGTTATAAAGTATTTGTCATGGAAATCGGTCAAAAATAATTTATGATCATGTAGATTGTCCCTCTACGGTTGGAGACATGTTTCTTATCATTTATACAGCATGCCACTCCTAAATAACTCTAAGACTAGTAATAAAGCTATTTCAATAAATTGAAAATGAATTCTATATATCATAAGGGAGGTTTATACTCAGTAAAAACTGGAATAAAATCCATATTGGGGGGAAATCCAACCGATATAGAGTTTGTGATTGTGAGATTTTTAAGGGGAATTTAAAATTTTTTGCACAATTCTTGTAGTATCAAGAAGTATCCTTTGCTGTGCTTCTTTTATAATTGTTGTTGGCAGATTTAAATTCTTGGTGCTTGCTATTGTCGTTTTTGGCATGAGTCCATTTGAACTTACTATAATAGCCGTAACTATGGCTGGTTTCAGTTTGTATACCTCTTTGAACTCGATCGCCAATTCTTGATATTTTCTTAATTTTTCGGCATAGGATTTTCGAATATTCTCATCATTGGGTACTGCAATGTCAATAATATCAGGAGTCTTATTGATCTTGTCAATAATGAGAATATATTTGTTATAATGCACAGTATGGTCAGTTATCATCGCTTTATCCCAATACATCTTTACATTATCTTTTTCCAATAATTTTTGAGGATTATAGTGTTAATGAGCGACCTTCCTGTCAACCATGCCGAATTTCTCTGCTAGAGCTTGATGGTATACTTTTGCCACGTTATTGTACTTTTGTAAGTATTCGGACCCAGCAAGTATTTCACATCCAGCCGTAATATGTTGAATGGACTCATACGATTTGTTGCATAACCTACATTTATGCGTATTAAGACTATTATTATGATTGCCAACGAAATGTATATATAATAAATAATTATTAAATTGATACATTTATAGAGTGTATTCATTGACCTAATAAAGAAAAGTGTAATCTTATATAAAATGTATTATATAAGATAATTAAATAAATAATATGTAAATCAATATACTTAACATTAGTATATTTTTAATAGAAAACAAAAAAAAAATATTTTCCCTATTCCATTACGATTGTCAACATTTAATGAAAATAATTTTATTTCAAATACTTGTCATTTCTGGCCAATATTATGCAGCAAGGAATAATAATATGTTTCGCCAGAATGGTAGAACTTTCTGTATTAAATATGATGGTGTCAGGTAAAATTAAATTTAACTTAACATAAACAATGGTTTTGTGTGTGTGATTATATATATATATATATATATATATATATATATATATATATATATATACCTAGCGTGCAACAGAAATGTTGATAAGATCGTTTAATTATAATCTTTTTTTTAAATGTATACTGCATTAAAAATTTTAAATTGATTCGAGTACTCATAATTGAATGGCTAAATGGTTTCCGAAAATTAAGGGATAAATTTGCTTTGAAATTTTGCCTGATACTCACTACATAAAATAAAACATGCCATTGTTCTCTGTTACTGCTTTTATAACAAATCAGTTGAAGAGGTACTTATTTTCTATAACAACTAGTTCCTTCGTTAGCTGTGTTAGGTATAGTGCTAAGGATTACTTTATTATATTTCCGGCTTTATAAACAAGCGAAATAATAAGAACAACACTTAATGAGATATGTCCACTGGTTTTTATACAGTATTAAGAGAGCGCTGCCAAGTGGGAATGTTAAGGCATGTAACATAAAGGCAGTAAGCAAATTATACAAACTTGCTTGAGCTGGAGACGCTACTGTAAATTTAACTATATCACTCCCTCAGCCAACATCCTACTCCTTTTCTCTCTTCTCTCTCTCTCTCTCTCTCTCTCTCTCTCTCTCTCTCTCTCTCTCTCTCTCTCTCTCTCTCTCTCTCTCTCTCTCCCTCTCTCTCTCTCTCTCCCTCTCTCCTTCTCTCTTTCTCTTTCTCTCTCTCCCTCTCTCTCTCTCTCTCTCCCCCCCCTCTCTCTCTCTCTCTCTCTCTCTCTCTCTCTCTCTCTCTCTCTCCCCTCTCTCTCTCTCTCTCTCCTCTCTCTCTCTCCTCTCTCTCTCTATCTCTCACTCTCTCTATCCCTCTCTCTCTCACTCTACCTCTCTCTCTCCCTCTCCCTCTCTCTCTCTCTCACTCTCCCCCCCCTCTCTCTCTCTCTCTCTCTCTCTCTCTCTCTCTCTCTCTCTCTCTCTCCGCTCCCCCTCTCTCTCACTCTCTCTCTCTCTCTCACACACACACACACACCCTCTCACACCCTACTACACACGACCCATTAGGCAAAATATTTATGAAATTGTACATTTTAATCTACACATACGCATAGTCTGGATAAAAGCCCATTCAGGAAATATTGGAAACGAACAAACTGACACGTTAGCAAAGGAAGCAGCTCAAGGTACACCACTAATCCCAGAATTCTTGCTTAAAAAGACTTACGTGCCGACACAATACATAAATGGAACAGCGAATGGGAGACATGTAACAAATCTTACAGCTTAAACCAATATATACCAAAATATGTGTGCACACAATTTCTAACGGAACATGGGCAGACAGGACATTTAAAAGATTTAAAATTCAAGACAATGATAAATGTTCTTGCGACACACAGATAACACGAACGTGTTTACATATACTCTATGACTGTTCAACATTTAATCAAAATAGATCAAACTTCACAATGAACATAATTTAAAAAGGAGGTAATTGGCCAGAACCACCTCACATATTATTTAATAAATGTAATAAAGATCTCATAAAGTTTATCAAAAATATATGTATGGATATATCAAAAGTACATTATAATATAATGTTGATTATGAGGAAAGGGAATTATAATTCAATATATTTGCCTTACATGGACTCGCAAATGAAAGTAGAGAAAACCAGCAACATCGGTTGAATTTAACTTTATTTAATTTTTTTTTCATTCGAAAAAGTAAGTATAATAGAAAAGAAAGAAACATAAGCAAGAGGGGATAAAAGAGAACATGCACATCATAAACAATAGAAAACAAGTGATCCATAAGAAAACAATGATTAAAAGTGTGAATTATATATATTTTAATTTATTAGAAATTTTAAAGTGATGGTTAATCAATTATAAATTTCTCATTTAATATTTAGACTACACTAAGTTAGGGATAATCGATATATTTTTATTTCTTGACGAACCGATATAAATCAGCTAACTTGATCCGCCATACTTTGTAAGCCATTCTCTGATTGGCAAGACTAATTCCTTTAGAACGATGAAGCTGATTGATCAGTTGCCTTATTGTATTAGAATTTCTTCTAGTGGCACGTCGTGTGTACGCAAAACAAGTTGAGAAATAAAAGTGATTTTAATAATGATTTGAGATTTTCATTTTTTTTGACTTTCCTCATAAATTAGTTTTTATTCTGAATTTGCTACATGACGGTCATTTACTCAATGAAAATCTACAGAATACATAGCACAATGAAATGATTCTAAGAGGCTATTGGAAAATATTTTATTATTTCTTTCTCGTCTCATTTTTTATAAGGTTCTAAACATTAAAAATAGAAGATAAGACACCTAAAATAATTGGCCACATTGGAGACTGGTAGTGACAAAGGCTTTCTGATCAAAGTTGTACGAATCATTGCATTCCTCCCTACAAACGAAAATGACGGCATTTTATTTAATTGGCAATTTATTTCGGGATCTCCGTCTTTGATTATGGGAGTTCAAGAACTTTAGAGCTGAGGCTCTTTTGCTTTTCGAATACCGTATTGAAATGTTTTACCTCTTGAGAAACAAAGAAACATTCCGCCTTAACCAAAACGATCACCTTAGTTTAGAGATGTGCTTGTTAATAATTTTTAGATTTTATTTAGTATTACCTTTGCTGTTATCGACTTTTTTTTTAAACTTATGCTTTCCTTTTATTATTTAAACACTTTGTAGTCATCCATCAGAGAGCATTACGATTTTAGTAACATTAGCAAAAGAAGATTTTCATTTTTGACAAACGTGGCAAAACGACAACATCGACAGCTGATTTGATTTAAAGGAATTCAGGTAACATAGAAAGACTACCATGCAGGATCTACTAAAACCACCCATATTTCCCTGGTGTAAGAAATGACACTCTCTGACGTCATTGTAGGGTCTACTAGTACATGGTAGTTATCTGCTCATTGTAATCTCTGTTTATTCCTTTCTTTATACCCCCCTGCAAACGAGATGTGTAATTTAAGCTGGATATGAGATGTTTAGTGTTATCATTGATTAAAGTGAAAATAGAATTGGTAGATGTGAGTGTTTCCTGAAGCCGAAAACGTAAAAATAATTGTGTTAATATTCATGACAGAAGAAGCTAAATCAATTGTTTAGTACATAACATTATCAATAAAATTGGTCTTAGAACATTTTTCGATCCTATTTCAGTTATATACTCGTTTAAGTACTTCTCTAAACTCATTTTCCACCTGATCTGAATTGATATTTAGTTATGCATAGAACGTTTTAATATCGAGTTTTGTAACGGATAAACAAAATAGCTATAGAATTAACAAGCAAAAATATAAGATTTACGGACATCTTTTTCATCATATCCAATGTTTGATCGATGTACATTTGGGGAAATTTGGAAAAAATAATGTCCAGAGCACTTCTAGGGAAACTGATTTTCCTTACAGGAAACCTGATTGAATATAAGACTAAAAATATATATTACTAGCTCAGATACCCGGCTTCGCTCGGGAATTCATTTGAGGCTGGATGGTGATGGTATTTATTTGGCAAGGCTTTACTTTGCACAATATTTTGACATTTACCCGTCCCAGTTTTTAGGGTTATTACCCGTCGTTTCTGTGGATTTGTTAATAATAAAATTTGTAAATTCAGGCCTCCCTTATAACCCCCACTCCTGCCCGTCCCTAGAAATGTTAGTATGGCTTATTATAAGGAAGGCATTAGTGTTAACTCACATACCGAGTTTGGTTTAGTTCGGTTGAGTTTTTTGTGCCAAATAAAATTGTTGACTTCCGCAGTAGTTTTTAACGTATAAGTCATTTATACTTAGGTATAAGACAAAAGTGCATATAACAAAAGTTACTCTAAATAACAAAATAAACAACTTTTGTTATGTGCATATTTGCCAAAAAAGCTATACGAAACGAAATATCGCTATTTTTAATTTCAGCCCTCCCTCATAACCCCCACTCCTGTTCATCTCAGAGAATATTAATATAGCCTAAAGTCTAAGTTGGGTTAGTAGTAATATACATACCAAGTTTCATAAAATTCGGTTCAGCCGTTTATGCGTGAAAAGGTAACAAACAAACAGACACCAAAGAAACAAAATGCAGTTATGGTGTCTATGACATGTGAAACGAAAAGTTATCGAGAAATTTTGCGAAAAAATCAATGTACAGACAGAGGTTACAATTTTATATATATATATATAGATTATGGGGCCCATTTTAAGATGTTACATGACTAGCGCTATTTTGTATATTGCAGCCTGACATCAACAATTATTTCAATTTCTTTGATTTTTACAGACGCTAATTCATAATGTAATCCTTTATGCTCACTTTAAAATTTAATATTGTTTTCATCGAGCCATTACAAAAGAAAAAACTTAAATTAATCGTGTGGCATCACATTGAGTGATGAGACTATATTTAGACTCGAATGATCAAGATTTTCTTTTGTTGAAGCGGATGAGGTAAATGTTACCGTTAAACAGTGCTACTATTTCTGCTAACGTGTACATATGTGTATTCACTGTTTTCACATTCTGGGAATGCCAAAAAAGGTGGCAGAGGGCCAATCGACTATAGGCGAGCAGGCTCCCCTCCCGTTTACGGTACATAACCACCCAAACCCATTTGCAACCAGGGCTAAAGATTGATAAGATGATATGCTATATGGCTTGGAAGGGAAATCGCTTTTATTTCGATACCGATCATGAACATAATAATTGGTTTCTTCCACGAATCACTGCACAAACATGAATAAATTAAATCAAATGCTCCTCATTATTCTATGAAATATTCTCAAACGTCTGTAACAGTTCTCAGTGGTTATGAAATTCCGTTTAATTTATGGACCTTTAAAATGGTTTATATAATGTTGCATATCATATCCAATCACAATATTTCAGCCCCAGCTCACCATTAATGAAATTTAATGGTTTGACTATGTATACTTATTACTATATCATATGATCTAAAAAACTTTAAACACAGTTGCTGTAAATATTTAAAAACAACATTTTACATAATGAATATAGGGAGGAACACATTCCCATAATTTCTTAACATATAAAAAATAATGAAATATATACGAATACTTAGTAATAATAAATGTTTAATTTTAATTATATATATATATATATATATATATATATATATATATATATATATATATATATATATATATGCATCCACAATCATTATGCTAGCTAACGCGATACCTATAGAAACACCCGTTATAGCAATCTAATTTGTCTACAGTTACTGCGACATTTCAAAATCACTTAATCCATCAAATCAAGGTATTTTGAGAATTGTTTTACCTATTTGTTCGTCATTGTTACCTCATATATTGGTATATTGCAAGTGACCATATTGGGAGTAATACATTTATGGGGAGGAGGGATCTGAATGTTATTAAAATGGAAAAATAAAACCAACTCACATAATAATCGAGCTGCTGACAAATATGTATATAGGCTAACATTTATAGGACATGTGGAAAGAGGGTTTCTAAAAGAAAATCATAATTTAAAACAAATTGGTTTTGATATTTATTTTTAGAACGGTACATAAATAATTTTAAAATTAAAAGTACATTTTTAAGATACATACAGTTTTAAATAGTGAATTATTTTAATTGATACTTCATGATCTTTAAAGAAGATTTGTTATGAAAACAGAAAAACTAAACTTTAACTTGTGTATGATTAACGAGCCAAAATTAGATGACTCTATTTGAATATGCTATTTTTTCTTTATCAGTAAGTTGTGGAAGGCTGTACAGTATTCTATTTAATATCATCAACACAATACAAGTGTACAATTTTTTCCGATTTTGGCTACACAAATGAGTAAAATTATTAATAACCCATAGAAGGCAAACAGGAAGTAATTCCACAGGCACTGTCTTTGAAAGAACTTCCTCTTGGGTCTCTTGTCTTTGATTCCTCTTGGGGACATGAGCAAGGTAAGCGTGCAGAGAGCGAAAGGGACAGCTGAAGAGTCACTCGAATATTATATTTGTGTAGAAAGTAAGCGAACTCTTTAAATGTGGATCAGGTCTATTCGGTATTCACAGGACTACACCCTCCCTCCTGTATCTACTGTTTATTTAAAACTTGTTACGTGCCTAACATTTTTCCCTAAACTAATTTTTTCTTTGCTTTCCCCTTTTCCTCTTCCACCTCGTTTCCTTCAAGAATGTTGGGGGCCTTCTGTTTTAGCTGCCTTATGACATGATAATGCTTCTCATTTTTAAGCATTGATTTAAAATGCCCACTATATTAGAATATTTTAATATTGAACAATTTAAAAAACTCATCAACTAAAAAAAAAAGTCCCTCACGCAGGGGCAGCGCAAACTATGCAGATTTCCCACGTGACGTGAATAATTACAAACGGCGATGAGAAATTTTTAAGTAAAGTTTAATAACCTCCGAACAGAAAGCGTCTGAATTGTAAACAAATAGGTCCCCCAACCTTTCATAACTGAATAGATAGATAAAAATATTCTTCACCGCAAAGAAAAACAATTATTAATATGATATATATATATATATATATATATATATATATATATCTGAATATAACATATTTAATTTATTGAAAACTATATTCAATATCTAATGTTGTAATTTATAGGAATAATTGTTATCTCAAGCACTCAAATTTTAGTAAACCAAGAACAAAGAGGGGAGGGGGGAGAGGTGATCAACAGAACGAATGCATCTCGTATAATAAAGGTCTTTCGAAAACCAATATTTTTAAATGTTCCTCATAGTTTCTTGGCAAGTGTCACCAAGAAACTATGAGGAACATTTAAAAATATTGGTTCCAGAATAAGAAGAATAATGACCTCCATGGCAAATGAACGAAAGGACGAAGAATTTTGTTTTGAAACTCTAATTAGGAATCTTGACGAAGAAGGCTTGAAGAAATTTTCTGGAATTGAAAAATAAAGTGAGGAACAAAGTAGATTAAATAAATAGAATTGAATTTTTTATGCAATGTAAAAAGAACAAAATATTTCCTAATTTCATATGTAATAAAATAAGGAGTTTATATTTCGAATCCCGCACTGGGAAAATAGGAACCCTGGCTAGAAAAGAATGGTAACCTGTAGATAACCCGTCCCGATTAGCCTAGTTGCATAAAGTGGACGTAAAATAAAAAAAAAAATAAAAAAAAAAGAGTTTATATAATATATTTGATAACAAAAATCTTGGTTATAATAAACTTGTATAAATCATTGATAATATTAAACATAAAATTTAAGATCTAGAAATGTTTAGAAGTTATAGAGGTTTAAAAAAATTAAATTATAAAATAATGAAACGCTCGTTAACACTATAAAAGATTCCAAATTTAAATTAGCTGTAAATCTTTTATCTCTTTTTATACTAACAGAATCAACGTTTATTATAAGAATTGTTATTATAAAAAAAAATTTAAAAATTATTAAAAAAAGTTCATATTTCGAAAATAAACTCTTTCTCCAAATACTTTCAACAAATGAAAATAAGCTTGTTAATTTATCAAACAAAGGGATCCCGAAAGAGGTTATGAATTTTTTTAACTTTCCGTGATCAATTTAATATTTTAAAACCGAGTCATGATAAAGACGTAGTAAATTTAGTAACTGGCGTGGAATATATGCTTGACAACGAAAGTGACCCTTGCCAAGAAACTATGAGGAAAATATAAGAATTAACTTATTTAAAAGGAAATATAGGGAATTACAAACAGAACCCCATACATTCTTAGAAGTAAGGATTGCAGATGATTCAAACATTTCCATGGAAAGTCTGGACTTATTCAATACCAAATAAATGAAACAATTTATTGTTAACGCCAAATCTGGAAGGGCAGGTAGTCATGATAGACAATCTTCCTCGTCAGTCAACTTATTTGTGATTCACATTGGGTACGGTTGAGTAATCTAAAATTCACTGGGCTCTGCCTCCTGTCATCTGCAATCCAAATTGTCCCCTTCCCCTCCTGCCCCCATGGCCTATTGCTACCACCCTGTTTCAGATTCTTACCCATAATAAATTTTGGAATTTATATTAGTTGTCTCCGTCAAGAAAGACAAAAGTGTAGGGGCTCAAATGTCTGAACGAGATAATTTGTTTTGCTATACATTTCCAAATCCTTTTATTTTTTAATGGTTCCATAGTGCTATCAGTGATAGCATTAAACAATTTAGTAGTAGGGAATAGCAATGGTTTTAGAACCAAAATCATAGCGGTTATTCTCAATACCTGCACTATCGCCTCAGTCGAATCGTAGTGCTGATCATTCTAGTGTCTTAATTAGGATCTCCTTCTAGTTAGTGATATATTCCCATTTTAAAATTAGCTCAGCTAAATTAACCGTTTTCACAATCTAATTACGATTAAAACCGTTATTTGCGACGGCTATCCAACGCAAAGAAAGTAAATTCAAATGAATCCTGTACTTCACATTTACGAAACTGAGCATAACCATTTTTTTCCGAAAATTCATTGAATTTTGCTTTTAAATGAAGTATAAAAAAGGTGTACACTAAACTCTATAGCAGGAATTGATAATTTTATTGGTCAGGAGTGACTGAACGAAACTAGGTATGTGAGTTAGTATAAACTCGTTTTCAGTTACAAGGTATATTGCAATTGTAGGCAAGAAGAAGCGTGTGAGTTATAAGGTAAATGTGTAACTGTAATATGTGGTTCTCTATTCGTTTTTCGCCAAAAAATCACAAGAACAAAAATTGCTTACTTTTTAATTTAGGGTAATTTTTATTGCATAAACGTTTGCCTAATTATGCAAGTAATTTAAAAAGACATGTTGTTACAGTCAACATTTTTTTTTCAATATATGAATTTACTAAAAGTGTTCCTCAACTTGATGAATTATCACTATTCAGTTAAGTTTATAATGCCAGTAACTTGTTGCGAACGGCTAAGTATGTTCCATGGTTGCCCCCCACCACATTCCCAAGCATTAATAATCAGGAATGCCAATTTTCTCTAAAAAGCATTTTTTTTATGATTCAAAAAACACGAAAAATATTTGAATACGTTTTAGAATTGAGAAGGTAATGTAAACAGAATTCTGAGCATAAGTCGTGTAAACAGAATTGAGAACTTGAATCATCTCTCCTCCTGTACAACCTTTCTGTATCCACAACTCTCTCTTAGCCACACTTCATACTTGAATTTAAGCTTTTTATTATCCCTTCTGCACCCCGTTCGGACCCTATATTGGTTTATGCTGAAAAGTCATTCAATGGCCATACCTTCGTGAATTTTTATTTCATGAATAAGGTAAGATGAACATAGATCCGTTAATATGTTACACGTTACATGCTATATGAATATAACGTTTACACTCAAGACATATAAAAGAGAATTTTTAATAATAATTAGGTGCATAAAATGCTACCAGTTTTGTACTTCGGATCCCTTTTGAGGTAACGAAACTTATGTACTAATGTGGTCCAAAATGTAGTACACTACCCATGGTTATGATTTATTTGGCCAATATAATTTTGAAAAGAGGAATGGGATTGATTAGAAACCGCTTTACGTTTATCTTACTAGACTTATCAATAATACATGGGCTTTCCATAGTTGCCAGAAAGTTATAAAGGTAGAACATGTAAATATTCAGGTAGGGAATGTAAATAGATTATGAATAGTATAGCCTTGCATTGAATAATATTCACACACACAGTTTCAGTCTTTAATAATTCCCACTTTCAAATGCTAACCATGGTTATTATTCATATTGTCCACGGCGTTTTCAAGTTCAAGTTCGTAAAACAAAATCCATAAGTTCGTTGAAGTTACTATACACACACGTTGGCAAACAATATAAACATGGAGAGGAAAATAAAAAAGTGTTGCGTGTAGTGAAGCATTAATTAACAAATACTTTACTGCTCGTTCCCTTAATATTTACCAAGCAAAGCCAGGTACCTTAGCTAATATATATATATATAGGGGAGAGGAGGGTATTATGCAATACCATTTACATTTCAAAGAACACTTACTCGTTTTTGAAATAAATCCCCCAAATGAGTGCATAATATAACTAATTGTCGTGAAATATAGCTTTGTGAATTGTCAACTATTTACTTTGTTGTTGTAAAAAAAAAGTTACAAAAGGAGGTTAATATTGAATTGGTGGTTCAGTCCATTGAAAAACTAATTAGACTTCATAAAATTCCGTCACGCAGGGACTGCGTTAACTAAGCAGATTTCCCACGTGCGCTAAGTATTCGCATTTATAACAAAACTTAAAAGTTCAATGAGAACAATATTTGGTATTTAAGCTTCAAATAAAGTGATTCATAACATAATAGAATATTGTTAATAAGAGATGAGTAGGAGTGGGGATTTACTGAAGACCGAAAACTAAAAAATGCAAATATCTCAATTAATAATCAAGATAGTAAAAAAATGTACATAACAACATTTATAGAACATTACATTTGAAATAAGATTGGTTCTATAAAATTTTTTGATCCGACGCATAAAAACGGAGATATTAAGAATTTTCAAAATTCTCCCCCTCTAACCCAACAACAACCAAACAAGTTGATGTTCAGGTAAATTGTTTTCGTGTGGTGGGTTGTTTACGTTTTAAATCGAGATCTGTTTACTTACCACTCAGATCTGTCAACGAGTTGTGTTAGTGTTCAGGTAAATTGTTATGTGTGGTGGGTTGTTAACGTTTTATTAGATCTGTTTACTTACCATTCAGATCTGTCAAGGTGAGTTTAAATTAGTGTTCAGGTAAATTGTTATCGTGTCCTCATCCGTATGGGTGTTTATTATTATATATCAAGTTTGGTAATGATAAGACAAAAATTACGACTGCTAGAGTGGTAACAGACAAATATATATATACATATACATACAGTTTTGAATGGACCTCATTTTCGGCATCTCCTGGGTAGGATCGATGGACATTTGAAACATAGTTATTTTTAACTATTATTTTCATAGTCACGTTAGTTTCTTTTAGTTATTTTTAAAACATATTTTTAAGATTATGTGCAAGTCATTTCTACTTTGAGTATATTTACAAAATTCCTTTAGGCCATCCTGTAACTGTGTTTTATTTGGAGAGTAGGTTATTATAGAAGATCCAGTTTCCTTGGCTCTATTTTATTTCTGCTTTTTTGGAGATGGTGGAGATATCTCCATGGGTAGGAGATAATTTGTTGAGGTATGAGGGGCAGCCCAATCATGACTCTTGGAAGAACAGGGTTGAGGTGAATAAGAACTTTTATTCTGAAGCCTAGGAGCAGTGAATGTAGAAGCAATAAAATCTTCTCTGCTAAAAACATTTCTATCGACAGGATAAATACCAGCCACATTAAAGCTGTTTACTGCCATTTCCTACGGTGTTATTGTTTACCTATCAATGTTATACAAAAAATTCATTTTTTCATTTATTTTTATTCAGAATGTTTTGCAGTGTTTAATTGGAATACTTTACTTTTACGTCGGGTATTATGCAATACCCACTATTCCATAATACCCGACACGCGATCTTAGAAAATGAACCTTTAAACAGATGGAGAAAAATCTGTCAGCTAAATAACGGCCAAGGTATAACAAACTACAATTATTTTTGTGTATATTATGCTTAACATCATTGTTTAAGTCACATGGGTACTAGTAGGTTAAATGTTTTGAATCTTTTCCTTCAAAAACTCCTAAACATCACTAAATACACTTTGGTCTGTAGCGAGTGGTGCAACAACGACAAACGATCAACTCTCACAGTACTTCATCATGGGAGGTCTTTCTTGAGTAGTTCATGAATTTCCACTCGAATACAGAACCAAACCCAGCCGAAACCTCGGTATTCCATATTTTCCACATATTCCATAATACCCCCCTCTCCTCTCCTCTCCTCTCTCTCTCTCTCTCTCTCTCTCTCTCTCTATATATATATATATATATATATATATATATATAATCAAATCAAATAACAAGCTGTCTCCATTTTGAGGGTACCCGTTTGGGTCAGCCTCCTAATCAGCCCACCAGGGTATAAAGGTAAAATAAAAATGATTGTTTTTAAATGTTTTATATATATGCTTACATTTTTTTTTGTAGGGAATTAATTTGATTTCATTAAATTTTGAGCTGGTGAGTGACTAGTTTTAGAGGACAGCTTATGTTGAGCTTTATTTTATTTTGTATAAGTGATTATTAATGATTCTGACACTTTTCTTTATAATTGATGTTGACATATATATATATATATATATATATATATATATATATATTGGAAAAGGCATAATTTTCGTAATGTTATAGGTGATTGAAGAAATATTTTGAAAATTGGGTTATACAGTGAGTACAATCACAATAGTTGATTTCCTTTAAGGGAATCTGCTAAAAGGTCTAAAAACGATGCTAAACAATGAATGTGCTTTTTATTTATATTTCTATTTTTTTTATATTCTCTACTCTAAGTAGGTATATCATTAATGTAACAAAAATATTAAAATTTAGACATATGTTTTTTGAAAGAAATTTGAAATGCGTCCATTCTGAACCATACGCTTTCTGTTATCCTGAACTTAACGACCCTTTCTGAATAGTACGCCTCCTTTAATTCATCGCAATTCATCTTTATTTAAGTCAGTGCTAAAGTGTGTTAAAATGGTGTTATCAATCAAGAGCAAACTTCCCACCTGAAAACCTTTAGTCTGTTCACACTTGGAGTTCTTCAATATTTCAGTACTTGAGTAACTGTGATATGTATTTTTTTATGTTCTATTTATCTATTTTTGAATAATGTAACATCCACCCAAAGTTAGTTCAATCGTGTGCACTCATATAGGTCGTGATCATATAGGCGCACACTCCTAATGACATTTTAACGACTGGACACTGTTCACAAATATCCAAAGGAATGGAGTCAAAACTAATGCATTACTAGAGAGCAAATTAAGTTAAATTACCTGATGACACTTCACAGACGAGGTTGACATCGGTTCCTTCGTTGTAAGGCTCGAGAACCTTGGTTCTATCTCTTCTCTTCCCGTCATATATCAACGGTGTATCCGGAGGCACTGAAACACACACACAGCAACCATTAATAACTCATGCATTAATTACATATTTAAAGCTATAAATTACAGGGCTGACACATTATCTATAAATATTATCTCTAATTAATTACTTATGCTAACGCCTAGCGCCAAGTTTGGAAAGGGCCTTCTGCCGAGCTTTAGCAGCCCACTCCATTACCAGACTATTAGGTTTTACTTATTTCAAAATGGCTGGTGATTATAATCATTCCAATGGAACATCACGCCCTATGAGCAATAAATGATTTCTACGAAATACTTTGACTTAATTCTAAAACTAATAATAGTATCATTTATAATAATGCATCATTTAACTGGGCGACCGTTTTGAATAAATTGACATTTGATAGTGCATAAAGAGGACTCCATGTCTACCAAAGCAGGTAGATACAATTTTTATCTAATACAGATTGCTTACAGAGTCCATTTTTGTATTAGGTTGTACATACTTTTTTTTTATTATCATTTTTAAAACAATCTTTATTTTTTAGCCATATGAGTTAAAACGTTGGCTTTAATCTCACATTGTAAACCTAGAGTGGCGAGTTCGATTCCCGCCTGGGAAAGTAGGAATTTATTTAGTGACGAACTCATTAAATAAAATTATTAGTCCCACCCTGGGAAAGGGTAGTAACCTGTAGATAACCCGCTCTAATTAGCAATGGTAGCAAAAATTGGACGTTAATAAATAATAATAATAATAATAATAATAATAATATTTTTTAGTTAAAGAATATGTCCTACCAATAAACATCGCCACCATTTGGGAAGCTAAAAAATTAAAATATGTTGAAATAAGTTTATTACTATTGCAATGAAAATTAAGGCAGCTTCTGATTTTTATATATAAATTTTGACATCAAGATTTTGTCATTACTCGATTGGATGGGCTCATTTGAAGAAAGTGAGGAACGTTAATTTCTAAGGACAACCTGAATATCTGATTTACTCTGAAGGAAGTTCGCTAAAAACATAGAAAAGAAATGTTGATGTTGATTGTAGGAAGAATTATGCAATACAATACTCGAAACCAAAAGACAGAAAATTCATTCTTGGGATTTTCGTAACGTTTATTTGTGGGATTCACCTTTTGATTAAAATAATGTGGAGGGAGGGTTTAAATGAAGGCGAAAATAAATAAAAAAATCATCAATTTTCTCCTTATGAATTAGAGATTAAAAAAAATGTATGGGACCTCTTTGTTTATCATGAAAAGATTCATAAATTATATCGTATATCAATTTCAAAAGGAATAATAGAAACGTACATGCAACCAAACTGTTTGTATATTTAATTTCATAAGTGAAAAAGGAAGTCATGTAGTTTAATTAAAAGGAGGTAGGATTCACTTTTTTTTTCAATGTCGCTTATCGGTTATGCTCTAAGATGGCAAGTAGGAAACATATTCATCACTGGATACGTTCTGTGTAACAGTTATATCCTCCTAGACGATATGCATATACATAAACCTAGGGTCAGATTGATGTAACTTCATGGTCCATTCTACGATAGCATTCCCCATCATCCCAACTGCTCCAATGGCATATTCATGAATCTAACATGAGACATTTGAGTAGGAGCCCCATAGTTCCGTTGGCCGAGGTTTTGTCAACTCAAATATATTTCCTCCTCGCGTGTTCCTTTAAGCAAATTATCGTTGGATATCGGGTCACATTATCTTATTAAGTTAGGAAAGTGATGCGTAAACTAAGCAGATTTTTCCCAAGAGCTTAAATGAAGCTCAGATAATATCAAATTCCTTTATATTCTCTATTTAACTTTTAATAAAAGTGCTATGGTAACATGAATTGAAATATAATCAGGGCAAGAGCTGATTGATACAATAGCTTAAAAGTGAAAATCTTAAAAGTACGAATGGAGGATAACTGTAAGAAAGAAAAACAAAAACTAATATAAACCCAGAATTCGCCCTCGTACCACTCTCACACATTAAAAAAGACTTACGTACCGACACAATACGTAAGTGGAACAGAGAATGGACGACATGTAACAAATCTTACAGTTTACATCAATACATACCAAATATAACACCCAACAACTACAACACAATTAAGAGTCACAAATGCACACAATTTCTAACAGAACATGGACAGACAGGACATTATTTAACAAGATTTAAAATTCAAGACAATGACAAATGTACTTGCGACTTACAGACAATATATATGCGACTTACATATACTCTATGACTGCACAACTTTTAACCAAAATAGATCAAATTTAATAATGGAAATAATTTTAAAAGGAGGTAATTGGCCAGAACCACCTCATATTATATTTAACAAATATAATAAAGAACTTATAAAGTTTATCAAAAGTATAGATATGGATGTAGCAAAATACATTAGAATGTAAAGTTGATTGTGAGGAATGGGAATCATAATTCAATATATTTACCTTACATAGACTCGCAAATTAAACATCGTTGAGTTTAACTTTAACTGATATGTTTTGTTCTTATTGTATTTATTTACTTTTTCATTTCATTTATTAATTTTGTTTGTAACTACCATACTTTTTTTAATATTGTATTTCATTTTATTATTTTATTTCTTGAATATAATATTTGAATAGACAGTTGGTAAACAAATATATAATGTTAAATAATGATGTATTTAAACATAATAATACATGTAATATGCCATGTGGCAATGGAACATGTATTCGAATAAATAACTCCTCACAGGGTTAATATGAGGAGAAAAAAAAACAAAAAAAAAACTCAGCTAATATTCTATTTATTGAAAAATAAATAAAAAAACTCTTGCTAGGGATTACTTTATCAACAACAATAGTTATATAACACTTACCTTTAAGAGGCACAGTAACGGAAATGTTACGAGTTACCCCTTTTTAACAAACAATGAATAACTTGAAAAAACAATGAATGGTGGCTAATGGAACTCTCTGAAACGTTGGGGGAATGGTTACGAAATTGAAACATGTGAATAATAATAAATAACGATTACTAACCCCTGCCGAGGCTAATTAGAACCAGTATAAAATTATATTCTATGAACTTTTTTGATCAGATGATTCGGAATAATATTTTTTAAAATAAAGTGCAAACCAAATATGATAAATTAAAAATGCAATGTTTGAACAAAAAAGGAAACCTACTGAAAAAAGAATTAAACTTATCATCGTTTTTGAAAATAGAAAAAGAACACACATTTTACATTCATTTAATTATTATAAAAATGAAATGCATAAATAAGTTATTTAAAACTAAACAAGATTCACCACATTTCTTCCTCCTCCTAACAACTATGTATTTAACTGTGAGTTTCATAAAATGTACAGAAGAATAAATAAGAATAAAAGCAAAAGCGCATCGTCGTTAGTGTAAAATTTCAATTAAGCACTTTCTCCCTCGTTTTTTCGTTCTCAGAATTGTTTTGTCCTTCATTTCATTGGTTCAATACTTTCTGTCTCTATCTCTTTCTCCTTGTATTTTTAGTACTTATTTAATTATTGATAAGAAATTTTCATCACGAAAAACAAACATTCTGATGACGGTTCTCCAGATGAATAGGAATTTATGCTTCATATTCTATCTAGGGATTTGCTTGTTTGTTTGGACACACATTTCACGGAATGCATATTTTTTCTTATTTCCGATATTAATGGTATACTTTAATCACGTTCTCAGTAGAGCAGGGGATTACCTGTTGAAAACTAAGTATTCTCTATGGTTCTGGAAAGGGGTTAGTTTAGATAATACTTAATCCTCTATCAGTTTATGTTCTTATTGAGTCCATTTAAATTAAATCTTGTTTAGCTTTGTACAATTTTATTCTATATCCAACCTTTCTATAAATATTTATTATTCACCCTACCACCCGATTAGCTTTAGTAGAATAAAAGGGTGTTAATAAATAATATTTTCTCGGTCTGGCTCAGTAATGATATAATTCAAGTGAAGGATCACCGGCAGGCATAAATATACTGATTTAATTTCTAAGTAAATATAAGACATCAGTAATGCAGGATTTGTATTACTCTTTCATTTCTAATCAAAGACGCAAATAATTTCCCCAGAATATTAAAACGACGTAAATGGACCCGGGCAAGGTAGAAGATTATTTCTAAAGACTTAATTTTTATAACACCCCATCCAGAATGTTCAGAGAATCTTAATATTGTCATTATTCATTTTTCAAGGTTTGGGATTAATTTTGAAGTATTTCAATTCGTCACTACTCGTTCAGTTTCACGCCATTCTGAAGAGGAGAATTTTCAAACACCGATTAGCAGATTTCCCTCAAGGGAAATCAGATATTGAGGTCGTACTCATGACGCAATTTTCGAAATTTCTCTTCAAATGTCCATCGATCCTACATTGGAAATGACGAAAATGAGGTACGTTTGAAACTGTTAGTGTGTATACATATATTTGTCTGTTGCCGCTCTAGCTGTCGCAATTTTTGATCGTTACCAAACTTTATATTTAGTCGTTTTATGTAAAAAGAAAGATAAAGTTTATTAACGGCTGAAACCGGACTAGGGGGATGGGTGGTTTAGAGATGAGGATTTTCGAAAACTCGAAATATTTCCATTATTATACGTTGGATCGAAAAATTGAATAGACCAATCTTATTACAATTAAAATGTGCTATACATATTTTTATATACGTTTATGCTCTAACTTGAATATACACCGTGATATTTGAATTTTTCAGTTTTCAGCCCTCAGTAAACCTCCCACTTCTACCCGTGTTACATAAACAATACTCTATTATATAATAAACCACATTATTCGAAGCTTAAATACTAAATACTGTTTTCCAGAGACAAGCAAAATATGTTCTTGTGACCCCCCTCCGTCTTAAATTCTTGGACTATTAAAATTGTATTGATAAAAATTATTCTGATTTATTATAAATTACAAAACTAGATATATTATATAGTTTTCAATAAAATTAATATGCTCTATTTTGATATATTTCTGTATTGTTTTTCTTACCGGCGAGAGCTCGCTAACCTGTTTGTTTACATTTCAGACGCTTCCCGTCCGGAAACTATTAAAGTTTGCTGAATGATAACTTATCATTTCCGTTTGTATTTATTCGCTCAACATTCACGGTGGTCTTGTGATAGCAGTATGTAGGTTTTGTCCATTATTAAACTTCACGAGGGAAATCTGCTTATTTTACGCAGCCCCTGCGTGACGGACTTTTTTACTACTCAATTGTTCTACTGCCTAATGCTAGAAAAGGAAAGTCACTTCACCCCCACACCATTGACCAGTGGTCTAACAATCATGTATTTAATTTATGTTTCATATAATTCACAGGAAAAATAACAAAGTATAAGAGCAATAGTGCATTTATGTATAATTACAGAAATAAGAGTAAACGTTATGTTACTAAATAATGTCTCAAGTGTACTCTCAATAATTAGAACTCTACAATTTGTTTTATTAAAAATCCAGAGGTGCTAAGCAAGCCGAAATGTTCACTATAGCACATTAATTAACATGATAAGGAGAGTTTTCTTCTTAAAAAATGGATGGAATTTAGCAAAAATGAACTCAATTAAAGTAAGTCCCAAGGAAAAATATAAAGTTATTATAACTGACAAGTAAATTAAAAAACACACTGGAAAGGTTCTTTAATAAACAATATGTTTATTTTGAATTTTAATTAATTGTTAATTACCTCTTAGATGAAATGTGATATCACTTTACCCAATGTAATTTGCTCAAAAAAGACAGCCAGTTGTTTTTTTCTTCATTAATAACTTTTAATAATCACTATTGAAATCAAATGTTCCAGATATTCATTTTTAAAAATACCACATAATTACTTATACATTTTAAAAGCTCATTATACTCGATGTTGTAGCAAAATCTATACGCTCCAGGTTGAGATTAATATATTAAATAAATTATACAAATAAACTCGTAGACTTCCACGGTCCTGGTCATTAATACTGTTTAGGTCTTCGGGGTATTGACCGTGTCTGCATTTTAGTTGCCAACGTTTCGCTAGACATGCTTCTAGCTTCCTGAGGGCTATCTCTGAGACTGAAGAGTTGTATGTTCATCTCAGGTATATATGTATGCCTTGTCCGGTTTCCTTGGGCGGACTCGTCCCCTCCAGGTGTCTACGGATACTTCTTCCGGTGGTCGTTCACCCGCTATACCGTCGTTTATGTTTCTTGTCCGTGGTCTCTGTGGAATTACGGGCTTCCAGAGTTTGCATCCATCCTCCCTGTTGATGTTGAATGGGCATTTCGCGATTTCTATGGCTTCTCGAACCAGTCTTTCTTGGTATCGGTCCACCTTGGCCAGCACCTTAACTTCATCGAATTTGATGCTGTGATTAGTTTCCCAGAAGTGTTCTGCTATTGCTGATTCTTCTGTCAGAAACTTTTTGAGACTCTTGATATGCTCGGCGACCCTGGTGTTTATCAATCTGCCGGTTTGTCCAATATATTCTAAGCCGCAAGAACAGGGTATGCTGTATATTCCTGGGATTTTTGTCTGGAAATTATACAAATCTGGATGGAAATGGGAGTTTTCATGCTTTTTTTTCTTGAATCTTAAGGCCTGCGGGCCTCAGCAGTGGAGGTATTTAACACTATTTTTAACTCTAGGTGAACTTTTCTTTTGTATGGGCTACAGGTCATCCTGAAATTTACTGCAGATCTGAAGGTTCCTATGTATAAGTCTCTTCATTGACAACCTTGGCTTCGTAGGTGGTGATACATACACTAACAATGTATTGTACAAACTCGTGTATTATGAAATCTCAATTTCCTGCTTTAATTTGATTTAATGTAATTTAAATAGTTGTTTCTTTATACATTCATACCTACGTTTTAGCGTCATTATTCTTTTTATTCTGGACCCAATATTTTTAAATGTTCCTCATAGTTTCTTGGCAAGTGTTACCAAGAAACTATGAAAAACATATAAAAATAATTAAAGAATCTTCACCGACCATCCAATTTTGAGCTGTAGAATAATTGGTTGTCAGGCTGTGTGTGTGTGTGTATATTAGCCAAGCCCGTTTTAGCAGATATCCCTTAAGGGAAATCAGCTATTGAAAAGTCGTGCTCATGACGCGATTTTCGAAACCTTTCTTCAAATGTTCGGCGGCCCTACCCAGGATATGAAGAAAATGAGGTCCGTTAAATATATATATATATATATATATATATATATATATATATATATATATCTGTCTTTTAACGCTCTAGCGACCGTAATTTTTGTTTGATCGTTACGAAACTCCATATTTAACGTTTTATGTAAAAAGAAAAATGAAGTTCGTTAATAGCTGTAATCGGACAAGTGGGGGGGGGGATTTCGAAAATTTGAAATATCTCCGTTACTATACGTCGGATCGAAAAATTGTATAAACCCAATCTTATTGAAAATTGAATGATTTACAAATATTGTTCTATACATATTTTCTGTATCATGAATATTAACCGAGATATTTGGATTTTATAGTTTTCGGCTTTTAGTAAACCCCTACTCCTACTCATGTCATATTAATAATAGACTGTTATATTATGAACCACTGCATTCTAAGGTTAAATACTAAATATTTCTGTCATTGAAATTTTCCTTTGTGAAATATATGCAACACGTTCTGTTGATCCCCCCTTCTTTTATTCTTGGATTACTAAAATTTGAGTGATTGAGATAAAATTATTCTGATTCATTATAAATTACAGCATTAGCTATGATTAATAGTTTTCAATAAAATTTATATATTATATTCAGATATATTTCAATAATTGTTTTCTTTCCGGTCTAGAATATTTCTATGTATCTATTCAGCTCCCAGAGGTTAGCTGGCCTGTTTGTTTACAATTCAGACCCTTTCCGGTGGGAGGTTATTACAACTGACTAAAAGATTTTTCATTACCGTTTGTAGTTATTCACTTAATATTCACGGTGGTGGTACCTGTTTGTTACCAGTATGTTGATTTATATATTGTGAAACTTCACGTGCGAAATCTGCTTATTTTACGCAGTACCTGCGGGGCCGACTTTTTCATTGTATTTGTCATGAACTGGGATGCAGAGAAAATCGTCTGTATCATTATCATTCGCAGAATCACAAGGTTCAAAAGATATTTTCAGGTACAAAAGATGGAACATCAAAATGCAATTTAGTACAATCTTAAACATATATCAGGAAATGGAAAACATGATCCAGGAGTAACCGCCGCGAAGAGGTCGTGCTGACTCGTGTAAACATTGCTCAAATGGCAACCACACATTAATATCTTTTTAAAAGAAAAAAAAAGGTTAAAAGGTCATAACAGTGCCAGAAGAATGTACAACCTCGGATCTTCTCTACAGGAAATTCTGAAGAATGAATAAAACGTCAGTGCAAAAACCTATTTACGTTTCTTAAGATTTTAAATGTTGCTAAGGTAATATAATCTTTTTTGTTTGCTAATGGCGCTTCTGATAGATACAGAATAATCATAATAAATCAAACTTCAATTGTAATTGTTTAAAACTTAATATCTTTTGAAATGTGTTTAACCCAACTTTAAATACTACGTATTGTTTCCACTAGGCTTATATTAAGCAAGAGACTGTATAGTACGCAATTTGATGTCTGCAATTCACTGGAATTTAGCCTAATAACGTGAGATACATTTAATCTTGGAATTAGAAACGTAGTACGAATATTCATTGCTGAATTTAATGTCAAACATTTAATTAGCTTGTATTTTTAATACCTTTAATTAACACAAACAGCTTTGAGATTGTATCACCTTGTAAAATAATCTATTTGACAGGTAATTACATTTTTTCTTTGTCTTAAGAACGAATAAAAAGGTCCAATACAAAGTAGATGAAGCAATAAGTACAGTTGAAATAATATTTTACCATCGTGTCGTCCATTTGGGTGAGCCTGAAAAAAGGGGCTAATTAAAGTAGAAATGAAACGAAGGAGAAAGCTAAATGAGCAAAGCAGCCACTAAAAACTACTCGAATAAGAAAAGAGCTCGGGGACTGAAAGGGAAGTAATTGAGTTGATTTCTGGTCGGGGATAGGCATTTCAGATTATTGGTCGGCTTCAACACCACTTAACTTTAGTCTCACTACCACTCATGCACTTCCTTCTTTTCGTCCGTTTTAGGCCATTATTTATTTTTGATAAATAGACCCAATAAGGATGTACTTAACTAACTTTTGAGGGAAAAAAATCTTCAAAAAAAAGCAGGGGAATGATTTAAATAAGTTTCTTTAGAGAGATCCGATATAAAATCATTGCCAGACGGTGAGGAAAGAGAAGCCTAATATAATTGGGCAATCAGTAGTCGAAGAAGGCTTATTTCAATTGAGAATATAATAATATGAATTGTACATTACCAGATTTCTATTAAGACAGATGTAAGTTATGGACTTACATATTAGATATCATATAATGGAAGATAGGGGTCAAATTTGGAGTGCGAGAATTCAAAAATGTTGATAACTATGAAAATCAATCTCACAACATTCATAGGTAATTGGGAAGTGGCTTAAGTAAACAATGTTTCTTATTGCAGAAAAAAGAAGACGGAAGAAGTACGAGTTTGATTCCTGGCAGGGTAATTTATTTAGTGAAAGGCTCATTAAATAAAATTCTTAGGCCCCTGGCTAGAATAGTGATAACCTCTAGATTACCCGTCCTAATCAGACATCGTAGCACAAATTGGAGGCTAATTAATAAATTTGTACAGATTATGCTGATTATATGTGAGATATCAATTTGAATGAATTGTCCATAGGTGATTTAGAGGGTCTCCTATTCAATGCTAATTTGTTCTCAGGTCTTACTAAGGTTACTAACGTAATTTCGCATTTCACTATAGGGAAAAACACTAATTATTTAGAGGGGTTTTGAAAACAAATTTCCTTTAAGTTAAGCGTTTGATGTAGTGCTCGTGACACGATTTTCAAAATATTTCACTAATATCCATCGATCCTACATTGGAAAGGCAAAATTGAGGTCCCTTCAATTTACATATTTATTTGATAAGACACAAACGTTTCACAATTTCTGTTTAATCGTTACCAGACTCATACAAGACTAAAACTCAAATTCCCTCGTAGATGAAATTGAGAAGTTCGGCGTAAACAGAAAGCGTAAAATGTATAATCGGTTATATCATCGAAACTGAGAGTCGGTTATATAATCGATCTTGCTGGTAAAGTAAATATAAGCCATTGTTTTTCAATGCATAACTATTAACTAACATAAGTATTAACAAAGTTCATTGTTTTTAGCCTATTATAAAATCCCAATGTTCCTCATACAAATTTCATGATTATATATAAAAAGGGTTTTTCTATGAGAGCTGAAGGATTTTTTCTTATTATTACGTACTTCATAAAGATTCGATTTCTGTGAGAGATGACTATTTTACTGTTAAATTAAAAGTCCGTCACGCAGGGGCTGCGTAAACTAAGCAGATTTCCCATGTGAAGTTTTACAATAGAGAAATCTGCATACTGGTAACACAATAACACCGTGATTAAATACAAACGGTAATGAGAAATCTTTCAGTTAATTAAAATAAATTCCCAACTGAAACGGCTTCTGAATTGTAAGAATAATTTATAATTTAATAACTCAAATTTTAGTAGTCCAAGAACTAAAGAAGGGGGGGGGCGGATGAACAGAACGTATTTGCATAAATCTCACAAAGTAACGAAGGTAAGGTAAGGTTAGAAACGACAGGTAAGGTTAGAAGAAGCTTCCACCTGAGCCGAGTAATGATGGAAATGGGCGATCTAATCCGAACTATACCCGACCACAGACTTCATAAAAATGCAAATATCTCGATTAATATTCATGACAGAGAATACATGTGTATAACAATATTTATAGTAAATTTAATTTCCAATAAGATTGGTTCTAAACAATTTTTCGATCCGATGCATAATAACAGAGATATTTTGCATTTTCAAAAATCCCCCTCTAAACCCCCCCCCCTTCCACTAGTCCGATTTCAGCCATTAACGAACTTGATCTGTCTTTCTACATAAAACGGTTAAATATCGTGTTTCGTAACGATCAAACAAAAATTGCGACCGCTAGAGCGTTAACAGACAAATATATATATAATTTTGAACGGACCTCATTTTCGTCATCTCCTGGGTAGGATCGATGGACATTTGAAGAAATTTTTCGAAACTCGCGTCATGAGTACGACCTCAATAGCTGATTTCTCCTAAGGGAAATCTGCTAAAATTTCGTTGTGACTAAAAACTTGAGGTGTTGGGATATTGAGACGAGGTTAAGTGCATACTCTCAAACATCACCGTTTTATAAATATTATTATTTTTAAATCCTCGTGTTAGTTGTATTAACTTATCGGAATCTAAGTTCCATTTTGTTCCATGCGTTAAGTTGTCCTATGTTGGGGAATGGGCTCAAAATTTCTGGTGTCGAAACGTATTTCATGATAACTGAAGCTACAGGGAAGTGTATATTTATTTAAATGTGTTGATTTCGCGGAATGGAAAATGGACTATTTGAACAACCTCCTCTCTAAACAAAACGAACAGCTTTCTACTCTCAAACTCACAGTTATTAGTTTCATCCCTTTACAAAAACGTCAGATTTTTTTTAAAATTATTAATTCTTAACTCCTTTATTCTCTCTAAATGCTACCTCATTTTACTATTATATTGAAGATTGTGTCATTTTTTATTAAAAACAGTAATGACAATGAATGTTAAAAGTTAGTCCGTAATATTTTTTTAAATAAACAAACCCAATATTTTGCATAGCATCGAGAGCAAAATTTCTAATGATCAACCTTAGAATAAAAAAGAAATAGATGGCATAAAGGTAACACCAGTGTTTGTACTTATTTGTGGATTGCGACTTTCATGGCGAGGTTATACGTTATTGGTAATACTGGATCGATTTGTCTTATTAGCTAGGGGTAACCTCAAAGATATATGATTTGAGAAATCTGCTATTAGCATTACCAAGAATTCATTCCAGAGTCGTGTTCGCCAATCTAATCGGCTTTGCCTCAATCTAACCGACCCAGAATTTATGTATCTTTCATCTCTCATCGAAATCCTAATTGCAAACAGAGACATCGTTGTTCGTGGCCTATTAAGACTAATTTTTTTAAACGTATCTATTATCCACTTTTTACTTAAGAGAAATCAGCTATTGAGGTTATGCTCATGATGCGATTTTCGAAAAACTTTCAAAATCGTCGTCAATGTACTCAGGAGATGACAAAACCGAGGTGGGGTAAAAACTATATATATATATATATATATATATATATATATATATATATATAGATAAATATACATATATATACATATACACACATATGTTAATGCTCTAACAGTCGCTATTTTAGTTCGATCGTCACCAAACTCGATATTTAAACGTTTTATGCAAAACTAGAAGTCAAGTTCGTTAATGGCTGAAATCGGACTAGTGAGGGGGGGGGGTCGAAAAACTATATAGAACCAATCTATCAATCTATCATCTAATCAATTGAGCATTGTATTGCCTATAAATATTGCTATATGTATTGTTTATGTAATTTGAATATTATCAGAGATATTTGAATTTTTTTAGTTTTCAGCCTTCAGTAAACCCCAACTCCTATTCATGCCATAATAACAATAAGCTGTTCTACACCAAATATTGTTTTCAACAGATCTTTCTGAGTTGAGATAATTACAAATACCTTGTGTTAAGACGTCATCAATTCGTTTTTTGCGCTCTTAACTCGAAAATGTTTATTTGAGCTATACTGTACTCGATATTTAAGCGTTTCACTCAACACTAATGATTATATTCGCTATTGGCTGAAATCGGACCTGTAATATTGGAGGGGGGGGGTGGGAATTTGAATATTCCAAATATCCCCATCATTATGAGTCGTATTGAAAATGATTTAGGACAAATCTGGTTAAATTAAAGTTTCTATTCTTGTTGTATACACTTTTTAGGAAAGCAAATATTAAGGAAATTATTCGAACGTTCGTCATTTAAATCTTCTGATTCATTGTATTTATATTTCGAAATAGATAATAAATGGTGAGATGAGATCAGTAGTGTGTCATACTAACACTTGGGAAATCTGCTTCATTTACACAGCCCCTGCGCGAAGGTCTTTTTATTATATTAGTCGACCCAGTGAGCATGCATTTGATTTTTTTGGAAATAAGGTCTCGCATAAATTCATATTTATAGCATAAATTAGAACAAAGTCTGTTCTGTTTTTTACGAAAAATAAATAAGAGGTCCTGATGGGGGAAGAAGCGGAAAGAAAAGCTAAGAGAAGAGTCAAAGACCTTTTTAATGGAGGAAACTTACACTCAGGTGGACCAACTTAAATTGGTTAACTAAGATGGGGGCAGGGCATAAAGTGTATACTAGAAGTTCGGGTTCCATTATCGGCCCTCCCAATGCAGGCCAGTCCCTTCAAACGGACTTTTTTTTCCACTTTGCCCTTATCGCTTAATCAAAAATCACTGTTTAATTAAGGTCCCACTGTAAGGGCGGCCCCTTATCTTAAGTGGGCACTCGGAATGAGAGGAGGAAGACACCCTCTTACCTATAGTACTCACTGTTTCAGGGCTAAGATATGTTTTTGCCAGTGTTTGCTGATCTTCTATCCAGATAGTTTGGGGACGGATCTTATCCTACCATTGTTTTAGAACATTAGCTACCTTCTTCTTTGTTGCTTCTAAAGGAACGAGGTAGTATTTAGAAGCAACAAAGAAATTTGATTAAACGCATTAATGAATTGCTCCAATCATATATATATATATATATATATATATATATATATATATATATCTTTATATATATAATTCTACTGTACGTGTGTATGTCACTGAACTCCTCCTGAACGGCTGGACCAATTTGAATGATTTTTTTTGTATGCGTTTGGGTGACGCTCTAGATGGTTTCGATTCACAAATCAGCCCGGCAGATGGAGCAGGAGTGGGGCTTGTAAGGGAGGCCTAAAATTAAAAATAGCGATATTTCGTTTCCTATTGGTTTTTCGGCAAATATGCACAGGATAAACGTTGTTTATTTTGTTATTTAGTGTAACTTTTGTTATATTCAACTTTGTCGGGTAACAAAGTATAAAAGAGATATACACTAAAAACTAAAGCGGGAACCAAAAATTTTGTTGGGCACATACGATTGAACCGAACTTAACAAAACTATATGTAAATTAGCATTAATTCTTCCATGATTATAAGCTATTTTAAATTTTTTAATTTCGAACGGGAGGGGGTTACAAGGGAGGCCTGAATAAAAAATTCTCGATATTTCATTTCCTATTTGTTTTTAGGCAATCGTCCACATAACAAAAATTATTTTTTGTGTTATTTTTATTCTGTTGATACTATTTGTATTTTGTTTTAAACATAATATTATTAAATTTAAAATCCTAATCGCTTGAAATGTCATGCAGGACAACGTCTGTCGGGTCCGCTAGTGTGTGTGTGTATATATATATATATATATATATATATATATATATATATATACAAAATGAGTCAAAAAATATAAACATTTATACAGATAGTTAATCTACATTAATGTCTCTCCAAAATCCCACAATCCACGACTCATTAACTGAACAAATACGACTACACTTATACAACTAAAACAGACACACATATTTATTTTTCATGGATTAAAGGACATCCCGGAATATTGGGGAATGGTCTAGCTGATGACAAATCTGCTCCATGAGGCTCCACAATGTCACAACAAACATGCACTTGAAAAAAACAGTTACTGACAAACAAACTGCATAAACGTCAACAAAAATGGACGTTATCGACAAAAGGTGAGGACTTAAAACATTTTATACCAAACACCATTGAATATTTTAACAAACTGGTCACATTAACTAACTTTTATACAACACAAGGACTAACTGGGCATGGGACGACAAACGCGTATTTCTACCGGCTCGGATTGACCGACCAACCAAACTGTTCCTGTAACGTTACAACGGAACAAACCTACCAACATTTACTATACAACTATAGACTACTGCGGCAACAAAGACAACCCTTCTAAGCAGAAGTTGAAATAAATTGGAAAAACGGCCTGTAGAGGAACAAAAATTATTTTACATGTTTAATAAGGCACTAATAAATTTGCTGAAGAAAGTTATGAATTGAGAATGGGAAACTTGAGAACTTATTATGGATAAGAAATATTTTGTGTTATTTATTTTCTCTAAGTTACTTGTTTATTCTATTTTTTCTTATTTATTTTTTCCCCAATAGTTGTTAAAAATATTGTAATTTTTTTAACACGTTTTAAGTATTTATATAAAATCGGAGGGTATGCGGATTGGTCACTTTGTCAATTTGCCTATCACTAGCGTGCACAAGGATCGTGCCTGCGCCTAATAGCAGATCTCCTTTAAGTGAAATTGGCCAATGAGTTCGTACTCATAACGCGATTTTAGAAAATTTTCCTCAAATGTCCGTCGATCCTTCCTAGTAGATGATGAAAATGAGGTCCGTTCAAAATTATATATATATATATATATATATATATATATATATATATATATATATATATAATTGTGTTGATATTTAAATATGGTGTTGTTATTCTTTTTGGAGTTTTGGTCATGTTGGTGAAAAAATCTTAGTTTATGCCAATATTTCGAGAATATTTATTTTCTCTTCTTCAGGGCTAAAAAGTACAGGTACTACTTTATATATGTATTGCACATTGTTATTAGAGTGTAACAGATAGTGTTTGTGCTAATTTTACTTACCAAGGCTAAAGATACTTAAAAGCTATTGTACATCACTGTTGTTCGTTTGTTTACATTAGGAGTACTAAGTATAACCTCAAGTTTGTTATAATTCGCTTGGTCACTGCTTTATGTTTTGTATGACTATAGTATATTGTCTATTGTTTGTTGAACTATGTTTTAACTATTGATATGCGTTATTATAATTATTGTTATATTATTTTTTTATTAAAGCTATTTTTATGTAGTAATAAAATTGATATATTTTTGTTATTTCACTATGTTACATTTGTTATTGCTATATGTTATCACAGTGATTGTTATATTAAGTTAAAGCTATGTTCAAGTTATATTAAAGTTACAATGTTATTGTTATTTAATTTATTATTATGCACCAACTAATTATTGTTGTGTGTTGTTACAATTATTGCTCTTCTATTATGTTACATTTGTTATTGCTATATGTTATCACAGTGATTGTTATATTATGTTAAAGCTATGTTCAAGTTATATTAAAGTTACAATGTTATTGTTATTTTATTATGCTACAACTAATTATTGTTGTGTGTTGTTTAAATAATAAATTATAATAATTAAACTTATTCTTATGTTGTACCATAGATACTGTGTTATTGTTATTTTTGTTATTATGCAACTATTATTGCTGTGTGTTGCTGCATTTATTATTATATTTTATCGAAGCCACTTTCATGTTGTAATAAAACTATTCTGTTGTTGTTATTCCATTATGTTACAATTGTTGTTGTTATTTGTTATCACAATTCTTGTTATATATATCTGTGATGATCATGATATATATTTATATATATATATATATATATATATATATATATATATATATTCGTTTTTTAAGGTTCTAGTGGTAGCAATTTATGTTTGATCGTCATCAAACTCGATATTTAAACATTTAATGCATAACTAAAGATCAAGTTCGTTTCGGGTGAAGTCCAAACAGCGGGAGGGGAGGTTTAGAGAGGAGGAAATTTCTAAAATTCCAGAACCAATCTTATAGGAAATGTAACGTTCTACTTCTGTTTCTATCAGCATTTCTTTGGATTTCTGCCTTTAGTAAACCCCAACTCCTACTAAAGTCATATTAACAATAAGCTGTTATATTATGAAGCACATTATATGAAGCCTAAATACCAAATATAATTCTCATTGAACTTGTACGTTTTGAGATAACTGTAAATACGAAACGCACGAGGGAAATCTTCTTAGTTAACGCAGCCCCTGCGTGAAGAATTATTTCACTTTCAGCTTGCTGTCGGTAGTGGTAGATGTACCCACGCTTTAACCCACACGGCCACCGACACCATCCACATATTTATATATATGATATAATGGACCTGATTTTTGTCTTCTAAAAAACAATTTCATAGCTCTTCCTCTTAAAAGGAAGTCAGCTAAATTTAAGTTTACTAATATTATTTACTGTATATAGAATAATTATACCATATTACAAAATATCATATACAACATCCTCCCCTATGTGGGTATTGGTATATTTCATGCAAGTAATAAAGGAAATGTTTGATACATGCTTAAACAATTCATCCAAATGCCTTCGACCAACGTTCAGAATTTCATGAGTTGCAGAGGGCTGGCCAACATGTTTTCCTCTCTCACTGACAATCGAGCATATACATTTAGTTTCACCGACTGTTCATGCCAGAGATCAAAAGTGGAGACTTGGTGAAAAAACAGTCCGTCACGCAGGGGCTGCATAAACTAAGCAGATTTCCCTCGTGAAGTTTAGTAGTTGATAAATCTACATTCTGCTAACACAACACCACTGTGAGTTTATTAAGTGAATAAATACAAACGGAAATAAGAAATGCTTCAGTCAATTTCAATAACTTGCCGACAGGAAGCGTTTGAAATGTAAACAAACAGACCTGTTTGCCTCACTCTGGAAAGAAAAATAGCTATTGTAGTCCAAGAAATAAAGAAGGGAGGGGGGCATCAACAAAACGTATTTGCATGTATCTCACAAAGTAATAGGTTAGAAGACAAGAAAGGTTAGGTTACACGAGCGCTGACCTACGGAAACAGACGAACTAATCCGAAAAATTCCGACAAGCACACTTAATAAAAATGCAAATATCTCGGTTAATATTCAAGATAGAGAATAAACGTATATATAACAATATTTATAGCAAATTTAATTTTCAATAAGATTGATTCTATACAATTTTTCGATCCGACTTATAGTAACGGAAATATATCGAATTTTAGAAAATTCTCCCCTCTAAACCCCCCCCCCCTCCCACTAGTTCGATTTCAGCCGTTAACAAACTTGATCTTTCTTTTTACATAAAACTACTAAATATCGAGTTTGGTAACGATCAAACGAAAATTGCGACCGCTAGAGCGGTAACAGACAAATATACCATATATATATATATATATATATATATATATATATATATATATATATATATATATATATATATATATACAGTTTTCAACGGACTTCATTGTCGTCATCTACTAGGTAGGATCGATGGACATTTGAAGAAAAATTTCGAAAATTCCGTCATGAGTACAACCTCAATAGCTGATTTCCCTTAAGGGAAATCTGCTAAAAAATAGAATAGCAAATAAAGGAATGTAACTGAATAAAAAATATGCCTCTGAACATTATTATCATTCCTGAGGAACATTTCATTCCTTGGTAAATAGTGAATATGTGGTGCTGTTGCATCTTCTATGCGATATCATTACCGCACCATTGCCATGAGTCCCATTAAAATAATATTTCGTTTCGGCCATAATGAATGGCTCATTCTCTGTTACACTTGGAGTATAAACGTTTTTACGGTACTATATGTCAGATGAAAAGCATATAGCATTGTACTATATCCGTTGAGATACTGAGGGAATTTTCTTCAACCTCGGAAAATCTTCAATTATTAAAATCGTTAAATGCAGTTCGAGAAATTCACATAGCTTTACTTCGAAAATGACTTTATGACCTGTTGATCCAAGGTTTATCCAAGTAGGTTTATAATTACTGTACTTAAGTATTGCAAATCATATAACTCGATAATTAATAAATGTTTTCCCTATTTTTACCTTCATTTAACTCGCTTGATCTTTCGAGTCTCTTTTAAATTTTAGACCACCCCTTCAAGATTGAAGCTGCTGTAATCTGTTACAGTTAAAGTTGCTGTAATCTATTACGGTTACATTTGCTGTAGTCTGTTACTTTTAAAAATGGTGTAATCTGTTACAGTTAAAATTGTTGTAATCTGTTACAATTAAAGATGCTGTAATTTTTTACAGTTAAAGTTGCTGTAATCAGTTACAGTTAAAGTTGATGTAATCAGTTACAGTTAAAGTTGATGTAATCAGTTACGGTTACATTTGCTGTAGTCTGTTACTTTTAAAAATGGTGTAATCTGTTACAGTTAAAATTTTTATAGTCTGTTACAATTAATGTTGCTGTAATGTTTTACAATTAAAGTTGCTGTAATTGTTTACAATTAAAGCTCCTCTAATCAGTTACAGTTAAAGTTGCTGTAATCAGTTACAGTTAAAGTTGCTGTAATCAGTTACAGTTACAGTCGCTGTAATCAGTTACAGTTACAGTTGCTGTAATCAGTTACAGTTAAAGTTGATGTAATCAGTTACAGTTAAAGTTGATGTAATCAGTTACAGTTAAAGTTGATGTAATCAGTTACAGTTAAAGTTGATGTAATCAGTTACAGTTAAAGTTGATGTAATCAGTTACAGTTAAAAATAGTGTAATCTGTTACAGTTAAAGTTGCTGTAATCTGTTACAGTTAGAAATGGTGTAATCTGTAACAATTAAGTTGCTGTAATCTGTTACAGTTAAAGTTGCTGTAGTCAGTTACAGTTAGAAATGGCGTAATCAGCGACAGTTAAAGTTGCTGTAATCTGTTAAAGTTAAAACTGGTGTAATCTGTTACAGTTAAAGCTGCTGTAATCTGTTACTGTTACATTTGCTGTAGTCTGTTACTTTTAAAAATGGTGTAATCTGTTACGGTTAAAATTGTTATAATCTGTTACAATTAAAGTTGCTGTAATGGTTTACAATTAAAGCTCCTCTAATCAGTTACAGTTAAAAATGGTGTAATCTGTTACAGTTAAAGTTGCTGTAATCTGTTACAGTTAAAGCTGCTGTAATCTGACACAGTTAAAGTTGCTGTAAACAGTTAGGGTTAAAATTCCTGCAATATGCCTCAAAGCCCTCAAAGAACCGATTTACGACACAATCGTTGAACTGTAGCACAAAGTGAGTGACATACATTTAGAGAAATGGAAACAATTCATTTATATATGTTACTTTGTAAGGAAAAACGAGAATTTTAGAGTGCTAAAATGTATGAGGAAAGGGTTCCTAGGCAATAGAGTAAGGCCACCTCAACAAGATGACATATCCAGAGAAAGGCCCACAACTCTCACCCCCTCCTAATTTATGACTGGTTTCAGACGGTTGTTCAAGACTTATACCTCAACCCCTCGGCCAACTTGTCCAACAATCGCCTTGCCCCCACTTTCTCCAACACCTGTCCACTTACCATCCCATCTCCTAATGTTCAACTAATGCCATATTTCCTCGAGGTAGATGCAAATTTATTTCAGATTAATTAATAGATTTTTGCTAATATCAAAACGTCCGTCGGGGGCTGCGTAAACTAAGTAGATTTCCCATGTGCTGATATAGCACACTTGTGATCTCCTCTCATCACATATTCTCAACTTCTATGCAAAAAATAAACCAGGTGGGGGGTTACTGTAAGTTCTAATGTAAAATTTTCAAATATTGTGTAAAAGTTCAATGAAAACCATACTTGGTATTTAACCTAGGAATGAAGCCGTTCATTATAACGTATAACAGCTTATTGTTAATATGACATGAGTAGCAGTGGGGGTTTACTGTAGACCGAAAAATAAAAAATACAAGTATCTTGATGATATTGAAAAAAACTCATAAAAGAACATTTATAGAACACTAAATTTGAAATAAGATTGATTTTATACAATTTTTCGATCCGACGCGTAACAACGGAGATATTTGGAGATTTCGAAATTCTCCCCATCGAAACCTCCCCTCCCCTCCCACTGTTCGGATTTTAGCCGTCAACGAACCTGATCCTTATTTGTAGATAAAACGTTTAAATAAATAACTGGTAACGATCATACAAACATTTCGACCGCTAGAGCGCCAACAGACACACTCACACACACACACACTCACACACACACACACACTCACACACACACACACACACACACACACACACACACACACACATATATATATATATATATATATATATATATATATATATATGGTGTTGTTACCATATACAGGTACTAATTAAAATATATATTGCATATTGTTATAATTTATTAAAGCTATTTTCATGTTGTATTAAAGCTAATATGTTATTATTATTTTATTATGTTACAACTATTATTGTTATGTGTTATTACAATTATTGTTATAATTTATTAAAGCTATTTTCATGTTGTATTAAAGCTAATATGTTATTATTATTTTATTATGTTACAACTATTATTGTTATGTGTTATTACAATTATTGTTATAATTTATTAAAGCTATTTTTATGTTGTATTAAAGCTATTATGTTATTATTATTTTATTATGTTACAACTATTATTGTTATGTGTTATTACAATTACTGTTATATTTCATTAAAGCTATTTTCATGTTGTATTAAAGCTATTATGTTATTATTATTTTATTATGTTACAACTATTATTGTTATGTGTTATTACAATTATTGTTATATTGTATTAAAGCAATTTTCATGTTATATTAAAGCTATTATGTTATTATTATTTTATTATGTTACAACTATTATTGTTATGTGTTATTACAATTACTGTTATATTTTATTAAAGCTATTCTTATGTTGTATTAAAGCTATTATGTTATTGTTATTTTATTATGTTACAACTATTATTTTTATGTGTTATTACAATTACTGTTATATTTCATTAAAGCTATTTTTATGTTGTATTAAAGCTATTATGTTATTATTATTTTATTAAGTTACAACTATTATGTTATGTGTTATTACAATTATTGTTATATTGTATTAAAGCAATTTTCATGTTATATTAAAGCTATTATGTTATTATTATTTTATTATGTTACAACTATTATTGTTATGTGTTATTACAATTACTGTTATATTTCATTAAAGCTATTTTCATGTTGTATTAAAGCTATTATGTTATTATTATTTTATTAAGTTACAACTATTATTGTTTACTATTGCAACTGTTATCTTAGTGTATTAAAACTTCTATTATATTATGACTGTAATTATCTATAATAATCATTACTATATATTGGTGTTATGAGGGTACCAGAGTGTTATATATGTTACACTCAAGGTTAATAACAATGAGCAATACATATTAAGTAGTACCTATATTTTTACAGGCCTGAAGAAGGGAAAATAAATATTCTCGAAATATTGGCATAAACTAAAACTGTTTTCACCAACATTGACCAAAACTCCAAGAAACAATAACAACACCATATATAAATATAACCTGGTCAATAACATCCACACAAATATATATGTTGTTGTTATTTTTTTGAGTTTTGGTCAGTTTTGGTGAAAAAATCTTTGTTTATTCCAATATTTCGAGAATATTTATTTTCTCTTCTTCAGCCCTAAAATGTACAGGTACTACATTATATATATATATATATATATATATATATATATATATTGTACATTGTTGTTAGAGTGTAACAGATAGTGTTTGTGTTAATTCAACTTAACAAGACTAAAGATACTTAAAAACTATTGTTCATAACTGTTGTACTTCTTGTTACATTAGAAGTACTGAGTATAACTTACTCTGTTATATTCAGCATGATGTCTTTGTATCACTATAGTTTATTGCCTTTTGTTTGTTGAACTATATTATAATTATTATACTGTAGCTATTAGATTATGTTACAGCTATTGATATGTGTTATTATAATTATTGTTATATTATTTTTTATTAAAGCTATTTTTTTTACTACATAAAATTGTTATGTTATTGTTATTCGACTATGTTACAATGGTTATTGCTGTATTTTATCACAATTATTGTTATATTTTGTTAAATCTATTTTCATGTTATATTAAATTAATTTTTCACCAACTGACCAAAACAACAAAAAACAACAACACCATATATATATATATATATATATATATATATATATATATATATATTTAAAACCTGGTCGAAAGCAACACAATTTTATATATATATATATATATAAACTCAACCGCAAAAAAAACCGGACACTTAGATTTAGTCTTATAATTTTGTTAAATACTTAATATATATGTATATTAATCTTTTTAATTAAAATAATTGGTTAATCTATAGGTTTTTTAAACAAAATCTGCCAAAAGTGAATAATTTTTATTGATTATTTACAAAAAAATACAAAAAAAAAAAAAAAAAAAAAAAAGAAAAAAACACATTTAAAAAAAAAAATTATTCTTCATTTTTATTACAGTGAATGGTAGAATTCGCTACCACAAGCGTTTCGGCAATGTAACGTAAGCTCCGGCCTTCCATCTAAGTTTGAAAGACCCATTATTCTGGGCCGAAATAAAAATAAAACATTAATTAAAGAAAATGCTTGGTTAATAATTAAAGATGTTTAAATGTGCGAAAAACTACTTACAGTTTAGAATAGATCAACTTCACGACAAATAAATCTAATCTGAGTTTTATCTAATTGTTTACTAATCCTGAAGGGATTAGTTCAATGGACTTAGACTCTAAATTCTCTGTAATAACTAGAATACCCACATAAAGAAAATTCCTGAAAATTAGCTTTTAATACGACAAAAATGAAGTGTCCGGTTTTTTTTTGCGGTTGAGTGTATATAAACTTTTAAAGGGACCTCATTTTCGTTGTCTCTTGGGCAGGTTTGATGGACATTTGAAGAAATTTTTCAAAAACCCCATATTGGGCAAAACCACAATATTGATTTCCCCTAAGGAGGTTAAGGGAAATCTGCCAAAATCCCCATAAGCCATATACGTAACACAGTATACAAGTAGCGATTTGGCGGTTTATAGTTTTGACGAACAAGTTTATGTATAATTGTGGTTTGAGGCCTTTGAGAATTTATGCTAAGATAGGAGGAGGGAGTAGGGGTAGGGGATAGTTGGAAGCTTGTTCACACTGATACCTGGCAGTTGTTAACCTGCTAAAGCTAGGAGCCCCAATCCTCTTGGACAAGTTTACCCCCTACAGAGAGCCTTACTACTCCTCTAAGCGAGATACACAAATCGGCTTTCGCAAACAAATCGCCATGTAAGACAGCTCCTGACCGTTTACTGCATCAACAATACTTACAAATTGTATATTAATTTGTTTTAGTAGGTTTTCTTTAAGGGAAATCAGCTTTGAGATTGTACTCATGGCGCAATTTTCGAAACATTGTCTTAAATGTCCATCGATACTTCCCAGGAGGAAGAGGGCGAAAATGAATTCAATTCAAAATTTGTATTAAGTGTTTGGCAGATTTCCCTTAAGGGAAATCAGCATTGAGGTTGTACTCATGACGGAATTTTCGAAATTTTTCTTCAAATGTCCATCGATCCTACCTATTAGATGACGAAAATGAGGTCCGTTCAAAACTGTATATATATATATATATATATATATATATATATATATATATTAGTCTGTTGCCGCTCTAGCGGTCGCAATTTTTGTTTGATCGTTACCAAACTCGATATTTAGTCGTTTTATGTAAAAAGAAAGATCAAGTTCGTTAACGGCTGAAATCGGACCAGTGGGAGGGGGATTTAAAGGGGAGGATTTTCGAAAATTCGAAATATCTCCGTTACTATAGGTCGGATCGAAAAATTGTACAGATTCAATCTTTTGCAAATTAAATTTACTATAAATATTGTTATATAGATTTATTCTCTATCTTGAATATTAACCGAGATATTTTCATTTTTATTAAATCTGGGCGGCTAACGGACCCCAACTTTCCCGCCAAAACCTAGTTCGGCCGTTTCCTTAACTGCTCGACTCTCTTGAAATTTCTCTATTGTAAAACTTCACGTAGGAAATTTGCTTAGTTTACGCAGCCCCTGCGTGACGGACTTTTTCTCACTGAAGTAATCATTCAGAGAGGGAATTTATTTCCTATGTGGCCCGTACAATACTAGTACAACCCATGTATTTGTTTTAAAATTTTTATATTATTTATTTATTTCAATATACCGCATCTACTATTGTCATTAGCGGTAGATGAACCTATATTTCTTGGAACAAATAAGTTTCAGATAAAAATACAAAAAGCCTTTTTATGTCTACTTCGTCATGTCTAAGGAGTTCTCTTAAGTTCAGTTTAAGGTTCAAAGCTCTTCTTGGGAGATCGCATTTTTTACAATTGAGGAGAAGATGTGAAACAGTAAGATGGACATTACAACAATCTCAGGTTGGTGGGAATAAGCCTTTCAATAAATAACTATGTGTTAATTTTGTAATTTCTTTGATTTGTCGCAGTTTATTGTCATGTATTTTTTGACCAGTCGGACTTCCACCTTTGAAATATGAGGTTTTGAAACTCTCGTTTCCAATCATCTGGGGAGCTGAAGGTTACTGTAGTTCCACCTTCTCGAGGACTACGAGCTTCCAAATCCGCCAGAATAATATTATAAAAAAAATTGATAACATTATAAAAAATATGTTCTAGTTTTTCTAAATTAAAGAATATAAAAAAATAAAATAAAAGAAAATAATAAAGCTCGGACCTTTCCAACAATTTCAAAATCAACAGTTTTAAGTAATTTTATAATTAACAGTAAAAGACATTAATGGCAAAGTAAAAGTTTACAATATTTAAAAATTATTATATCAAATTAATATCATCTGTGTCGAAAGTAGTAAGAAATGTATAATAACTAAAATATGATTCTTATTTCTAAAATATGGTCACAGGTACACGATTTTTAATTAAAATTAGTTTCTCTCAAACAAACCCCATAAAAAGTATTAATTTTTTTCGAAATGGTAAGATAAGTATAATATTCTATGAAGTACTTGACTGAGAATCATTTATAAAGTTAAAAAAAACTTACATTTTAAGTAATTCAAGCATAAGAAATCGCACAAATGTATTTAACAAGAAGGATAAGTGATTTTAACATGAATTAAAGCTCTGATGTTCTATTACTAATGAGAAACATTTTAGCACCCTCTTAGCCATTTAGTTGCTATTGAGAAATCTCCCTCTTTGGCGAGAGCTAAGTTTATAATTGAGGATTTCGTTTTAGGGAGTATTTGGTTTGTTGGTCACGTTCCAGCTGGATTACCATGAAGTTGACATCTATTTAGAAATCTACTCTTAATTTATTAAGGACTTGGATCTGTCAATTTACTTTTGCACATTTTTGTTTTAATCTTTTAATTTAACAGACAATTTTTAATAAATCTGTACTAAATGGTATCAGAATATTTAATTGAATGACACCCCTAATTGAGCTCAAGATATTTCCTTTTATTTGATTTATTTAGCATAAATTAAAACAAATTGGTTCAAATCGTGAACATTGGTAAAAAAAATCAAATTGTATTCAAAAGATATGATTTAATCGTTAAAAAAATAATGAATAAACTAATAATTTTTATTCACTCATTATTTTTGATTTCGTTTCAATTATTTACTTCATTTGTTATTATTATTATTATTTATTAACGTCCACTTTTTGCAACTTAGGCTAATTGGGACGGGTTATCTACAGGTTACCACCCTTTTCTGGCCAGGGTGGGATTTTAGGACGTTATTTAATGAATTTCGTCACTAAATAATTTCCTTTGCCCAGGCAAGAATCGAACTCGCCACTCTCGGTTTACCATGAGTTTTTTTTATTTGTTAAGTATTTTTTTTATTAGTTTCATTTGTTAAGTATTTTATGAATGCAGTTTCATAAATAGATCCACTTCTATCACACGATTCATTTATTTTAAGCCTGATTGTTCGGAGCTTCCCATCACCCTGAATGGAATGCTCGTCACCCATTCTAATGCGCTGACATTCTGCTGTTGCCAAGTTTTATGATAAAAAAATATATTTTATCGTCTGGTAATAACAGAGAAGCATAAAGCACAAAAGTGGTATGGATGCACGATACAAGTAGGGTTACGTAAAGCTGATAGAAATAATTATTTTAATTATTTGAAAATGCCGAAGAAAGATAAATTATAATTAAGCTTATAAATCATGAATGATAACATTTATGATGCTCATGAAAGTATGAATATAATAAATTAATATACTTCATCTTCTTGGTCGTTGTCAAGAAATGGTAATTAAGGAAGGATTGATTATCTTATTTTATTTAGAATATTACAGTCTGTATTTAAATGCATTTAGTAATGTGATGTGTACAATACAATCGTCCTCCATCACTCTCGACAGAAGCTACACCCCTACATCACAATGAGAGAAGCAGCCTGTCCCGGCCTGGCAAGGAACTCAACAGCTAAGGAGGAATGACACTTTTTTTTATGAGGTCCACGTAATTTATATAATTATTGCGTGAAAAACTACCATGGAAAACAATAATACAGAATAAAAAGAGACATTTTCAATAAAATAATATCGTTTTACCTATTTATTTGAACTCCTGAAAATAGAAAGTAGCCTCTTAGATAACTTACCTTAGCGTTATGTGCTACGTTAAAGTTACCAAACTACTTTTATAATTGTTGGTGATGTAATTTCCTTTGGGGCATGTGCCAGGGCGGCAAGACGGGACAGCCGTCTTAGACTCCTACTTTACATAGTTATAGTGGCTAATACATATCGTTATTCAGCTTTTGCTACGGGTAATGGAGGACACTAGAATAATTCTGCCTTCAGTGGAATTTTATTCACTCGTCCTGATGTCTTTATTGTTGACTAGCCTCATTCAAAAGGAAAAGGGAAACAAGAGGAACTCCTTGTGCATGTACAATATCCCTGCCTTGATTTCATGACAGAAAAAGTGGGGCGTGTATGTAATTTAACCATAATACGCGTATATAGAATTGGGGTTGCCATTTGGTTACAGGAATTCTATATCTTTAGGCGTTTTTTGGACATTTTGTATTCTAATTAAGAATATAAGTTGTGAGAATAATCAAGAGAGTAATACAAAAGAGTGTGTGTTTGTGCGTGCGTGCGTGCGTGCGTGCGCGTGCGTGCGTGCGTGCGAGAGAGAGAGAGAGTGAGAGAGAGAGAGAGAGAGAGAGAGAGAGAGAGAGAGAGAGAGAGAGAGAGAGAGAGAGAGAGAGAGAGAGAGAGAGAGAGAGAGAGACAGAGAGAGAGAGAGAAACTGAGAGAGAGAGAGAGAGAGAGAGAGAGAGAGAGAGAGAGAGAGAGAGAGAGAGAAGAGAGAGAGAGAGAGAGAGAGAGAGAGAGAGAGAGAGAGAGAGAGAGAGAGAGAGAGAGAGAGAGAGAGAGAGAGAGAGAGCTATGTTGAGAGAAAGAGAAAGAGTGACAAATTGTGAGAGACAGAGAGAGAGAGAGAGAGAGAGAGAGAGAGAGAGAGAGAGAGAGAGAGAGAGAGAGAGAGAGAGAGAGAGAGAGAGAGAGAGAGAGAGAGAGAGAGAGAGAGAGAGAGAGAGAGAGAGAGAGAGAGAGAGAGAGAGAGAGAGAGAGAGAGAGAGAGAGAGGTTGAGGGAAAGGGAAACAGTTGACGTGTGTGCGAGCGAGAGATAGTGAGTGAGAGAGAGGCGAGGGCAGTCTGTATGCTAGGAGGTAGGGCAATCGCGGGCGTAGTGCCGCCTAACCTGTTTATAGCGACAACAAATGAAATCCCCCACCGTGACTGGTATCAGCAATCCTCCCTCACACCCCTTTTCGTTTAGCTCCTATTGAAACCTTTAAAAGTTATAGGACCCTCTGCCCGTTGAGTGATGTCCCTTATGTCCTGCATTTAGATGACAAGACGAGCCTCCATTTTATATCTCCAATTATAGATATATTTGTTTTACGACACCAAGAAAGGGAATGCTGTTCCAATTCTAGGGGTAACTGTTTTGTGGCTACTTCTTATTGAATTGATTCGTATTACTATGACAATCCCTTTCGTAGGGGGGTGAAACTTATATATAGCTTCTTTACCTAGAATAAAATAAAACGGGACGACTAGCCTGATTGAAGTTGATTCAGCAAGCTAGGAATTCGTTTTTCTTTACAACAAAAGGTCAGAAATTACTACTGCTGTCCAAAATATTAATTTGAAGGTTTTTTTTTAATTATTTTTTCTATTAAGAACGTCTTCTAGCAATTGTACATTGTATCATTACAAAATTAAGATGGTTGAAGAATCGAGAGCTCATTAGCCCTAGGAAACAACAAAGAGCTTTATGTCTATAGTTACAATCTGTTCGTCAGAACCCAATTAATACAAATTTAATAGCTTCTAATTTAGGGAATATAAAAATATATGAAATATCCTTATTTAATAATTAAAAACATTAATAAAAAAAATGGAAGAAACCCCTGCTTATTTTTATTTATTTTACCAACTATGGTTACTTGGAGAGATTTTGCCAATGAAAAATATGCTAATTTTCACACGTTATGCTACTATTTTTATTACATATTTGTTGGGGTATCTAATACATCTTGAAAGAGTTTTAATCTATTGAAAGCTGTTTTTTAATGCCCCACATAAATCTTGTGTTTAGATGATTATCGTATAGTCCACCTCCCATTAATGGGAGACCACATAGTGCCCTCAGTTCTTCAGTACCTGTCTCATTTTTATTGAACTGCTATGCCTAGAAGGAATCATATATAATGTTTTACAGTTCCATATAGAAAGTTGTGGGTAATCTGTTTAGTCAAGTTGAGGCAAGTTTCATTCAAGGAAAGAAGAAAGGTAAGTCTATCAATTTCTTTTTAACGTTTTCAAAATGTAATTTACCAACTATTTAACTTAACTAAAAAGTCCAAGTAAATAGTTTTAAATATGATTGACTACATTAATTATTTTACATTATATAGAGCGGGAACGATAAATCATACCCCGAACTTCGACCTATCCGGAAGAACAGTGGCAATCTATAGCCTGAGGAAGGTAGCCGTAGAACTACCAAAATTTTCATATTCAAGAGTAACGAGAAGAACGCTGGAGGAAATAGCCAGTTTGGAGGTGAAGAAAATGCAGCCCAGCGAAAAAATCTACGAAACCATAACATACATAAATTTATCAATGATACTTATGACAGAATCGCACTTGGGGATGTGCAAAGTTTACGAGTTTTTTAATGGAATATACTTCAAATATCAAAGTGGCATTTTTTATTTCTCCTCATTGTAAGTCTATGAGAAATTAGTAATTTGAGTACATGTTCCATTGCCACATGGTATATTACATGTATGATTAAGTTTATATACATTTTACAATATATAATATTTAATGGGTTATCAAATATAATTAAAAAATAAAAATAAAAATAGAATGAAATAATAAAACAATAAAATAAAAAAAAAATTGAAATAAGTAAGATAACTACAAATAAAATTAATTAATGAAAATTAAAAAAAAAATAAAAATAAAAACAAATAAAAGTAAGTTAAACTCAACCGATGTTACGGTTTTACTCTTCTTTAATTTGCGAGTCTATGTAAGGCAAATATATTGAAATATAATTCTCTTTCCTCATAATCAACTTTATATTCTAATATATTTTTGCTACATCCATATCTATACTTTTGATAAACTTTATGAGTTCTTTATTATATTTATTAAATAATATGTGAGGCGTTTTTGGCCAATTACCTACTTTTAAAATTATGTTCATTGTGAAATTTGATATATTTTGATTAAATGTTGAACAGCCAAAGAGTATATGTAAAAATGTTTGAGTTGTCTGTGAATCGCAAGTACATTTGTCATTGTCTTGAATTTTAAATCGTGTTAAATAATGTCAAGTCTGTCCATGTTCCGTTAGAAATTTTGTGCATTTGTGATGGTGACTCTTAATTGTGTTGAAGTTGTTGTGAGTTGTATTTGGTCTGTATTGATGTAAGCTGTAAGATTTGTTACAAATCCTCCATTCTCTGTTCCATTTATGTATTGTGTGTAAGTCCTTTTTAATGTATGAATCTTTTTTCGTGCTGAAAAAAGAGCACCGGTGGTTTTAGCGTGCCAGTTACTGAGAGAAGAGTGGCTGGTGATTGAGAAGGGAACTGATGGAACTGCCTTTTGGGATTGACGAAAAGGGAGGGGGTCCGGAAAGATCGGGAATTACTTTTGAACTTTGGAACAACGGAACCGAAAATTTTCACATCCAAGAGTGACGAGAAGACCGCTGGATAGCCGGTTTGGAGAAGAAGAAAATACAGTCTAGCGAAGAAGTATACGAAACCACATATACTTAAATGTATCAATGATACTCATTACAAATTGCCGAGCTTTTTGATGACACTTTGAGTAATATCACTGTGGTATGTAATACGTGTTACTGCTAATCGAGGAGCGGAACAAAAAATGCGAAGTTTGGCAGGTGATTGAGAGGGGATCTGATGCAAGAACTCTTGGGATTTACGACCCTTTAGACCCTTCTTTTGAACTTTTTATACTATTGAACAATATTTTTTATATTGAACTATATATGAATATAGCAATGACACTTTTTATAGAATCGCACGTGGGGACATGCATAGTTTACAAGCATTTTAATGACGCTTGGAGTGATACTTCAAATATCACTGAGGTATGTCATGCGCTTCAGTGCTGATGGAGGTGCGGTTTTGGGAAAAAGAGCGCCAGTTACTGAGAGAAGAGTGGCAGATGATTGAGAGGGGATCTGATGGAACTGCCTTTTGGGATTGACGAAAAGGGAGGTCGGTCGGGAAAGATCGGGCTCACTTTTGAACTTTTTCTAAATTGATGGGGCTCCCGGTGAAAGAGTTTTTTTCGGCTATGGGAGGAAGGAGGGAAGGAAGCGTAGCTCTGGGCTCTCAAAGTGGGAAGCAGAGCAGAGGGAATGATGCCTGTTCCAAGGGGATCAATGAGCGGCCGCTAACTTCTCCAGATATATGTGCCATTCTTCGGGACAAATGCCGAGTCACTCCCACTCCAGTCAGCCCCTTCCTCCTACTATTTCTCTCGTGTCCTCTCTACTCTTTCCACAATCCTACCTTCCATTTCACTCTTCCACCCTCTAGGCACATCCCAAATGACTATTTTAAAAATACCAATCCGGGCTCTTTCACCCATTCACCTCAAATCGTTCTTTCCAGCTTCTTTTCTTTCCACTCACTATTCTTTCCAGTTGCTCTAGACGTCTTCAGTAAATCTTCTGTTTGTCTTCAAGTTCTGTACTCACACATTGGACTCTTAGGATAATCTCTACTCGCAAACTAACTGTCACGCAATTATAACCTCTTGGGAAATTAGATTTTTTAGATTGTTTATTTATGGGAATCACATCAAAGGTTATTCGCCCATTTAAATGTCAGAAATTGTACAAAGTGAAATAACAAAATAAATAAACATTTTTAAAGTTAAAAATTCGTGATGAGCATAGTCGGCGAATGATCAATGGGAAATGAATGGCTGAAAACGGTAATGTTACTAATGATTGTCGTAATTTCCTCCTTCAGGGTAGCTTATATATATATATATATATATATATATATATATATATATATATATATATATATATATATGTTTGTGTGTGTGTGTGTGTATACATATATAAGCATATATATACATAAACATGCATACAATGCAATTAATGCATGTAATTTGAAATCTTGTTGCACACCATAGAATTTGTATGTTAAATTTTGTCGTATATTTGAATTTTGTGTATGTTCAAGAATATTTGTTAATGTATGGGCTGCTTTCCGTCAAAAGCTCTTATAAGTCATAAGGAATGTCCTGATGTTGACGTTTTTGGTATTCTGTCAGTATATGTCTTATCGTCAAAAGAATGCTGTAAGTTGAGCAAGTGGGTCTGTCAGTCTTGTGAAAAGCTGAATCATGAAAACGAAAATTTGAAGTTCTCTTACTTCCACAGGCAATGAGGCGAAGCTCACTATTAATTTTGCTGTGTTACCAGATTTCCCTTGTGGGAAACTAGTTCCTGAGGTTGCACTCAAGATTACGAAAATAAGATCCGTTTAAATTATATATACAGGGTGTCCCAAATTCCCGTGTCACCCCCCTTAAAAACTGCAATTGTATTAATAAAAGGCTGAGACTAGGTGTGCAATAATAGTGACCCCTAAAGAATCTTTTCTGCCCATATTCAACCTCATAACCTTCTCCAGTACTTCTCCAGCGACCATAACTTTGGAATCTCCAATAAAATGCTATACTTTTTATCCCGGATTCTTGTAGAAGATCAAATTTTAAAACTATTTTATATTGTTGTATTTTTCGATTTGACGCATCATTTAGCGGTAAAATGCACAAATCTTTATTTCAGAAGTGCCACATTTTATTGAAAAATGGTGCGACATAAATGTTCTAGACAACAAAATTGCCTTTAATACAAGTCTATGGGAAAAGTACTGGAGAGGGTTAGAGGTTGATTATAGACAGAAAATATTCTTCCGGGTTGACAATTATTGCACCCCAAATCTCAGCCTTTTATTTATACAAATGCAGATTTTAAGGGGTTGGCACGGGAAGTTGGGACACCCTGTATATATATATATATATATATATATATATATATATATATATATATATATATATATATATAAGGATACGAAAGACGCTTTCTTTATGCATTAAATCTTCAAATCTTTAAAAAAGAAAAAGAACCAAAAACTATAAGAATTTCTCTTAATGACAGTAAAATGACAGGGTTGTGCGACAAAAGCTACTTCATTATCCATTCTCAAGGAAATTCTCAGAGTTTTTGGTTACCTTTTCTAAATCAGTTATTGAGGTTGTGCTCATGGTGCGAAAATTTTTATCGAATGTCCATCGATCCTGATGTCCGTTCCAAATTATATATGTGTGTGTGTGTGTGTGTGTGTGTGTGTGTCTGTGTGTGCGTGTGTGTGTGTGTCTACTACGGCTCTAGCTGTCACAATTGTTTCTTATATAAGGGTTTTATTTAAATCTAAAGACCAAGTTCGTTAACGGCTGAAGTCGGACTCAGAGGGTTAGAAGAGAGGTATTTCGAAAATTAAATACATCTCCGTTATTATAAGTTAGATGGAAAACTGTTATGACAAAAATCATATTGAAATTTTAATTGCCTATAAATGTTGTTATATATGTATTTTCTCTAACATGAATATAAAACTAAGAGGTAATTTAACTAACGGCTACATCGTTACATAGGACCATCCAGTAGACATGGCAGTGGAAATGGCTTAGAAAGTATGGCTGGTCAAGTCAGCTGTTTTTGATCCATACGCCACGAAATAAAAATCGTGAAGGAGAAATTTCAAATTGAACATACATTACTTAAGATTTCATTGGATAAAAAGAAGGAGCCGCCGTCAGTAGCAACCTCCACAGGTAGCAATAACAGTTCCATACAAAATGAAGGAAAATAGCCCTACCAAGTGAAGAAAGAAAAGTCTACCAATTGAGATATTTCAAATTAAGGACCTGAAGAAGACATGACTGCTCTAGCTAACCTGACAGCTTCAGCCTGCTGGCTTTAAACAAGGAAACTAGCAAGCTGTATTATAGGCTTGGTGGTGAGCTCCAAGAGTGCAGACGATGATGAGGGCGAAGATGTGGGAGGCTAGATCCCTGGACTTGCAGGAATTCTGATAATCCAAGTTGGCTTTTATCTATTTATTTATATATTAAAACAAATTGCAGTAAGTGTATGCATGAGTAAGTGTGTGATAAATTGATTTCAATCACTTGAAAAGAAATACATATATTAAAAGTAAAAGTCATTTAATTGTAATATTGGCTAATTATAATGCCAGTTGAAAATATGTACTACTTGTAAGAGAGAAAATATATGTTTATGTAATATAATATATAATGAAAAAAGTGTATATACTATTATTATATAGGATAAGTAAGTATATTGCCAGTATTAAAAAAATGTACAATAATTATTAATTATTGGCCAAATATAAAGGCAGTTAAAAATATTAAGCCAGTAGTAAGAAGTGTAAATAGGTACAACGTAACTCGTGTTACTAGCACACATCTTTAAGCAAATAAAAATTAGAATAGAATTAGATAAGAAATAATTGTATAGAAAATTAGTAAATTTAATACCCTTAGGATATGACAAGAGCGGTATTTACAATATATTAGTTGATATTATTTAAGACATAGAGTAAAACAGGGACTTGTAAACAGCATTATACTACTATAAAGGGCATAATAACCTAGTTGTTGGTTGCCCAAATCATATTAATCCTAATTCTATTTCAGATTTCCTGCTTATTAGTATTTAATTTATGTGATGGAATTCTAATATTAATAATACATATTTATATTTATAAATATAAGTTAGTTCTTTGAAGCCTAATTATCAAATTACCTTAATTTCGATTTTAATATATTATCAAATAGTATAGTAATTTACGTTCAAGATTGGGGTGATTTAGGTAACAGTGTTTGTTGTGGTCATGTGTCATTACAAGCAATATCTCGCCTCATTAGGGGCTGATTGAGTAAAGTTAACACCGATCCACAATGAAATGATACGAGTGGAAATTCATTTGTCCCTCGGCTGCTGTGAAGTACAATGGAGCGACATGGCTGCCATATTGCGGCTGGAAGAGGAGGGCCCGCCCTGAAAGGTTTGTTTTATCAGTTAGTGGTGCATTGTTTCCTCTCATTCATTTAGCCGCCTTTGTGTGAGACGGCTAAGGGTGGTCTGGCTTGGGGTTTACCCTTGCTGGTTAGTCAGCGACCGGAAATGGTCCCTCGTTTTATTTGGCCATTCCCTCACAGCCCCAAGTCCCCTTCGATTGGAACATAACTGAAATTGATTATCAGTTAAAGCCAGGATAATCAAGATAAGGGAATTGATTAAGTAATGGAATTTAGCTGTTTTATCTCTTTGGATTTCTCATTGCAATTAGAATATTACCATTTAGTAGAATTTCATTTCATTTCCAAGAGAATCTATTTCAACAGAGATTAATTGAAACTCCATTATAGTTTAATGAATATTAAACGCACAAATTAAGTACCATTTTTCGAAATATGGCTGAGTTATTTCGAAGGTAGTTTGATTTCCAAATCAATAAAAGTCCGTCACGGAGGGGCTGCATTAACTAAGCATATTTCCCACGTGAAGTTTTACAATAGAGAAATTTCACGAGAGCCAAACAGTTACGAAAACGACCGAACTATCTTTTGGCAGGAAACTCACTCTCGTCCGTTATCCGTCCACATTTAATAAATAATAAATGCAAATAACTAACTCGATAAATATTCAAAATAGAGAACAAATGTATATAACAATATTTTTAGTAAATTTAATTTTCTATAATATTGATTCTATATAATGTTTCGATCCGACGAATAGTAACGGAGATATTTCGAATTTTCGAAAATCCTCCCCTCTAACCCCCCCCCCCTCCCACTGGTCCGATTTCAGCCATTAACGAACTTGATCTGTCTTTTTAAATACCTAATTACTAAGAACACTAATGAAAATTCCGCAAGGAGATTTGTCTCCATAGATAATAACATTTATTGAAAGGTGTATTTGATGAAATCCTTTCATTTATGACTGAAAGTGAATAAATGAATTGGAATTTATTTCTTTAATGTATCAAGTACCTGATGTTTCTCATTTTATTTCAATTCAAAACAGGGCATTCAATAGGTTTTGAGCTCTAAGCCGAATTTAATATTACATATCATTTGTGTTTCTAAAGACATCTGGAAAATGCATTGTTGAAAAAATGGTCAAAATCTCTAGTAAATTTTAGGCATTTATTTCAGAGCTAGCTTTCAAGGTCCTGCCTCATCATCAGTGCTCTTTCTCTATAAATTGGAGACGTTCACTCGCTCCTGCCTCTGAGTGGTGGTGTTATCTGGTAAACTTTTAGCCAAAAAAATCATATATACGTCTGAAGATAACCATATAATTAACATCAATAATTGCTAACTGACTTTGTTTTTCAAAAATTCAAAGTATCTCCGTTACTATACGTCGAATCGAAACATTCTATAGAACCAATCTTATTGCAAATTAAATTTACTATACATATTGTAATATACATTTATTCTCTATCTTGAATATTAACCGAGATATTTGCATTTTTAAGTGAGTGTGGAGAAGAGATCGGCTAAGGACGGTTCTATTTGTTTCCGCCGAAAGCTTGTTCGGCCGTTTCCGTTACTTTTCTGCTGCTAGAGATTTCTCTATTGTATAACTTCACGTGGGAATGTGCTTAGTTTACCCCTGCGTGACGGACTTTTTTTAATACAAGTTAGTTAACACTTTTTATTGATATTTATTAAATCTGCTGGCTAAATACGTATAGTTTTGAGATGCCTCAGAAATTATCACTTTTCATAAATGTATATATATATATATATATATATATATATTAGTTGCTAGTAGTAAGAGCACTAAAAAATATGATTCAAGTGCTTCTGAAACAGTAAAAATGTTGTAAGATGGTGAATAAATGACAAAGAACCTTTGACATTTTAGCCAACAAATATAATTTAATCGAGTATTGTCATCTTACATATGTTCCTAAAAAAAACATACGGAACAGCATCGTCTTCTCAGTATACGGGCTTGTATATAAGGTAAACGAAATCGTATGAGTAAAAAATAACTTTCCTTTGCTGAGATACTTTCTATTACCTGGGAGAATGGTTTTTGAGTGACTATAAAATTTGAATATTATATTCAGATTGACAGTTCCAACAAAAGGCTTCATGTAGCCTGGAGGAATACTGTTCATTCGGTGATCCAGAACTTGTAGAGTATTCCATTTTCTATATTTTACTTCCTAAAATGAATATATATATATATATATATATATATATATATATATATATATATATCGGAAATATTAATGGCAATGACTTTATATGTGATATTTATAAGATAATTAAATTTTCATTCTAAAAAGAAATAGTAGTGAATAAAGTTCTTTTAAGTTAGTTACTCTTATTTTTGATAATGAAAATTAAATAATGAAGGCTCTCATGTTTGATCTTGAAAATTGAGATTGAGTGATGCGGTCTCATGAATTAATATGTCTGGAAACAATATTGACCACACAGGCATATACTCTACAGTAAGTTATTTAATAAATAAAACAATTTTATTCTTAACAATTATTCGACCTCATTTGGTAAAAACGTCCAAACTCCGTACTTCAATTCAATAAAATAAAATGTGAATTTCCTCATGAAAAAGTGCGATGGGAGTGCGTGTTTTATCAGTACAGATAATTTATATTTGGACATTTTGAAGTAGGACTCTTTTTGCATTCTATTATTTGGACAGTTCAATATAATGCCGTTCAGTATAGGATTTTTTTTTCTTTCTTTGAAAAGTAAATTACATTTGCAGAAGATCAGGAGTATTATTTATTTATTATTATTACACTTATTAAGTGTAACTTCTAATGTCTATACTCGGGTGAAGGGTGTCAGAGATCCCAGTCCTACTATAATTGAATAAAAAAAAAATAGCCAGCGTTGTATTTGGCTCAATTAATTTATATATTTTTCATTTTGGAATTATCTGTTGTATGCTAATAACAAAGTTTGAGTTTGCAGCCTTTGATTAAATTGTATTCAATATTTTTGACTAAAATGTCTAAAAACTTAAATTAATAAATATCAGATACTGATCTGCAATAGAAGTTTCTCTTCTCCACTTATCAGCCGAGAAGGCATTTACCACACTCATGTAAACCTGTTATGCATTATGTACCAAATTTATAATGAACAAATTAATAAGCTTTATTTGTCTGGTTTTTTAGACAACCTTGACCCGCTTTATTTAAAAGTTCGTCACGCAGGGGCTGCAATAACTAAGCAGATTTCCCACGTGTACCACATATTTGCATTTATCGCAAAACGTAAAAGTTCAATGAGAACAATATTTGGTATTTAGGCTTCAAATAAATTGTTTCATAATATAACAGCTTTTTGTTAATATGGCATGAGTAGGAGTGGGGGTTTACTGATGGCCGAAAACTAAAAAAATGCAAATATCTCGGTTAATAATCAAGATAGAGATAAAACGTAACTACATACTACAGTATTTATAGAAAATTTAATCTGCAATATGATTCGCTCTATAAACCTTTTCGATCCCACTTATAATAACGGATCTATTTGGAATTTTCGAAATCCCCCCCCCCTCCTAATGGTCTAATTTCAGCCATTAACGAACTTTTTCTTAATTTTTACATAAAAACGTTTAAATATTGAGTTTGGTGATGATCAGACAAAAATTGCGACCACTAGAGCGTTAAATATAAAAGGTACATAACAAAGTAATAAACCTTACATTTGCAGTAAGATCGGTTTTATACGATTCCCCTCTCTAACCCCCCCCCCACATGTGCTTGCTACGTAACATTTTTTTTTTTAACTATAATAACATAAAATATTTGTACAATAAAATTATTTACAACAAAGAAAACGGAATAAAAATTTTGGATTTTTATATATATATATATATATATATATATATATATATATATATATATATATATACAATTTTGAACGGACTTCATTTTCATCATCTCCTAGGAAGGATCGATGGACATTTTATGACATTTTTCGAAAACCGCGTCATGAGTGCGACCTCAATATCTGATTTCCCCTAAGGGAAATCTGCTTATATTAGCAGGTATATATTAAATATCTTATCTGGGCAGATACGCGGAGAAGAAAAAATTTCAGTGCATAACTGGGTCTCATATTTACATTAATTTTTAACAATAGGATTAGGGGTAGTTAGAATGTATACATTTCAGGATTGGCTGTGAGATTTGTAACAGAATAGAGGCAAGCATAAAGGAAGTCAGGATCAAATAATTGTATATCTATGGAGATACATACTGGAGCTTGGATCGCTGGCGGTGACATGTCATTAATCATCATTTTGACAGTCAATTCGTCTGGGCTTAATATGCTTCCGTATCCTATCTTTCAACCCTCGACAAAATCCACTTCCTGAAAAGAGATCATCCAGACTAAGTGAGGAACCATTTCTGTCACATCTTTCCATTGAAAAATGTGGAACGTGATTTTTTATTTATTTGTTTTAACTGCGGAAGTGGAAGATGTTCAAACCGAAATAAATGTGGGAAACAATTTTATCTCCACTAACTAGTAGCTTTTATAGTTCTAAATTGTCGAAATAATATTTTAAAATGAAATTGTTTAAATTAAAATATTAAATTTGTAAAAACGAGATGCTGGTGTTCAATGAAATTTTCTATTCTCCGTTTACCAGGCGAGAATATATTTAATATACTCCCATATGCCTGAAATGCATTATGTTACGTTATATTCTGTTTTTATTATTTTTAACATTATTCAACGTGTTTTGCACATTGATTTTCTTATTCTTCTACATTTTTTCTTTTCTTTTTATATAATTCAAATGAGCAATATCTCCTAAGCTGCGAAATTAAAAAAATAGTAATAAAAACTATTAAATTGATCTTAGTGGGTTTCCGAACGCTCCGTACAATACATTAAATAACGAAGTCACTGACAATAAAATTACTTATATATATATGTTAACGCTATAGCGGTCGTAATTTTTGTTTGGTCGTTACTAAACTCGATATTAACGTTAAATTAATATTAAACGTTTTATGTAATAATAAAGATCAATTTCGTTAATGGATAAAATCGGACCATTGGGAGGGGAGGGGGTTTAAACCACGAGAATTACGAAAATTCGAAATATCTCTGTTGTTATGCGTCGGACCGAAGCATTGTATAGAATCAATCTTATGAAAAAAGTAATATTATACAAATGTTGTTTTATATATGTATATATATAAATATATATATATATATATATATATATATATATATATATGTGTGTGTGTGTGTGTGTTTTCTCTATATTGAATACTAACCTAGATATTTCCCTGTATTACTTTTTGGCCATCAGTAAACCCCAACTCCTACTCATGTCATATTAGCAATAAGCTTGTTATATCGTGAACCACTTCATTCCAATGTTAAATACCAAATTTAGCTTTCATTGAACTCATGTGATGGCGTTATCAATTAATATTTTTTGTTTTTTACTCGAAAATGTTTATTTGATCTATATCATACTTGATATTTAGCTGTTTCAGTCAAGACTAAAGACCATATTTGTTATTGGCTGAAATGAGATCTGGAATGGTGGTAGTTTAGAGAGGGGGGATTAGAAAATTCGAAATATCTCAGTTAGTATGAGTCGGATCATAAAATGTGGTCGGAACCAATCTTGTTAAACTTTTGATTTTCAACAATTGCTGTTCTATGCAGTTTTTGGTAAAGCAAGTTATTCGTACATTTTTGTTTTCTGCATTCAGTAATCCCTCCCCCCTTTTATTAGTAGGATTTTACATCTTAATAAAGAATACGTGGTGATATATGAGATCACAAGTGTTATACCAGCCCTTAGGGAAATCTGCTTAGTTTCCGCAGCCCCTCCGTGACGTACTTTTTTTGTTCTTTCATCCCTAGGACATTAATTTAATAGAAGTATTGGAGTTGTTTTGATTCCGAAATCCCAGAAACAAGATTGATTAATATCTTATATATAAAAATGAATGTTTGTGTGTATGTCCTTTATAGAATCGCAAACGGCTGAACCGAATTTTATGAATGTATATTACTACTAAAACAGGTTAGGTTTCTGGCTGTATTAATATTTTCTGAGAGGGGGTTATAAGGGAGGCCTGAAATTAAAAATAGCGATGTTTCGTCTCCTATTGGTTTTTCGGCAAATACCCACGTAACAAAAGTTGTTTATTTTGTTATTTAGAGTAACGTTTGTAGTATACACTTTTGTCGTATACCGACGTATAAAGGAGTAATAAGCTAAAAACTATAAAGGGAGTCAACAATTTTATATGACTCAACCGAACTAAAGAAACTCCGAATGTGATTTGGTATTAACACTTCCCTGATTATAGGCTATATAAAAATTTCGAGGTACGAACAGGAGTGGGGGTTATGAGGGTGGTGTGAAATATAAAATCGAGATATTTGGTTATCTTTCATTTTCCGGCAAACGTGCATATAACAAAAGTTGCCTGTTTAGCTATTTAAAGTGACTTTTGTTATATGCACTTTTGCCGTATAACGAAGTATAAATTAGGTATACACGAAAAACTAAAGAAGGGGTCAACAATGTAATAGGGCACGAAATACTAAATCGAAATCGACGAAACTCCGTATTTTTGAATATAAGCTATATTAACATTTTGAGGAACGAATAGGAGGGATGTTAGGGAGACATGAAATGGAAAATCGTCATATTTCGTTTCCTATTGTTTTTTAGCGAATCTGCACGTGACAAAAGATGTTTAATTTGATATTTAGTAACTTGAATTCCCGTGCAAAGCCGGGTAACTAAGCTAGTTTTTTATAAATGATAAAACACTCAGCATAAATTTTATACTGATCATTCTTTAATTTTTAATGATAAGCGTGTATGTAAAAGTACACGTCGCTGTGAGCTCAAATCCGTCGTAGAAAACAACGCCCTTCTTACATTACCGTATTATTAGTTATGCATTACCCTTAGAAAGATAGAGATCTCTTTACAGTTTTCCTTTTGTTCTCGAATGGAATTCCGATGAATTTATAAACCACTCTGTGAGAAACTCGACTGAGAGATAGAGCCCCTTTCGCCTGAAATATGGAATGAGGTGTTGGCTCGGAGAAAATTTTAAGTGAAGAGCTGAGTTGCTAATCTGCATAATAAGATCGGCATAGACATAAACAGTCCTGAGATGCTCCTCAACTCCTTCACAGCAGCTATGTCAGAATCAGACAAACAGCTTTAGGACTATCCACAGATAATTTAATATGGAAAACCCTGTTTGATATATATTTCAAAATAGCTTTATATATTACAAAGAATTCCAGAACAAAAAAAATAATATAATAGATAAAGGAATAATTACAGTCTAATAGATTTACTTTAACATATATCAGCAATTGAGATTATGTTATTATTTTCGAATGATGTTTTCAAATTTAAATCATCCAACCATAGATATTAAATGGTAACACTCGAGTGGTCATAACTATTGTTTGATCGTTAACATTCCCTATATATAAACCCTTTATCAGAAACTGAGATGTAGTTCGTTAATGGCTGAAATTGTGTACTACTAACTGGGGGAGTTAGAGAGGTATAAAAATAATTTAAAAAATCAACACTACTGGTTACAATATTTTTCTATTAATTTCTTCATTATATATATATATATATATATATATATATATATATATATATATATATATATATGCTCTGAAACACATGGTGTACAGCGTTTTTCGAATATGAATATGTATGTTGCTGCGGGGTTTTCCAAATAATTCCGCCTTTTCAGTGAAATAAAACTCAAGTTCAGTCAACAATATTTTGAGATGTATTATCTTTTCTTCCGATCTTTCAACGTTATAGATAGTTTTTTTGTTGTCATATCTATCGGTGAAGACCGTCATCACTGGCTGATGATCGAGTACAGCTGGGAAGTGCTTTCGATGTTCAAGCCCGCCAAAAGTTGTACTGAGTTAGTTGTCCGTTAGTGAGTTGGTTTTATGCGTCTGTTCCCTGTATTAGGTTTTTTACGTGTTAGGTTGTTTAAGTTCTTTTTAATTTCACATTTCTATAGGTACTTAAAGCCAGTATTGAATTAATGTTAATGACCCTGTAATATTCAATCTGCTATAACTTATAGGCAGTGTGTCAGAATTTATGAAACGCCATTCTTCTTCAATTGAGTTTAATAACAATCTAAATGTTACCCGTAAATCGGAATGTGGCATTTCCCATTGTATGATTTCATGACATGATATAGTTTGCAATTCAGTGCAGTAATCTTCAAAACCAAGTCATTTTTATGAATTAATGCCATGAAAGAGATTTTCGCAGAATGGATAAGTCTATGTTATATATTAAGAACCAAGGTTTTAGTCCACTTCAAGAAGCTACTTATAAATTCATATACATATTTGAAATTATAATGCTTCCGATAGGAAACAATATGTTACTTTAAATTCATGTATAACTTACAATTGAATAACTGAAGCAGGCATTTCGGGCAGCAACCTTGCTATGACCTTAGATATAATAAATATTTAATACATTTTTATTTAGTTATTTATTAATGTTATTTTGAAAAATTTTCGCTCTAAAAGTGCATCATTCCTTCAACAACTTTTTGACTTCAATAAAAGTTTAGCTAATTAATTTGCTTGCGAGTATAAGAAATAAATAATTTTATTGAGGAAAGATTATGAAAGATAATGTCTCTAATTGCCTGTTTTTTTTTTGTCTAGTGCTTGAAATCTAAAAAGTCCTTCACGCAGGAGCTGCGTAAACTAAACAGATTTCTCACGTGAATTTTAAGAATATAAAAACCTTCATACTGCTAACTCAACATCACCGTGAATATTAGGTGAATAAATACAAACGGTAATAAGAAATCTTTCCCGTCCCGGCGGAAAGCGTCTCAAAACAAAACAAAAAGGTCTGCTAACGGCTTTCCGTTACTGTTTTTCCTTTCCGACACCGGAAAGAAAAACAATAACTGAAACACACCAGAATATAACATATTAATTTTGTTGAAAACAATTTACTATATCTAGTACTCTAATTTATAATGAATCAGAATAAATTTTATCTCAATCAACCAAATTTATGTAGTCCAAAAACTTAAGGCCGGGGGGGGGACCAGAACCTATTTGCATGTATCATAAAGGTCTCTGGATAACAATATTTGGTATCTAAGCTTCGAATAATGTGGTTTATTATATAACAGAGTATTGTTTACATAAACCGAGTAGAAGTGGGGTTTTACTGAAGGCTGAAAACTGGAAAATGCAAATATCTCGGTTAATATTCAAGATATAGAATAAATGTATATGTCAATATTTGTAGTAAATTTAATTTGCAATAACATTCATTTTATACACTTTTTCGATCCGACTTAAAAGTCGGTAACGGAGATATTTCGAATATTCAAAACTCTCCTCCTCTCATCCATTACGAATTTGTTCTTTCTTTTTACATAAAACGACTAAATATCGAGTTTGTTAACGATCAAACAAAAATTGCGACCGCTAGAGCGGTAACAGACAAATATATATATATACAGTCTTGAACGGACCTCATTTTCGTCATCTACAGGGTAGGAACGATGGACATTTGAAGAAAAAGTTCTAAAATTGCGTCAATGAGTACGACCTTAAGAGAAATAGGCTAAATGGGTACATCTAGCCCAAGATAGGCGAGAATGTTCCAGTATGCGCTGGTTTAAAGAACCAGGCCATATTACAGATTTTACTTCAGACCATTTATTGAATTTTCAATTTATAAACAACTATTTATCGAATGTAAAGTCCTACATTAAATTTCGCATTACTTTATTAAGCACATTACAGTATTTTCCAATCAAAACTTTACCGCCTTGTCATAATTGATGAATTGGGGTATTTTATTATCATGGAACCTGCCACTATTGGCTGTTTAACATCCTATTAGGGCAGTCTACAATATCCATTATCCAGCACTAATAAGGCAGAGTTTATGGACAGCTATGTAATATATTCAGTGGTATTCCAATGCATATGTCAGCCTCAACACATGCTCTTTCGGACTCCACTAATATATTCTTGGTTATATAATGTCCTATGGGGCATGTGTCAGTGCGACAAGACTGGACGGCCATTAGACTTGTACTTTGCATATTCCTACTGGCTAATACATATCGTTACTCAGCTTTTGCAGGCTACGGGTGATAGAGGGAAGGCTCTCTAACAATTCTTTTAGTGGAATTTTCTCCTCTCATCCTGATGCCTTTGTTGTTGGAAAGTCTCATGCAAATAGAAAAGAAAAAAGTCCGACACGCCGGCGCTGCGTAAACTAAGCAGATTTCCCACTTGAAGTTTTACAATATAGAAACTTCACGATAGTCATTTAGTTACGAAAACGGCCGAACTAGCTTTTGCCGGAAACCCACGACTAGGACCGAAGTTAGCCTATCTCATCTAGTCCGTTACGTGCACACACATAATATAAATGCAAATATCTCGGTTAATATTCAAGATAGAGAATAAATGTATATAGAAATATTAATAGTAAATTTAATTAGTAATAAGATTGGTTTTGTATAATTCTTCGATCCGACGCCTAATAACGGAGATATTAAGAATTTTCGACATTCCTCCCTTCTAAACCACCCCTCGTCCTTGTCCGGTTTCAGCCGTTAACGAACTTTATTTTTCTTTTTATCAAACTTAAAATATGTGCATTACAGATAACGAACTTAACGAACTCGTTGTATTATATAAAACGATTATATATCAACTTTGGTAACGATAAGACAAAAATTGCGACCGCTAGAGCGGTAACAGACAAATATATATATATATATATATATATATATATATATATATATATATATATATATATATGCACACACACACACACAATTTTGAACCGACCTCATTTTTGTCTTCTAGCAGGTAGGGTCGATGGACATATGATGAAAAATGCCAAACATCGCGTCATGAGTACGACCTCAATAAAAATTGAACAAAAGAATAGTTATTTATTATACAAGTGACGAAAGTAGATCATTTTACAACTCAAGTGAAACGTTTACCCACACGAGCGAAGCGAGTGTGGTAATTTCACGAGAGTTCTACTTTCGTCACGAGTGTAATATTAAATTTTTTTCTGTAATCGTGTAATACATGATCAGATCTAACCAGAATATGAACAAAATTAGGATGTTGTGAAGATTATGGTATGTTGTTGGTAGGTTATAAGCATGGTTGTGAAAGGTTATAAGCATAGTTATAAAACAACTAGTGATGATTGTGAAGTAGTGCAGTTATAAACAAGTGCAGGTTATAAACAAGGAAGGTAATTATTATTATATTTAAATTTTAAAATATATTGATTATTTCCACCAATAATTCATTCACATTTCAATTTATTTTGTTAAAATAAATTCTTACAATGTTAAGAAACATTTAAAAGCATTTAATTTCCAACTTCAAATTATTTTTTAATATATACTTATTACTAATTAAGAAGGCAATTCACTATCTTCACTTGTGAAGAAAGTGATTACTTTCTTCACTCATTTCAGTTTATTAATGTTACCATTATTCAACGATTACTGAAAAAATTAATTTAATTTGGCTTTCGTAATACAGAAATAACTATTGATAATAATAAGGTGATAAGTGTAAAAGGTATGAAGATAAAATGGTTGCTGTGGATTGACTCTTTTGGCGAAGAGCTATCACGTAAGCATACCACTTGTGAAGTTCTTTTTATTTCCTCCTATACATAGCTTTTAAGCATGTAGAAGGATGAAGGTAATATTCCACCAGTTACACCGTAAAATTCAAAAGGGTATAAAATACAGAATCAGGCCAAACCCGGTTTATACCTTTCCCCACCTTAGGTTCTTAGGGCATAAACCCTTTGTGAAAATAAATTATTCATACCACTCTCTCATGATTCCAGTCATCAAGAGCCTTTGGTTGCTTGGAAGGTGACGTGCGCCTAATGCAAATAATATTCGTCTGATCGTTTTTCATTTCGATTGGAGTGGTATATTTAGTAAGTAAACTATTTACTCTTAAACTACTGTGTGCGTGCGTGTGTGTGTGCGTGCGTGTGTGTGTGTGTGTGTGTGTGTGTGTGTGTGTGTGTGTGTGTGTGTGTGTGTGTGTGAATATACACCGATGAAATATGTCGAAAGATGAAATTTTTTCATTAGAAATATTGTTTCTGGAAAGGATTTGTCTATTCACCCCTAGAACATTAAAATCAGATGTAGACTTGACCTTGACATGACTTCCAAGCACTCTAGTTAAATTAATAAAATGTTTTGCAACACTTCGTTTAAAATTATTTCAATTGAAAATCAAATACGATATCTTCGTGCCAAAGCATCGGATCGAAAAATGACATAGAACATAATTAATAGAACTCTTTGTGGTAAACAAAGAAAGATCTAAACAAAATGTTGTATCTACTTGTTAGGGAGAAATTTGGATTGTTTTTTATTTGTGTCTTACTCTAAATCCCCATAAAATCCATTCTTGTACCAAATTTTATTGCCTATAAATATTTTCTATACATTTTTCTTCTTAAGACGTTTCATGATATACTGGCTTCTTGTTAACGTGTGATGACTTATAGTGGGGTTTACTGAAGGCTGCAAACTACAAATGCAAATACCTCGGTTAATATACGAGATAGAAAAAAGTCTATAAAACACATTTTATAGGAAATCAAATTTGCTACAAGATTTATTTTATACACTTTTTCGAACCGACTCATAATAACGAAGATATTTCGAATTTTCGAAATTCTCCCTCTAAATCCCCCCCTCCCACCTATTCAATTTGAGCCGATACCGAACATGAACTTCCGTTTTATACAAAGCTCTTAAATATCGAGTTTGATAACGATAACAAAAAAATCCAACCGCTAGAGCGTTAAGACAAATATATAAATCTCTCTCTCTCTCTCTCTCTCTCTCTCTCTATATATATATATATATATATATATATATATATATATATACTAGCAAAGGTACCCGGCTTTGCTCGGGAAATCATTAGTGGATAAATATTGAGGGTATCTTTATAGCAAGACTTCAATGTATACAATTATACTTCCCGTCTGGGCTATTATTTTTCCATAAGGGTCAGGTAACTGTAGGGGACTTATAGAATAGAAATTTGAATTAAAAATAGCAAATGAGAATGAGTTCCTAATCCATCCCTCTCTACTGATTGACAAACCGTGAATAATTCAAATCATAATTACGGATGGAATTTATAATAATTAAATAGTATCTATAGTACACATACTTTCTGTTAAACCCGCTACGGGCACACATAGTTCAGAAATAGTCGGTTGTAAGTAGACGTCATTATATAGGGGGAAATAAGCTACTATATACCAGAATTAATGAGTTTGATTCCCCTCAACTTTCGCTCTCACTCCTTGTGTAAATTCAGCGTGACTTTGTTTAAAAATTAGGTAATAAAAATTGAATAGTGAAAATGCTCATATAGTTTTCATTTCCATTGGAAATAAATAACGGTATTTCCTAGTGAAAATAAATATTAAAGGAGGTGGGGGGGGGCATGCAGAGATTTATAACCTCACTAATCCCAATTATACATAGAACTATCATATAAGTCTAAAAAACATAACATTATTACGCCTATATAAAATAGACATTAATTTGTACTAATACCAAGTCAGAGATTCCAGGAATTAAGAGTCAAAATATGGTTACTACAGAGTGTGGTAGTAATATTTTCCGTGACAATGGTAGCCCACTAGTTGGAGCCCAAATATCATTGGATTATTACAAGGTCGAAAAATGTCGTACGCAGGAGACGTTAACCAGAGCTCACAAACCATTTCGGTTGGTGGCCAATTTGACTCTGTCCCTGTGGTATTGCGATGGGTTTATATCTGTAATAATTGGAACCGTGCATTTGTACTCAAGATATTAAGTGAATTATTATTACATGAAGGAACTAATAGGTTAACGTCTTTTTCATTATACTTGTACACGGATCAAGCTTAATCAACAATAATTGGCATATTATTTATTAAATACAACAATACTTATTATTATTTTGTTTGTTAAAAATTTTAGAGAAGAATTATGTTAATTTGATATTTCAGAAACTCATATTTATTTAGACATTTAAAAAATATATTGAATCTATATTTAAATTTAATTATGATTTATTGGATTAAGTATTGTAATTATTTAGATTAATATTTATATTATATTACATGCCAATGTATATGCGGTTCATTTTTAATTTAGAAAATATTTTTATTTATTCATTTTTTAATATGTTATATTATATCAATAACCTTCAGTAATTGGTCAAACATGTTTGTAAACATAAGCCAATAAAATATCTATCTATCTATCTATAAGGATAATTTATTTATAAAAAGTGGAACGAACCAATTCTACCCCCAATAAAACACGGGTCTTTGCATAAAAAAAAGTCCGTCACGCAGGGGCTGCGTAAACTAAGCACATTTCCCATGTGAAGTTTAGCAATAGAGAAATCTGCATACTGGTAACACAATACCACCATGAGTAAATACAAATGGTCCGATTTCAGCCATTAACGAACTTGATCTGTCTTTTTACATAAAACGGTTAAATATCGAGTTTCATAACGATCAAACAAAAATTGCGACCTCTAGAGCGTTAACAGACAAATATATATATATATATATATATATATATATATATATAATTTTGAACGGACCTCATTTTCGTCATCTCCTGGGAAGGATCGATGGACATTTGAAGACATTTTTCGAAAATCGCGTCATGAGTACGACCTCAATAGCTGATTTCCCTGAAGGGAAATCTGCTAAAACCTATGACAGCTATTTTCAACGTCCATGAATTATTCTCTTCAATCATAATCAATTCATGTATATTAACTAGGCCGTAAGTAAGTCATTAGAAAGACACTAGTTTGACTTCTGTCTAGATGCACCTTTCTAATTCATGATTTATGTTGATGATTATTTATGTATCAAATACTAAAGGAGTAATATTATAATAATTGGGAAGGAATTTGAAGTGTGGAGGGACGTATAGTCTGTCGAACATGCAAAAAAAAAAAAGACAGTTTAGATTTGTAATCAAACTGAACATTAGTGAGATAGTAAAAGACAATTGAAACTATATTATTAATCGTGACACTCAAATGAAACTATAAATCACATACGTTTGGATGATTACTTAAAATCATTAACAAAATATCCGTGAGACAGCGTAATCAATACTGCAAACAGTAAACTGAGATAATAGAGACAAACAGAAGTATAGGACAGACAGATGGACATCTGATTGGACAGACAGCCAGTCAGTGACAGAGTAATAATTAGAATTCTTGTACGTAGATAACATTTTAATCAGAGTTCAAATCAGAGACAAAGATATATTATACTTGGAATTTCACCGAAATGCAATTCGAAGTTTTCCAATTAAGTAGAAATATATATCCTAGTTATTCTAGTCATTAATATTTATACGAGATTATAATTTAAAGTAGCACAAACTGGAATACACGATATGAGATAAAATGCTATTCCATTCTGGTTGTACATTTCTAAGCAATAGTAATAATAATAGCATGTAATGTAAAACATTCGACAGGTTTTAAGATAGTATTAATATGCGTAAGAATAAAAAAAAGACTTTCAATGAAAAAGTAAAAGAGAAATATTGCCGTCAGTGACCTTCGTACTCGACGAAATGACAAGTGAACTTTTCAATTATTTTCTGATAACAATGTATCCTTTGTGGTTTTAATTTGATCCAATCGCAACTTTTGACAAAATACTAGTTGCTCGAATCCTTGTATTATTATTTATTTGAGATGCCGCTACAATGGCGATTCATCTTTTGACATATTTGAATATAATTTTACAAAATTAGATAAATACTAAATTTTTTATAAAGCTAAATGTTACAAATGTACAAAATAAATAGAACCATGCAGCTACAATGACGTTTCATATTTTAACATGCTAAAATATAATTTCACAAAATTAAATAAATATTAAACTTTTTACACAGCTAACTTTTACGAATGTATAAAATAAATAGAATGGACAAAACTAAATATAAATTGTTACTATATTTACAACATGAGAAAAAAAACAAAATAAAAATAAAACAAACAAAAAAAATAAAAGAAAAACTATAAATAGTTAAACTGGAAGAAGGCAAAACCTATATTCCACAGTGTTTGCTATATATAACTTTCATAATTGTAGATAATAGGTTTTATAGTTCATCAAATAATCCATTATTTCTTAAATACTTAAAAACATCATCTATAAATTGGCTATTATTTATTATTATTATTAGTTATTAACGTCCACTTTTTGCCACTTAGGCTATAAATTGGCTACTGTCGGCCAGTAGTTCGCATACATTTGTGGGCCATGGGTACATTTTCACTTGTGTACAGTCAGTTAGTACGAATCCTTGTAGGACCTGGGTTATCTTGAACTATTCTCTACGGTCATCAGCTAGGACCCACCATGCCCCCCCCCCCACCATTCAAAATAGGCCTTTCAACCTTTGAGGACACTCAAAACTCTAGCCATCTATCTCGGTAGTCCTTGTTCCAACTGGTGTACTATACATCACTTTTCTAGATAGAGTGTTGAGCTCCCTTCAATAATGACGTCCCCGAAACATCCTAATTAATAATCCCCCGAAAAATCCTAATAATAACATTAATGATACGAGGTTCGCCAATCAATCCCAACAGCACATTTGCTTCTGATCCACCATTTTGTTAAAACCTCCAAATATATTTCTTAGGGATGTTCCCACTCAGATCAGGTCTAACTGCAATACTATAACTTTTGGCCTAATGATAATTTTTAATACATGCCCTTTTGTCTCCCTGGCGAGCGTATTTTGTTATTTTTGTAACACTTATTTTTGTAGTATTTTCCTACTTTAGGGAAATGCTCAAAGAAAAGACTGAAAACTGAATGTTGAAATGTTCATTTCGACGCTATGACCAAAAATGTTTATTGAATTAACTATGAAGATCTTCTATAAAAAAATTAAACAGATTTATACGGATTTCCTTTCTTACTGAAAGAGAAGGATAACTTTAAAAAAATTACTTAAATAGAAGTGAATCTATAACTTAGCAGAATAAGAACTTCAGCTTGACTATATTGTGAATAGAAGAGACAAAAAATAAACTAATCTATCTGTTTCTTGTGCTTCAAATAGTTCGGTTAATATTCAAAATAGAGAATAAATATATATAACAATATTTATAGTAAATTTAATTTATTTTATACACATTTCCAAACCAACTTATAGTAACGGAGATATTTCAAATTTCTCCCCCTCTAAACCCCCCTCCCACTGTTCCGATTTCAGCCGTTAACTTTTCTGATCGTTACCAAACTCAATATTTTTAGGTTTTATGTAAAAATTAAGAACAAGTTCGTTAACGGTTGAAATCAGACCATTAGGAGGGGTCCTATAATATAATAGTTCCGTTATTACACGTCGGATCGAAAAAGTTTATAGAGCAAATCATACTGCAGATTGTAATATGTATATACGTTTTTTCACTATCTTGATTATTTACCAAGAATTTTGCATTTTTTAGTTTTTGACCTAAAAACTAAAAAACACCTTCATTAAAGCTTATATTAACAATAGGCTGTTATATTATGACGCACTTTATTTGAAGCCTAAATGCCAAATATTAAACTTTTTCTTCTTTGAGATAAAGGCAAATACGTGGCGCACGAGGGAAATCTGCTTATTTTGCGCAGCCCCTACGTGACGGACTTTTTTAATACTGCGAGATAAGACTTAAAGACATTATTCAAATGAATAAAGTAATTACAAAGGTACTAAAAGTTATATTTAATTTAATGTAACCTGAATTAAAAGACACAGATGTTAAAATAACGTTACATGGAAAGAGCCAATACATAAGATGGGGGAAATAACTGGAATTGGCAGTTTTACCAGATACATCCCTAGTTAAATAGTCATTTTTTACGACTGGACCCCACTTTCCAGAGGCCCGCTCTAAATAATATTTCTTGGGTAGAATGTTATGGTTAGGAGCAGTAGCAGCCTGAACCACTAACCCCACAGTGACTCTTAAATGAATTGTGACCCGGAAAAATATGAATGAATTCCTCTATCCCTTTACTCGAAAATGGGAGAAAAAACCCTTTTAATGGACGAAGGGACTCAAATCTTTTTTTCATAAAATATATAGCATATAACTAACTTTGTTTAACAGAGTATGTAATTTACTACATATTTTATTTGTCAGTTTATCCCTTATTTATCACTTTATAAATTTCCAGCTGCTCTGTCCGAACTGATTTATGAACGCCGAGGGCATATTGTAACCATATTTGCGGCGAATGAGTTGTTAAATAAATGTAATGAAATTCTCTAAGCCTTTAAGAGAAAATTAATAAAATATATTGTTACAGATCGGGTTCGAGTACATGTTGGCAGAAAGAGCTATTTATAATATATTAATTCAAATAAATCTTAATAGGAATGATTAAGAAATTTTAATCTCAAAAATTATGTGTTACAACATAGAATAGGTAGTAGTATTACTTTATTAATAAATTAAAAAGAACATCATATTATTAAGTTTTTTCCTATATAATTATTTTTTTATTTATTACATTGTAGCGCATCTACTTGCGTGATTAGTGGTAGGTGGGTCTATATTTTCAGAAACGGGTTTCCTCTACGAAAGCCATACGCCTTTTGTTGTCTTTTTAATCGTATACAAGGAGTTGTTTTAAGCTTAATTTGAGGTTCAAAGCTTTTCTTGGACTACCATATTTTTCAGAAGTTAGAAGAAGACGTGAAATAGTAAGAGAAATACAACAGCAGTCACTGGTTGGTGGGAAGAGGGCTTTCAATGAATATCTGTAGGTTAATTTGGTGTGCCAGATTCGAATACGAGTAAGAACAACCTCCTCTTTTCGGATTTTTCTGTTTTCAGGATTTCTGGAGCGTGGTGATTTGTTTAATTTGTCTCATTTTGTTTTTCTATTTCTTCGACCAGTCAGAGCTTTGAAATATAAGTTTTCGAAATTCTAATTTCCAATCCTCTAGAGATGTAGGTTATTGATGTTTTATCTTCTTGAGCGCTACGAGCTGTAATTAATTAATTACTTTGTAATCATAGTTTTTAAAAAACTTGAAGATTTTCAATATCATCCCGCCAAAAAGTTTACACCTTACTTTATTGGAATAATCCCTTTTAGCAGATTAAAGGAAATCACTTATTGAGGTCGTATTAATGACACAATTTTCGAATATTTTCTTCAAATGTCCATCGATCCTACCTAGGAGTTGACTAAAATGAGGTCCGTTCAAAATTGTATATCTATCTATCCATATATTTGTCTGTTACCGCTTTAGCAGTTGCAATTATTATTTGATCGTTTCCAAACTCGATATTTAGTCGTTTTATGTAAAAGGAAAGATTAAGTTCGTAAAGGGCTGAAATCGGAGAAGGGGAAGGGGAGGTCTAGAGGGGGAGAATTTTGACAATTCGAAATATACGTCGGATTGAAAAATGGTATAGAACCAGCCTTATTGAAAATTAAATTTACTATAAATTTTGTTATATTCATGTATTCTCTATCTTGTATATTAACCGAGATATTTTCATTTTTCAGTTTTCAGCCTCCATCAAACCCCCAATTCTACTCATGTTACATAAACAATACCCGGTTATGTAATAAACCACACTATTGGAAGCTTAAATACCAAATATTGTTTTCAAAAAACTTTTATTATACGAGATACATGCAAATATGTTCTGGTGCCCTCCCCAACCTTAAGTTTTTGGACTACTTAAATTTGATTGATTGAGATAAAAATAATTCTGATTCATTATAAATTACAGTACTAGATATAGTAAATATTTTTCAACCAAATTAATATGTTATATTCTGATATATTTCAGTAATTGTTTTCTTTCCGGTGAGAGGTTGGCAGACCTGTTTGTTTACATTTCAGACGCTTTCCGTTAATTGGTTATTAAAATTGACTGAAAGATTTCCTATTACCAATAAGTTTATCTATTGTTAAACTTCAGGAGGGAAATCTAGTTTAAGCAGCCCCTGCGTGACGGACTTTTTTTTTTGTTTCAAATTCATTGAAATCCAGAGATTGAACCACTTAATTAGGAACATTGAAAATTCGGGTTCCCGAAATAAAATGGAATGAAATTTTGATGGACCATTGGTACGGGGCAAAGAGGTGAAAATAAACCTTTTGTGATAGATGAAGTGAAAGAGCTTGTGGCAGGTCTCCCTAAGCTAACCAGTTAATTAACATGCAGATGAACTTAAGTGACTTCCATGCCAAGGATGGGGCTAACTTCTAACATTATGATGTGCTTAATTAAACGAACAAACTGTCAACGAGGTATAGGTCTCGTCAGTCTCCTCTAATGAAGAAACACAGCCATTGGAAAGCTATTCAGATTGTAAAGACGATGATGGCGATTTTCCAAAGCCTTTTAGCAGATTTTCCTTAAGGAGCGCGATTTTTGAACAATTTCCTCAAATTCCCATCGATCCTACATAGTAGATGTCGAGAATGAGGTCCGTTAAATATATATATATATATATATATATATATATATATATATATATATATATATATATATTATATATATATATATATATCCTACTCAGTTGGTCATTATAATGAGTATAGTTTAAATTCATTTATATACGTATATATATATATATATATATATATATATATATATATATTTGTGTGTGTGTAGGTATATTTGTCTGTTGCAGCTCTAGTGGTGGCAATGCATGTTTAATAGTTACCAAATTCTCTATATAAGCGTTTTATGTAAAATGAAGGATGAAGTTCGTTGACGGCTGAAATCGGACTATGGGGAGTCGGAGTTTAGAGGAGAACCTCGGATCGAAAAAGTGTGTAGAACCAATGTTATTGCAAATGTAATGTTGTTATGTACGTGTTTTCATTATATTGATTATTATCAGAAATATTTGAATTTCTTTCCTTTCGGCCTTCTGTAAACCTCCATTCCTACTGATGTCATATTAACAATAAGTCGTTATATTATGAAGCACTGTATTCGAAGACCAAATATTGCTCTCATTGAACTTTTACGTTTTGAGATAAATGGGAATAGTTAGCGCAACGCCTGCGTGACGGACTTTTTAAAACGTGAGTATCGTTTAAATTTATTTTAATATATATATATATATATATGTGTGTGTGTGTGTGTGTGTGTGAGTGTGTGTGTGTGAGATTAAAATAAGATTTATTGCAGTTAAACAAAAATAGTTATCTCTATAGCGTAGAACACACCACACTTGTCTCCTCATAGTTCATTGATTTACCATTTACCAAGAGATATTTCAGTAAGTGGCAGATTATTCCATTTTTCTATACAACAAGAATTCCAGCCATTGATATAGAAATAAGTTAATGTAAAAACCAATGTGATGGAACTTCGTGAGATACATCGACTTTAAAAAGAAAAAGTCCGTTACGCGGGGCTGCGTTAACTAAGCAGATTTCCTACTTGCGTCCCGTATTTGCATTTACGTAAAAAAAAACTTTACTATTAACCGAGATATGTGCGTTTTTTAGTATATTTGTATTTATTCAGTTCACAGTCACGGTAGTGTTACCAGTATATAGATTTATCTATTGTAAACGTTCGTCTAGGAAATCTGCTTAGTTTACCCAGCCCCTGCGAGACGGACTTTTATTCGTGACTCTTGCGACTAAACTATGAAGAACATTGTAGGACATCCGATTCAGTAAAAGACGAATGAGCAAAATAATTTAGCAGCTTGCATCGTGTTGATACTCGTGAAGCGTTGTTAGAGAAAAGAACTTTGCATATTATCCGTAAAGCTGGGTTATAGCTCCATCCATCACCGGTTAGCCTGAGCTAGCTAATCCCAAAGGCTACCTCTGGGACAGAATAGTCATGATAGATGAGTGAAGAGGCGTCAGGCCAGCTGACAGCATTCTCCTTGAGACCTTATGGCTAAGATTTACTAACGACTATTATCCCCGAAGCGACTGAAATTCATACCTTGACACAGTTACGACCATGATTTCCCGCCAGTGCAGGAGAAGTTGGCGCAGTTACTCAAAAATGTGTGAACTCCTTCAATTTAAAAAAAAAGGCAGTCACGCAGGGGCTGCGTAAACTAAGCAGATTTCCCACTTGAAGTTTAGTAATAGATAAATCTGCATACTGGTAGCATAACACCACCGTGAATAAATAAAAACGGAAATAAGAAATGTTTCATCCAAGTTCAATAACCTGCCGACAGGAAGCGTTAGAAATGTAAACAAACGGGTCTGTCCTCCTCACACCGGAAAGAAAAACAATTACTGAAATATATCAGAATATATGATATTAATTTTATTGAGAACTATTTACTATATTTAGTACTATAGTTAATAATGAGTCAGAATAATTCTTATCTCAATCAATCAAATTTTAGTCCAAAACCTCGGACGGGGGGGGGGGGGTGTCACCAGGACATATTTGCATGTATCTGGTATAATAAAGGTCTCTTGAATACAATTTTTGGTATTTAAGCTTCGAATAATGTGATTTTTTATGTAGCTGAGTATTGTCTATGAAACATGAGTAAAAGCGGCGGTTTGCTGAAGGCTGAAAAATGCAAATATCTCGGTTAATATTTAAGATAGTGAATAAATGGATATAACAATATTTATAGCACATTTAATTTGCAATAGGATTGGTACTATACAATTTTTTAATCCGACATATGGTAACGGAGATATTTCGAATTTTCGAAAATCCTCCCCTCTAAACTGTCCTCCCACTGTACCGATTCCAGCCGTTAACTAACTTAATTTTTCTTTTTACATCGAATTTGGTAACGATTAAACAATAATTGAGACCGCTAGAGCGGTTACAGACAAATATATATATATATATAGTTTTGAACGGACCTCATTTTCCTCATCTCCTGGGTAGGATCGATGGACATTTGAAGAAAAATTTCGAAAATCGCGTTATGAGTACGACCTCAATAGCTGATTTCCCTTAAATGAAATCTGCTAAAATAAGACTGCCATGCTGGTGGAAAGCATTAGATTCATCATTTCGAGATAAAAGATAATCAGGACAAAACATACAACTATAGTCATTGCACAACTACAATAAATGTTCTGAGTTGGTATTCTGGCAGGTGGAAGTTACTTCTAATGCAGGTAGATGAATTGGCTACGCTTTCCACCGTAGCACCATGTTACAGTGGAAGCGTAGCCAATTCCTTCATCCTACTTACATTACAATCAACGTGTTTATAAATTACACCAACTTCAAGAACACTATGCTTTATATATATATATATATATATATATATATATATATATATATATATATATATATATATAAATATATATATATATATATATAAATATATATGTATATATATATATATATATATATATATAAATATTTATATATATATATATATATATATATATATATCTCTATATATATATATTAAATTGTAACCTCTGTCTGTACATTGATTTTTTTCGCGAAATTTCACGATAACTTTTCGTTTCACATGTCATAGACACCATATCTGCATTTTGTTTCTTTCGTGTATGTTTGTTTGTTTGTTTGTTTGTTACCTTTTCACGCATAAACGGCTGAACCGAATTTTATGAAACTTCGTATGTATATTACTACTAACCCAACTTAGACTTTAGGCTATATTAATTTTCTCTGAGGCGAACAGGAGTGGGGGTTATAAGGGAAGCCTGAAATTAAAAATAGCGATATTTCGTTTTCTATTGGTTTTTCTGCAAATATGCACATAACAAAATTTGTTTATATTGTTATTTAGAGTAACTTTTGTTATATACACTTTTGTCGTATACCGAAGTTTAAAAGCGTTATACGCTAAAAATTATAGCGGGAGTCAACAATATTATTTGCCAAAAAAGACTCAACCGAACTAAATAAAACTCGGTATGTGTTTTAGCAGTGAGGCCTTCATTATAATAAGCCATATCAACATTTCTATGGACGGGCAGGAGTGGGGGTTATAAGGGAAGCCTGAAATTAAAAATAGCGATATTTCGTTTCCTATTGGTTTTTCCGCAAATATAAACATAACAAAAGTTGTTTATTTTGTTATTTGGAGTAACTTTTGTTATATACACTTTTGTCGTATACCTAAGTATAAATGAGTTATACGTTAAATCTTTAGCGGGCACTAACGGCTGAACCGAACTTAACAAAACTCGGTATGTCAATTAGCATTAATTCTTCCATGATTATAAGTTATATTAAAATTTTTACGAGTGTGGGGGTTATAAGGGAGGCCTGAAATAAAAATTCACCATATTTACATGTATAAGAGACGGGAAATATAAAAATATCGAAGACAGTGAAGCCTTATCGAACAAATATTCTATTATTAGCAAATCCACGGCAACGACGGGTATCAATCCTAAACACTGGGACGGGTAAATGTCAAAATATTGTGCAATGTAAAGCCTGCTAAAAAATACTATCGCCATTCAGCCTCAAATGAATTCCCGGGCGAAGCCGGGTATCTGAGCTAGTATATATATATATATATATATATATATATATATATATATTCGTTTATTTGCAACAACATTATTAAATATTACAAGCAAATGACGTATTAGAAAAAGTGGCTTGAGAATTGTCTTGAGGTGGGAAGTTGTCCATTGACAATACCCACAATGGAGGGAACAATGGGTTGTTTATGGAGTTAAACTGAAACACTACACTAGAAGATCTCTTGGCCACTTATGCTTCAGACGCCGTCTTGGGTTTTCTGGAATATGAGTAGATGAAAGTGATTCGACTAAAGGATTAGGATGTGCGGGAAGGAGAGAGTGGAATTTCTGATATCGGGATTTGGCGAGGGTATGGACAAAAGGATTGTTGAGGTCATTATGGAGAGTTAAATTGGATACGTAAAATGGGGAATCGGTAATTTTGCGGAGTATTCTGGATTGGAGGGTTTGGATTTTGTAGGAATTTGAAGGTTTGGTGGAACCCCAAAGTTCAAATCCGTATGTCCATATTGGTCGGAGTACTGTCGTATAAATCAGTTGTTTGTTGTTTAGTGATAGTTTAGATCTTTTGTCAAGCAGTCTTAGTAGAAGTCTGTACCGTCGGTTCACTTCTTGTCTTTTTAATGTGATGTGGGGTTTCCAAGTTAGTCGCTTGTCTAATGTGAGTCCTAGATACCAAATTTGTGATTTTTGAGGAATAAGTGCGTTATTGAGTGTAACTGGAGGGCAAATGGAACGTTGGAGTGTAAATGTTACATGGCTTGATTTGCTGCTGTTGACCTTGATTCTCCATTGTGTCAACCAGGATTCTAGCAGAGTTAAGTGTTCTTGTAGAGCTGCGGATGCCATATTTGGGTCTGAGTTGGAAGCCAAGATTGCAGTATCATCTGCATACGTGAGAAGGAGAGTTTCGGGATGTGATGGGATGTCATAGGTAAGGAATAAGAAAGGACTTAGGATGCCCCCCTGTGGTACACCTGCTAGCTGGGGGAATAAGGATGAGACTGAGGAACCAAATGAAACTTGGAAATATCTGTCGGCAAGAAACACTATCCTTAATAAAAAATAAAACAGTTTGGATATATTCCGTGCAAAAGTCCAATAATTATAATACAACTATGATTGAATACATGGAAAAGATTTCGAATAGATGAAAAGAACCACTGGTTAAAGCAATATTATTGGAGTCAATTTTAATATGCAATTCTAATAAGAGATTTCTTTAAAGCCTACTCTGACTCAAATACAGAAAAACATTCATCGAATATCTATGGATAACAAAAATATTATTGTATATCTTAATTCTTGTTTGCTGAATTTTTAAAACTTTGAAGAGTTACGAGTTAAGAACACGAAACGCTCAGAGGAGTGAAATAATAAGATTAACAAATTCAAAATTTTTAACTAAGAGAAATTAAAGAAGATGCTGTATTAGTTTTTAAACGAAGTGGCTAAACTATGAAAATTAATATTCTTTGGTCTGAAACCTTTCTTAAGATGGATATGCAAAGATTGATTAGATGAGTAAACTAAATGAATAACACAAGTAACAGTAAAATGTGGTCTGAAACCTTTCTTAAGATGGATATGCAAAGATTAATTAGATGAGTAAACTAAATGAATAACACAAGTAACAGTAAAAAGTGGTCTGAAACCTTTCTTAAGATGGATATGCAAAGATTGATTAGATGAGTAAACTAAATGAATAACACAAGTAACAGTAAAATGGGGTCTGAAACCTTTCTTAAGATGGATATGCAAAGATTGATTAGATGAGTAAACTAAATGAATAACACAAGTAACAGTAAAAAGTGGTCTGAAACCTTTCTTAAGATTGATATGCAAAGATTGATTAGATGAGTAAACTAAATGAATAACACAAGTAACAGTAAAATGTGGTCTGAAACCTTTCTTAAGATGGATATGCAAATATTAATTAGATGAGTAAACTAAATGAATAACACAAGTAACAGTAAAAAGTGGTCTGAAACCTTTCTTAAGATGGATATGCAAAGATTGATTAGATGAGTAAACTAAATGAATAACACAAGTAACAGTAAAAAGTGGTCTGAAACCTTTCTTAAGATGGATATGCAAAGATTCATTAGATGAGTAAACTAAATGAATAACACAAGTAACAGTAAAAAGTGGTCTGAAACCTTTCTTAAGATGGATATGCAAAGATTGATTAGATGAGTAAACTAAATGAATAACACAAGTAACAGTAAAAAGTGGTCTGAAACCTTTCTTAAGATGGATATGCAAAGATTCATTAGATGAGTAAACTAAATGAATAACACAAGTAACAGTAAAAAGTGGTCTGAAACCTTTCTTAAGATGGATATGCAAAGATTGATTAGATGAGTAAACTAAATGAATAACACAAGTAACAGTAAAAAGTGGTCTGAAACCTTTCTTAAGATGGATATGCAAAGATTTATTAGATGAGTAAACTAAATGAATAACACAAGTAACAGTAAAAAGTCATAAACACTAAACTTGTGATCTAGTATCACCACGCATTCTCTATTTATATGTAAAAATCCGATGAGTAGAAGGGAGGGGGGCTTCCGAAGACAGGAAAAAAGAAAGTAGGAATAACTCGCTTAATACTTGAGTTACCAAAAACTCCATAGAACAAGAATAGTAGAAAATCAATAATTTATATGATTGGTTCTATAACATATTGTGATCCGACTCATAATAAGGAAGATATTTTGAATTTTATAATCCCCCCTCACTCTCTATTTCTCTGAACTACCACTATTCCAGCTCCGATTTCAGCCAATAACAAATATGATCTTTAGTGTTGTCTGAATCGGCTAAATACCGAGTATAAACAAAAAAATTTAATCAACTGAAGTATTTGCATGTTTCTTACAAATTAATAGTTCAATGAAAACCATATTTGGTATTTAACCTTGGAATGAGGTGGTTCATGATATAATGGCCTATAGTAAATATGACACGAGTAGGAATGGAGGTTTACTGACGACCGAAAGTTAAAATATGGAAATATCTCTGTTAGTATACAATATACGGAAAACATGTATATAAAAACATTCATTGAATATTACATTTGAAATAAGACTGATTCTATATAAGTATTTTTCCATAAATCGCTTAAATATCGAGTTTTGTATCGATCAGACATAAATTGCTACGGCTATAGCGTTAACAGACAAATATATATATATATATATATATATATTAATTATATTAAGATCATGCTCCTAATAATAATAATGTTAAGAATCAATCTTGTTACACTATTGATACTCTTTTTTTTGCTCAGTGCATTTTTTTGTAACTCAAGTACTGACCCAGTTATTTGTACTTTTTTAATTTCAGCCTTCAGTCCCCCCCCCCCTTCGACTCATCGTTTTTTTCCTTAGAAATAGAGAATATTTGGTGAGATGAGATCACAAGTGTGCTATACCAGCAGGTGGGAAATCTGCTTTGTTTACGCATCCCCAGCGTGACGGAATTTTATTTATTCATTACTTTTATACATGATGACATGAATATAGTACTGTAATGAATATTGTAGGCTTTGTCCTTTTGGTTCTTAAAACGAGGGACGTTTCGTAAATGTAAACAAAAAGGATTGGCAATTTGTAATTATTGCCTAACTAAAGACACTAAACTTTATCCAGTATAGTAATAAAAACGAAGTCAGGTTGCAGCAAGAAGAACAATCAGTATATTGAGAACGAATAGACAGCCTGAAGAGGTAATAAATTGAAGAAACTTGGAGAAAGTGCTTTTCCTTTGCAGTGTCTAAGGCGAGAGTAATCACTTCCCATTTATAGGTAAAACAAAAAAAAAAATGTGAAAAAGACAGAAATGAATTGAAAAAAAAAGAGAATAAAAGAATGTATTTTTTATTTTAAAGCGCTATCGAGAAACATGTCTTTTCAATTCACTTGATAGTCGGAAAGCGATTAAAACAAAGGCTATGATACAATCCTTTGGGAGGAATTTCTTGTTCATTGAGCATTTTTTATAATTATGTTAAATTGTCATTTTTATAAAACTCATAATGCCAGTATTATTACGTTCATTCGAATCCCACACGAAAATGAATTATTAATATCTTCAAATGAAAAATTATGAAAAAAAAAAAATTATTTTAAGAAAAAATTCATTCTACATGATAATCGAGTACCAGGTCGAACTACTTATCAGTATGAAAGCAGGGTAAAATTAAATGAAATATAATTGGCTTATTATTTCTTGGGTCCGAAATAATATATATATATATATATATATATATATATATATATATATATATATAAAATGATGAATGATATATCTTACTAATAAGAAGAATCGCGTCATAGCAGATTTTCCATAAGGGCAATTGATTAGACGTTCATATTCAGGATAGATTAAACATTTATATTGTGGATCGGTCAAAGGCGCGAGTATTTTAAAATGAAATGAAATGTGTTTACTTCCATTAAATGTTATCATAACATAATAAGATGAGTCAAAATAGCTTTTTTAGTTTTGTTTTTCTATAAACAATTAAATTCGTCAAAAATTCTTGGATTACATTTATGCTTGTATAATACATTAGTTAAAAAAAAATAGGTCAAATTCTAAGAATACAATGTATAAAATTCATCAATTTAAATAATTAAAAACAATAAGTTAGTCTCATCAACAATCTTACTACAACTCTAAATATGTACATTCTTTTTACAACTCTAAAAACATTCATTATTTTATTTGATGGCATGCAAATTTATTAAAGGATGACAAGCTTTATAAATAATGAGAAAGTTATCCCACATTTTAGAAACAATTTACCTGATCACAAATTATTTTAGACCGATATTTATGACATATCCATTTAGTAGTTTTATTTAATAATTGAACACTTATGAAAGTAGTCAGCTTGTGCATAAAAACTCCGTCCGAGGTTCTTTAGTTCATTTTTAAACAAAGAGTGTTTTTTAATAGATTTGATACGGGCAGAGCGTTAAAGAGTTTTACTCCCGAAAATGATCCGCTTTCTTCGGAATATTCATTTTTTCTCAAAATATTTTGGCGGTTAAGAGTGGGATCTTATGGAAAAGAATAGAAAACCGGTATGTATACCCATCTGCTATTGATTTCAACAAAATTTCCTTGTGCATTTACAGTTTTCAGTCGTTTAATATTGAAGTGGTATATCAAGTAGTGTGTTCGTTCCACCAGTATATACTGCATTGCTGGTAGGCGCTGTTGTTACGAGCTATTCTTCAAGTGCCTCTCGCTTTCCATGTGAATATCCTCAAGCCAGTCGCTAGGTGCACCACTATGAATATATATATATATATATATATATAAATCCCTAAATTAGGGAATTTTTTGACCTTCTAACAGTGGAGCAACCTCAGCTTCCACAAGGAGTTAACTGTATTTAATCTGTGTGGGATTGTAAATTTTATGGGATAGATTTAGTAGCATTGGATTGAGTCGAAGCTGAGGCTAATATAGCGTTGACTGTTGTGGAATAGCCACTTCAATCAAGAGGAGAGGAATAGGGAAGGGGGTGGGAAACGTCCACAACCATCGATTTTCTCAATACGATCCTTTAGATACTGTCACAAGTATTATAGCACCCAACGATCCAACCCTTTTTAGGACTAGTTGTCACAGACAAGGGCCCTTATATCGCTTTGCAGCCGGTTTAACTGCCTGTCTATCGCAGGCTAAATAACATTCGGGCCGAAGAAAATTTAATTAAGGTACCTAGCTATATCTCTAAATTGATGTAATGAGATGGGCTAAGGTCAATGGAAGAGGTCTTCTAATAGTAAATAAGCTTAATATTCTTCTTATTCTGGACCCAATATTATTTATATATTCTTCAAATTTGATGGCAAGGGTCTCCAATAAAAAGAATTGTTTTCGGTGCAAACTTTATTCAACCTGCCCTACATGATTCGTGGCTTATTTGCCACCTCTTCAGGGGCTAGACCCCCACATAAACAATACTCTATTTTATAATGAACCACTTTATTTGAAGCTTAAATACGAAATATTGTCTCCAAGAGACCTTTATTGTACGAAGTACTTGCAAAAACGTTCTCTATATTACTGACTGTTCTTTGATTACTAAAATTTTGAGTGATTGAGATAAAAATTATTCTGATTCATTATAAATTACAGTACTAGATATATTAAATAACATTCAATAAAATTTATATGGTATACATAAGTAACGGCTTTTCTTTCAGCTGAAGAATATTTCTATCTATCTGTTCAGTTATGAGAGGTAAGCTGACCTTTTCACACAATTCAAACGCTTTCCTTTGGGAGGTTATTAAAATTGACTGAATCTTTCCTCATTTTCGTTTGTATTTATTCACTTAATATTCACGCTGGTGTTAAGTGTTACCATTATTTAGATTTTTAATGGAATCTGCTTCGTTTACGCAGATCCTGCGTGACGGACATTTTTTGTTTGTCATAAAAATATATGTAAGTAAAGAAGATGAGAATTTTTTTTATGATCGGGAATTCTTTTGAAACAAACATTATCGCTTATTTTTTTAGGAAGAATACAGCGTATTTTATTCTTTCTGAGAAATCTAAAATCTAATTTAACACATCCCTTAATAATTCGTTTGCTATATATTGTATTAGTAGGTGCCTACATCTATGATATATTTATTAAATCTAATTATAAATTGCTACTTACATTTCTGAAGTGCTCGTTTATTATTAAAGAAATAGTACTAAAGATGTAAGTATTGCTTCTCCAAGTTCCAAAATTAAATATGTTTGTAATTGTATTCAGCAAATGTCTTATATCTTTTCCAAATTATTATGCAAAAGCAAGTCCCATACTCTTGAAGAACTAAATCCGGAAAATGAGTTTTGTTCAACCAATTATTTGAGTATAGCAACCACCTAGTGATATAGCAAGTACTTCTATCTCTTATTCCTCATTGCATTCAGTTTGTATATGAAATACATCTAGAATATATATATGGAGCTATAGGCTCAGTTCTCTGACAAAACCCATTTCCCGAGAAGCTGGTTCGGGTAGGGAGGTTAAACTTATCAGATTGACTTGAGAAACTCTACAAGTTCCTGGGCTAATAATAAAGCTCATATGGAGGTTATTTGGTGGTGAATAATAATGTTTGCCCACCCATTCTCTTCCCCATCATAATATAGCATCAAGCATGAACCCTTAACGTCCCGCATTTCTAAATATCCCCCAGCCATTTTGACTTACTCATTCATTCTTATTCTTTTAATTATATATTTATTGCTTGATGACTAGTTTTAAATTAATACGTAATCACTTTTTTCAGGTAGTATTAGCAGATTTCCCTTAAGGGAAATCAGCTATTGAGGTTGTACTCATGACGAAATTTTCGACATTTTTCTTCAAATCGATCATACCTAAATGAGGCCTGTTAAAAATTATGTACACACACACACACACACACACACACACACACACACACACACACATATATATATATTTATCTGTTACCGCCGGTCGCAATTTTTGTTTGATCGTTACAAAACTCGATATTTAGTCGTTATATGTAAAAAGACAGATCAAGTTCGTTAATGGCTGAAATCGGACGAGTGGGAGGGGGGATGGGAGGATTTTCTAAAATTTGAAATATTTCCGTTACTATACGTCGGATCGAAAAATTGTATAGAATCAATCTTATTGCAAATTAAATTTACTATAAATATTGTTATACACATTTATTCTCTATCTTGCATATTAACCGAGATATTTGCAATTTTATGAAATCGGGGCGGATAACGGATGAGAGTGAGTTTCCCGCCAAAAGCTATGTCGGGCGTTTTCTTAACTCTTCGGCTCTCGTCAAATTTCTCTATTGTAAAACTACACGTGGGAAATCTGCTTAGTTTACGCAGCCCCTGCGTGACGGACTTTTTTATTAATACTATGGAATGATACAGCCTAAGCCTAATTCCTGATTACTTGTTATGAATGCAAATTTAAAGGGTTGGGAAAATTTATGAGTATTAAAAAATTAAGTAAAGGACGTGCTTCAGTGTGATTTCCGTCCTTCGCGTATATGGCAGGACAAAAATGAGACACTCAAAAAACACATCCAATCTACAAATCATTAGCCTAGAAATAATAAAATGTTTACATACACACGCACACACACACACACACACACACACACACACACAAATATATGTATATATATATATATATATATATATATATATGTATATATATATATAGACACACATACACATATCTGTAGCCACTATGTAGCATATTAATGTAATTCATATCGTACAGTTTGAGTGACTGATAAATAGTAAGGCTAGTTCTTAGCATATTTCCCTTAAGGGAAATCAGCTATGAAGGTTGTACTCATGATGCAATATTAAAAACATTTCTCCAAATGTCCATCGATCATACCTAAATGAGGCCCGTTAAAAATTATGTCCATATATCAATATATATATATATATATATATATATATATATTATTTATATATATATATATAAAACTGCCAAACTCGACATATAAGCGTTTCATGCATAACTAATGATCAAATTCGTTAATGGCTAAAATAAGCAAAGTGGGATGGGGGTTTTGAGGGGGAAATTTCAAAATATTCTAGTTATTATACGTTGTATTAAAAAATAGTATAGAACCAATCTTATTGCACAGAGAGTGATTGAGATAAAACTGATTCTGATTTATTACAATTTACACCACTAGCTTTAGTAAATTGTTTTCAATAAAATTGATATGTTACATTCAGATATTAATTGTTTTTCTTTCCGGTGAAGAATATTTCTATCTATCTGTTCAGTTATGAGAAGTAAGCTGGCCTTTTTGTTTACAATTCAGACGTTTTCTCATTTTCGTTTGTATTTATTCACTTAATATTCACGGTGGTGTAAAGTGTTACCATTATTTAGATATATTATGGAATCTGCTTCGTTTACGCAGCTCCTGCCTGACGGACTTTTTTTGGTTTGTCATAAAAATATATGTAAGTAAAGAATAGTAAAATCTGATTTATGATCGGGTATTGTTTTGAAACAAACACTATCGCTTATTTTTTTAGGAAGAATACAGCGTATTTTATTTTTTCTGAGAAATCTAAAATCTAATTAATATGCACTGCTTAGTGATAATTTGCATTAACTCCTGTTGTGAAGTTATGATGATCACAGATAAAGTCAGACTGAGAGTGATGGGGAGAATCGCTCTAACAAGGATGATAGGATTACAATAACAAAAGTCAACGAGAACAAGGGTAATAAAATTTATTCAGCAATGAATCCTTTATACCCCTTTCGGAGTACGTGGCATGGGTAAAGGGCTGAGTGTAGAGGGTGTGTGGGTGTGTGAGAGTTTACACGAAGCTCCCTATCCGCTGATCCCCGGCAGACGAGCCGTTTCCTCTATGCCCGGCCATCAAGGTGAGCACTCCACGTAAATCCCCATCCCTGTTAGGCCCATCGTTATTCAACATACACCAAGCCCCGAGTCACTAGCTCTAAAAATAAACAGGTATAGAGGGCTGGGGTAGGCTTTCTTATCGGAGGCTAACAGACAGATAGATCCCAAGCACCTTGCAAGCCTCATTGGAAAGTGACGGCACTTGAAGAAGCCATTACGAGGATTAATAGTTGTCAGGCGTTAGCCACCCGATTCGCTCTCACATTACCTTACTTGCTTCACAAATAAGCTCTTTCCTGCTTCTTTGCATCCTGACAAATTGCCTTTGATCACTTGTCACTTACATTTTTCTCCCTGTGAAGCTACAACATATACAGTTTTTCATTTTTTCCGGCCAATAATAATTTAGCCGATAAAAGTACATGAGAGGAATTTTAGGAGATTCACGTTAGGGGAAATCAGCTAATGTTGGTTGTACTCATGATAGGATTTTCAAAAAAATGTCTTCAAATATTCATCGATCCTACATAGAAGATGGCAAAAATGAAGTCCGTTCAAAATTGTATATATATATATATATATATATATATATATATATATATATTTGTCTGTTAACACTCTAGCGGTCTAGCAGCCCCTGCGCGACGGACTTTTTGAGATGATGGAGCATTCATCGGGGAACTGAAGTTAATATTAGCAAAGAATAAACATTAGTTAAATGAACTCTGGTGTTTATTGGAAGTTAAATTATTTTGCTTGCTATACTAATTTAAGATTTTTAGTATGATTGCTATACTTATTTAAGATTGTTTTGACATACTTCACCAAGAAACTTTCTCTCAAATAAGAAAACTCGTAATTAATGACCGGAATAATTTATGGTATTGCACTGATAGTAAACTTAGATAAATCAAATCAAACACGCTCAACTGGACTTGAAGTAATAGACACTCTAGAAGAGAAGAAATTATACTTACACGCCTACGCACAGGACACACCAGACTAACACATTCATATCTAATGAGCAGACAAGATGAACCTATATGTCGCTACTGCAACAGAACGCTGACTGTAGAACACATACTAACTGACTGCACACAAAACGTACCCATGGCCCACAAATGTATGCGAACTACTAGCCGACAGTAGCCAATTTATAGATGATGTTTTTATGTATTTAAGAATTAATGGATTATTTGATGAAATATAAAAGCTATTATTTACCATTATGAAAGTTATATAAAGCAAGCACTCTACGTGGAATAATTTTTACCTCTTTCCAGTTTAACTATTTATAGTTTTTCTTTTAGTTTTTTTATTTTATTTCTATTTTGTTTATTTCCCTCATCTTGTAAATATAGTAACAATTTACATATAGTTTTGTCCATTCTATTTATTTTGTACATTTGTCAAATTTAGCAGTGTAAAAATTTTAATATTTATTTAATCCTGTAAAATTATATTTTAACATGTTAATAGATGAATCGCCATTGTAGCGGCATGGTTCTACTTATTTTGTAGCGGCATCTTAACTAAACAATAATAATAATAATTTAAGAGAAATCGACCCAATTCTAACCAGCTCTATCAATCTTGGCAGATAATTTTGTAAATTATACTAAAATGTCTATTTAAACTGTCAATGACGGCTCTGAAACCTTAACGGGACATTTACATCCGTGATTAGCTTTAGAATAAACAATGTCTTTTATGATAAGTCGTTAACAACTTTTTAGAGAACATCAGTAAAAAAAAACGAGATATCTAAATAATTCTTCAAATGATAGGACTTTAAAAATGCTACAATTAAATAAAAAATCGCAGACCCTAGAGAGAGGTAGGTATTGCTCTAGGAATGGACAAAATATTTATGATCATTAGTGAATGAATCAGACCCCAATTAGAATGTATAAAAGAAAATAACTGTTCCTCTACACAAATTTTACTCAAGTTTTTTATTAATATACTGTAAGGTATATAATAGTTGAAAGCATTGAACTTCTTACGAAATGAAATATAATACAACTTAAACTCACCCTCTACTGAAACGTTTATACAATGACGCGTAAGTACTATAAAAAATAAACGGTTTATACTAAGAAAGAGATGAACAAGACTCCAATTATTTGTAAGAAATGTTGCCTTTTAAATGTTCAAACTGGAACATGTTGTGCTTAAAATTAATATTAAAACCGTTATATTCAACTGTTTTCGTATTTATACGATACGTAATTTTTTTTACTAATTGTCGGAAATTTCATTTATTAAAAGCGCAAATATAGAAATAGATCGTTTAGTATTTTAGAATAGACACGTAAAACAATAGGCCAGTGCTACATGAACAAGACTCATTATTTCATTATTCGACCGAGGACGGTAATAACTGAGATATTATTTCCGATTTTACAATTCATCCCTTGAGGTTGTTGGATATTGGCTCTTAACAAAGTTTCACATGTAACAATTGAACGTCGCGTTTTGTTATGATCAAATAGAATCTACGACCAATGAGCCTCAATATAAAGGCATTAGGTATTAGCGTTGAATGTAAACACCAATTTGAAGGAATCACATTTTGTCATCTTGTGTGTTCGGTTAGATTTTAGCAGATATTGAGGTCGTACTCATGAAGCGATTTTTGAAAAATTTCTTCAAATGTCCATCGATCCTACACAGGTGATGACGAAAATGAGGTCCGTTCAAAATTATATATATGTTTGTTAACGCTCTAGCGGTTACAATTTTTGTTTGCTCGTTACCAAACTCGACATTTAACCGTTTTATGTAAAAAGAAACATCAGGTTTCTTAATGGCTGAAATCGGACAAGTGTGAGAGTGGGAGTATTTTCGGGTTAGGGGGCATTTTCGAAAATTCGAAAAATCCCCGTTACTATAAGTTGGATAGAAAAATTGTATATAACAAATCTTATTGCACATTAGATGTACTATAAATCTTGTTATATATATATATATATACATACATATATATATTCTTTATATTGAATATTAACTGAGATATTTGCATTTTTCATTTTTCAGCCTTCAGCAAACCCCCACTTCTACTCAGGTTACATAAACAACACTCTGTTTTGTAATAAATCACACGAAGCTTAAATACCTTATATTGTTTTCAAGAGACCTTTATTATACGAGATAAATGCAAATATATTCTTGTGCAACCCCCCCCCCCCCCGTCTTAAGTTCTTGGACTACTAAAATTTGATTGATTGAGGTAAAAAATTTTCTGATCCATTATAAACTACAGTACTTGGTATAGTAAATAGTTTTCAATAATATTAATATATTATATTCTGATATATTTCAGTAATTGTTTTTCTTTCCGGTGAGAAGTTGGCACATCTGCTTGTTTACGTTTCAGACGCTTCTCGTGGGGAGGTTTCTTATTATCGTTTGTATTCATTCACTTTATATTGACTGTACTATTGTGTTACCATTATATAAATTTATCTATTGTTAAACTTGACGGGGGAAATCTGCTTAGTCCCTTTTAAATCAAGTCATGTGTTCAATAACATTGGGTATTTTCTATTGAGGGAAATAAGTAATTTCGCCAGAATGTTTCGTGATGTTGTTTACTATGTGAATTTTAGTAAACATTTACTGTCTATAAACATTTGTTTTTCATATTATTACAAGCCCTGCGCCATTTGCCACATAAATTTATTTCTTCATGTGATTCAGTATTGACAAGACTAAACCTGAGCCATTGGGGTGGTTTCATTGGCTGCCCTATTCGGTTGAAATGTTAACGACGGCAGAGAAATGGCAGAGAGGGGTTTGGCTATTATCTTGTGCTACCCTTGTCCAGCTGGCTCTACATGTTGTCACGGACCCAATCGGATGTAGAGCAGCTTTACTGGTTGCAAGTCCAGTAACGAGAAACAGTTATCTATTTGGTCGTTTAGGCACTAGATTGGATGGCCTGTCTATTGGCAGCCGACTTAAAACTTATCCAATGGAAAGCATGTATTGAATGAACAAATTTTATCTCTGGCCAAATAAATAACATTCGTGTCATGACTTGATATTTGGAATTTCAGAAAAAGTTTCATAGAATTATTATGGGAGCACACGTATTTAATTTTGTATAAAAAAAGAGTTGCATATTGTTCGTTATTCAGGAGTTGCGTAAACTAAGCAGATTTCCCACTTCCTGGTATGACACACTAGTGAGCTCATCTCGCCACATGTTCTCTATATCTATGTAAAAAACCGACGAAAAGAAAAGGGGTTCAATGAAGATTGAAAACAAGAAAGTACGAATAACTCGCTTACTATTTGAGTCACGAAAAAATGCATGAAACAACAATTGTAGAGAACGAATAGATTAACAATAGTGGTTGTGTACAATTTTAACAGATTTCCCTTAGGGGAAATCAGTTATTGAGGTCGTACTCATAACGCTATTTTTGAAATTTTTCTTCAAATGTCCATCGATCCTACCCAGGGGATGACGAAAATGAGGTCCGTTCAAAACTGTATATATATATTTGTCTGTTACAGCTCTAGCGGTCGCAATTATTGTTTAATCGTTACCAAACTCGATATTTAGTCGTTTTATGTAAAAAGAAAGATCAAGTTCGTTAACGGCTGAAATCGGACAAGGGGGAGGGTGGGTTTAGAGGGTAGGATTTTCGAAAATTCGAAATATTTCCGTTACCATAGGTCGGATCGAACAATTGTATATACCAAAAATTGTACTCATGGGACCTTTATTATACGAGTTACACGCAAATATGTTCTGGTGACCTCCCCCACTCCCCCGTATTAAGGTTTTGGACTACTAAAATTTGATTGATTGTGATAACAATTATTCTGACCCTGCGTGACGGACTTTTTTGATCCTACTTATAATAACGGAGAAATTTCGAATTATCAAAATCTCCCTTCGAACCACCCCTCCTCCCCAAATCCATGTCCGATTTAAGCCAATAACAGATATGATCTTCAGTGTTGACTGAAACTATTAAATATAGAGTATTGTATAGATTAAATAAATATTTTGGAGACAAAAATGCAAAATCTTAACGACTTAACAATAATATTTGATGTTTAAGCTTAGAATAAAGTGGTTCATGATATAATAGCTTATAGTTAATATGGCATGCGCAGGAGTGGGGGCATACTGAAGGGTGAAAACAAAAAATCCAAATAACTAGGTTAATATTCATTATAGAAAAAATAACGACATTTACAAATATTAAATTTTCAATTAGATAGGTTGTATACAACGCGATCCGACATATAATGATGGAGGTTTTTCGAATTTTGGAAATGCATCCCTTTACCTGCCCAGCCTGATTTCAGTCATTAACGTCCTAGATCTTAAGTTTTACATAAAACCTTTAAATTTTGAGTTTGCTAACGATCAAACAAAAATTGCGACCGCTAGAGTGATAACAGTCATATATATATATATATAACTTAATATGCATTCCCCACTGTGAATTATATCATATGCTATCTATACATTATACATTTAACGAGCTACAATAACGCGTAATAAAAATCATAACATAATTATCAAATGTGGCACACAAGTAACTAAGTTTAAATAATAAAATACGTAAAGAAATCACCTCAGTTAAAGAATACATTACTAGTTAAATGATGATAACTTATAATTAATAAAATGTATGAGCGATAGAAGAATTTATCTAAAATATTGGTCAAACTCAAAAGCTGTATCGTGGCATTTTGGATTATTTAGAATGGGATATGCAAACAAACGAAATGAATGTATAAAACGAACAATGAAAACATATGAAACTCAAATATTTAGTTTTAAAATATATATTTCGTTTATGAACGTTTCCATGAGACAAAAATAATCTAAGTTATCCATCTAACTATTTGATTAATAAATTAAACCCAACGTTTTGACAGAAATATATCTTTTTACGCAAAGCAGTATGTGTTCAAAGCAATAACAGATGGTAAATTTTAAAATATAAACTGATGATCTAAAACTAGATAAAAGACTTTCATTAATTATGATGAAGTTTCCTACGGCTTTCCAACATATAATAACGTAGATTTTTCGAATTTAGTAAATGAACCTCCTAACCCCCCCCCAGGCAGATTCCAGTCATGAACGAACTAGATATTATGTTTTATATAAAACAAATAAGTATTGGGTTTGGTAACGATAAAAAAAAAAAAAAAATTGCGACCTCTAGAGGTAACAGTCATATATATATAATTTGGATCAAACCTCGTTTTCGTCATCTCCTATGCAGGATCGATGGACGTTTGAGAAAGTTTCTTAAAAATCGTATCATGAGTACAACCTCAATAAATGATTTCCCTTACAGTTTAAGCACAATACTCTATGTTGGATACAATCACAATGATTCACTGTAGATAGATTTTAATTTCTATATATACACAAACTGATGATCAGAAAACTAGATAAAAGAATATTTATTAATTATGATTAATGTTTCTTTTCTTTTTTCATGAATGATTTATAAAGTACAATTGTAAAATTAAAAGGTTTATACAGGGTTGCGCAGAGGAAACGCATGTTTTTCGAACTGCTAGTACGCGGCAACGGGAGGGGGCATTGACCTTGAACAAATGTTGGTAGACGGCTACAACAATGCCGTTTCAGTCGCTATGGAGCGTTGGAGCGTACAACATCGTGTGTTCGTTGTAGAGCAGTTTTTCAGAAACAATGACTCTGTAGTCACAGTGCAACGTCTTTTCCGTCAATATTTTAGAGTTGGACGTCGAGGTGCAGTGCCTGATCGAAATACCGTACTCCGATGGGTTGCAGCGTTCAGAAGTACTGGTTCTGTGATGAAAAAGAAACCACCTGGTCTTCCCCGTTCAGTTCGTACTCCGGAAAATGTTGACCGAGTCAGAACGGCAGTTGTTACTAGTCCTAGACGATCGACTACACGACATGCTGTAGCACTGGGTATGTCACGTCATTCGCTTCACCGCATCTTACATGATGATCTCAAGTTCCATCCGTACATTATTTTCCGAACCTAAATATGGTATGTAATTTCAAAAACTGCATTAAAAAACCTATCATTTAATACTTGTTTTTATTATTTTCAACCCATTGTATCCCAGTAATTCAATATTGAAAAACATGCGTTTCCTCTGCACAACCCTGTAGAACAAATATGTACAAAAATTAGTACCTATAATAATTAAAAATGATAACTTTGTATTTTTTAGTTTTATTATTGTTGAATTTGCAACTGATACACATACACAAACACACACACACTCACACATAAAAGAAAAAAAATACTTATATTTTAAATTTATTTTTGGAATTTAAATCCTGATTGGAAGTCACGTAGGGAATTGTGTCATGACCTGAAAAGCTGTGAGGGTAAGATGAATCAACCTGATGGCATTTGTTGACTGTGAGTCAGTGTAAGCAACTTGGCTTTACCATCTTAACTACTTTACAAAATGTTATGCTCTCTTGGATATTGCACAAGCAATTCTACATTATCAATAACAGAAAAAAAACACAAACAATTCTACATTATCAATAACACTCAATACTCCATTATCAATAACAGAAAAACAAATGAGAGCTGAATATACAATAAATTAATAAATAATGTTCCACTTATTTTCACGTTTCTTTTAATGCCTCTGATCAGCATATTGTAAAGTGGAATCATACAAATACAGATGAAGGAATGTTTGTTCACCGTTGGAAAAAGTTTTAATCCGATTAAATACTTGACGAGTTATGTGTAATCCTTTATTTGCAAACAGTTTAGTAATGCAAATAATTCGGTTACACCTCACTGTTTATCCCCACATGCTTTACACGCTATTTACTTCGGGGGTTTTCATGGTGTAAAATGCGTGGGATATGCTTTTAACAATTTAAAATCAGGTAATCGTGTATAATAATTTAAAGCCTCAAACTGTGATATTTTTTTTTCCAACTCATTTTTACACGTGAAGCTGTATTGATGACGTCGAACTAATTTATATAGGATTAGTATTATAAAAACTCTTGAAAATATTTAAGTTAAATGTCTTCTAATAATGTATATATGCGAAACGTAGGTGCTATTCCAAATTTAATGCAAGGCTAAGATCCTTTTAAATATAAGCAAAAAGGTTCAGAAAATGCAATTTTTGGGGCTCTAAAAGTTTTCAGCTCTATTTGCACCACCTAAAAGGCTAAATAATTCAATTTGTTCAGTTATTCCTTAAAACCGAAACCACCAGAGGGTTGAAACCTGCTCTCTTGTTGGAAAATTTAAATCTATCAGTTCATATTTGGATAAATTAATAGATAATTTTTGGTATTCATCCTCGTCCAAAAAGATGTTTTAGCAGATTTCACTACTGAGGACGTACTACTCATGACACGATTTTCGAAAATTTCTTGATATGTCTGTCGATCCTACCTAGGAGTTAACGAAAATGCGCTCTCTCCAAAATTGTATGTATATATATATATATATATATATATATATATATATATATATATATATATGTCTGTTACCGCTATAGAAAACGCAATAATTGTTTTACTGTTACCAAACTGTACATATAAGCGTTTCATGCAAAACTAAAGTTGAAGTTCGTTAAGGTCTAAAATCGGACCAAGGGGAGAAGGGGTTTGAAGTGGGAGAATTTCGAAAAATCAAATTATCTCAAATACAGACCAACAAAACGAAAGAACCAAGTCTCATTTATTATTCTTCGTAAGCCCAACATGTTTCGCTCAAGGACTTTAAAACAGTTATTTACTACATACTAGCTATAGGTATACAGAATTTCTGATTCGGTATTTAAAGAGAAAGAATAAAAGGTGGCCCACAAATAGAAATATACAGTAGAAAGAGAAGGTTAACAATTATATACTAGTTTCATCATTTTTTTATCAACGTTGTAAAAATATATCATTACAATTCCGATTTTCATTTCTTTTGTTTCTTTTATTCTCATGATATTCTATCACAAAACTATAGTGATACTCTGATCTTAAGGCTGAGATATTTCCTATTCCTACTTATAAATAGCCTGAAAGTAAATGTTACCATTATTTTAAAGAACACATTTTGTTAAGAACTGTTTCATTAAATATATACAGGAACGCATTATTTTGTAAATATAAGAGTTTTAAGTTTTTGAATATTTTATATTTCTTCCCTTTCCCATTCTTTATTTCTTGATGACGAATTACCCATTTCATTTAGCAAAATGTTTTGATTCCCTATGTACCTGACTTTATTTTGCAAAAAACGAATCTCATAATGTCCAGTGGCTATATCTTTTCCAATATTAACTACTGTGAAAGGACAGAAATTCTGAAAAGATGAAAATCATTTTTGAATATTTTGCCTTAGTTAATAGCCCCTTGGGAAGTGTGTCTCTGAAGAAGATTGATTTCCGTCATCAGTAACTGGTGGGCCGTTGGCCCCATTTAGCTGGGCCATAGCTACTCTCCAGCCAAAGGCATGACTGAATTTTATTTGATTATGTTAGTAGCTATATGCTAAATATTAAATCAATAGGCAGGGTTCAACTACCTAATTCTCACTCCGAAACTATTTAAACTAGGTCCAAGGAGGGTCGGAACTGGTAATTGAATCTGTTGAAATCTTAAAAGTCCGTCACGCAGGGGCTGCGTAAACTAAGGAGAATTCCCAAGTGAAGGTTTACAACAGATAAGCCTACATAGTGGTAACACGACCGTGAATGTTAAGGGAATAAATACAAACGGTAATAAGAAATCATTCAATCAACTTACAAGTGAACAATATCTACAACGGAAAGCGTCTGAATTGTAAACAAACAGGGCAGTCAACTTCGCAGCGCTGAATATATAGAATTATTCTAGCCCGGAAAGATGAACAATTAATGTATTATATCTGAAAAAAACATATTATTTTTATTGAAAACTATTTACTATGACTAGTGGAGTAATTTGAAATGAATCAGAATAATTTCTATCTCAATTACTCAGATTTTAGTAATCCTAAAACAAAAGAAGGGGGGGGGGGTCAACAGAACGTATTTGTTTGTTTCTCGCTCGTACCATTAAACTTTGTTGAAAACAATGCTTGGTATTTAACCTTGTAATGAAGTGGTTCATGATATAACAGCTTATTATTAATATGACACTAGTAGGAGGGGGATTTACTAAAAGCGCAAAACCCTAAAATCCAAATATCTTGGTTAATACTCATTATACAGAAAATATGTATAGAACAATATTTATAGTAAATTTAATTTGCAATAAGACTGTCTCTATAATATTTTTCTACCCGAGGTATAGTAACAGAGATATTTCGAATTTTCAAAATCAAACCCCACTTCCCCGGGGTCCGATTTCAGCCGTTAACGGTCTTAATCTTTCTTTTTGCATAAACCGACTAAATATCTACTTTCGTAACGATCGAACGACAATTGCTACCGCCAGAGAGGTAACAGACAAATATATAGATAGATAGATACTCTTTTTGCAGAGTAAAAAAGATTACGATTAAACAATATTTGCGACCGCTAGAGCTAGAGGCAAAAGAGGAAACAAAGGAATTATATATATATATATATATATATATATACAGTTTTGAATGGATCTCATTTTCATCATCTCCTGGGTAGAATAGATGGACATTTGAAGAAAAATTTCGAAAATCGCATTATGAGTACGACCTCAATAGCTCTTCCAGATTACAATACTTTCTTTATTTCGTAGAAGAAAGTAAAAATGTGACTTTCCTGTTTTCCTTCACTATTCTATAATTTAACCTAACTAAGTGTTATTGCTCTTCTTGACAAAAACCAAGGGCCTATTGCATGCAGTAGGATGAACAAACAATGAATAAGGCGAGACGAAACTCTTAAATAACGATAATGATAATTTTAGCCATTTATAAATCTTTGAGAAGGGCATATTGGAATGGACAGAGTATTGACAGGAGTACTGAAGATTGCTCTAACAAGATCAGCTGTGTTATCAAATTTTTTTTTCGTATTTTTTGGGGTTCCTTCCCTTGAACACAAAGTCGTGATTTTCTTAGAAAGGAACACTAGAATAAAGAGGTTGACAAAGACAAGAATTGGTTCCCCGATGGCCCTCTACATGAGATTATTTATCAAACAAGACATCAGGAGTAGTCGGAACCTTTCAGAGAGGTTTTATTGTCGCAGTTTATTATCACAAGCGATATTTTCAGGAACACACTGTTTTTACTCAAATATGACGATAATCCAACCAACTGTAATCCAAGTTGCTTCGGTATGTTTCTGCTTATACTTCAATGAATATACTGATACTCAAATACACCATGGTATTAGAGTATTACTAAATCAATACTAGTTTTTACTTCCCTCTACGAAGTAAAAGAAGTATTGTAGTTAAGAAAATTTTGGGTTTCAAATTTCAGCGGAATTATCCTTTTTACGACCCCCTCCCCTCTAACCTTTTTTGAATCAACGGAATGATAACAATGTCAAAACACATCCACTCTTAATACTTCTTTTATTAACTGCAGAGTACTTCCGGGGCGAACCGCCTCATCTTCAGTGCTCTAGAGCTGGTCTCTATTGAGTCGACATCTCCGGCGAGAATATTTTCGGATCGACGCAAGTGTATATAGGAGTTAGATGAGTACTCTTGGCAAATTTTAGAATGCAAGTAAATTAAATCTTACTAATTGCTAGAGAGACACATCAGCTAAGCAACTCAGTCTATTTTGTTTTGTTTAACTTATGTCAATACGATAGCAGTCATTATTGATCGTGTTAGGGGAACATTAAAAATAATCAAACTCCTCCGAGTGGCGGGAGGTTATTTATGCCGTAAGACGTGTTACTTTGGACAGGAATATGTATATAAATATATATATATATATATATATATATATATATATATATATAAAAGGTTCACAGCTGTCATTGTAAATTAATGAACTACCTCTAAGCTGACCGATACATGTCATCTACCTTCTGTTTTATCGATTCCATATGACTCCTTGGATCAATTAGCCTGACGGGATGTTGCATATCTAACTTACACGTTTTAGCTGATTTCCCTTAAGCGAAATCAGCTCTATTGAGGTCTTACTCATGACGCGATTTTCGGAAAATGTCTACAAATGTACATCGATCCTACCTAGTACTCGTAGATGACGAGAATGAGGTCCCATCAAAATAGAATATATATATATATATATATATATATATATATATATATATATAATATTGCTTCGCCCGGGTATTCATCTGAGGCTGAATGGTGATGGTATTTTTTAGCAGGCTTTACATTGCACAATATTTTGACATTTACCCGTCCCAGTGTTTAGGATTGATACCCGTCGTTGCCGTGGATTTGCTAATAATAGCATATTTGTTCGATAATTCTTCACAGTCTTTGATATTTTTATATTTCCCGTTTCTTATACATGTAAATATGGTGAATTTTTATTTCAGGCCTCCCTTATAACTCCCCTCCCGTTCGAACCTAAAAATTTTAATATAACTTATAATCATGGAAGAATTAATGCTAATTGACATACCGAGTTTTGTTAAGTTCGGTTCAGCCGTTAGTGCCCGCTAAAGTTTTAACGTATAACTCATTTATACTTAGGTATACGACAAAAGTGTATATAACAAAAGTTACTCCAAATAATAGAATAAACAACTTTTGTTATGTTTATATTTGCGGAAAAACCAATAGGAAACGAAATATCGCTATTTTTAATTTCAGGCTTCCCTTATAACCCCCACTCCTGCCCGTCCATAGAAATGTTGGTATGGCTTATTATAATGAAGGCCTCACTGCTAATACACATACCGAGTTTTATTTAGTTCGGTTGAGTCTTTTTTGGCAAATAATATTGTTGACTCCCGCTATAATGTTTAGCGAATAACGCATTTAAACTTCGGTATACGACAAAAGTGTATATAACAAAAGTTACTCTAAATAACAAAATAAACAACTTTTGTTATGTGCATATGTACCGAAAAACCAATAGAAAACGAAATATCGCTATTTTTAATTTCATGCTTCCCTTATAACCCCCACTCCTGTTCGTCTCAGAGAAAATTAATATAGCCTAAAGTCTAAGTTGGGTTAGTAGTAATATACATACCAAGTTTCATAAAATTCGGTTCAGCCGTTTATGCGTGAAAAGGTAACAAACAAACAAACAAACATACACGAAAGAAACAAAATGCAGATATGGTGTCTATGACATGTGAAACGAAAAGTTATCGTGAAATTTCGCGAAAAAAATCAATGTACAGACAGAGGTTACAATTTTATATATATATAGATATATATATGTCTGTTACCGCTCTAGCAGTCGCAATTTTTGTGTTATCGTTACCAAACTCGATATAGAATCGTTTATGGAAAAAAAGAAGATCATTTTCGATAATGGCTGAAATCGGATTAGTAGGCGGGGGTTTAGCGGGGTAGAATTGTGAAAATTCGAAACATCTCCGTTATCATACGTCGGTTCGATAAGTTTGTAGAACCGTTATTTTATTTGTTATTTGTTTATTTAACTATGGCTAATTGGGACGGGTTATCTATAGGTTACCACTGTTCTCTAGCCAGGATGGGACTAAGGATTTTATGTAATGAGTTCGTCACTAAACGAACTCCTATTGCCCAGGCGGGAATCTAACTCACCACTCTAGATTTACTATATGAGATTAGGACCAACGCCTAAACTCACATGGCTAACCTGAGCCCCTCAATGTTATTTTAAATTTAATTGTGTATAAACGTAGTTATGCACGCTTTTTCAATATCTTGACTATTAACCAAAATATTTGGTCTTGTCGTATTAAAAATAAGCTCTTATATTATGAAGCATATTATTTGAAACCTAAATACAAAATATTGTACTCATTAGATTTGTTAACGCAGCCAGACGTTTTATATGTATATATATATATATATATATATATATATATATATATAAATATATATATATATATATATATATATATATATATATATATATATATATATATAGATATCTGTGTGTGTATGTATGAGCTTCTTTAGAATAGACAATGCTACATCAAATAGTAATAATATTTCTTTAAATAATAGTAAATCGAATAGGATCACTTGAGAGGCGGTAATCTCCCGTGAGCTATAATACCATTCCACAAAATACAAATGATTGCCGGTCAAATTCAATTAATTTTTTCGTTCCTTTGGTGCCATTAGTGGTGTGTTTAGAAACGTACCTTACGAACTCTTTTTCATTGGGGCTTGCGTAGGGAAATGTTAGTGATACAGTGTGTGTGGTGTGGCGGGTTTGGGAACGCTGACGTAACAGGTTCCTTGGTCTGGTTGGGGGTGGGGTGGGGGTCTGTTGGCTCCGGTCCACCAGCAATTTGTACCCCGTGCCGCTCCTCCCTAGCAATCCAGTGCTAAATAAATATTAACCCCCCCCCCTCTCTACTTCTTCCCCACCACCTCTCCTCCAAAGTCATGAATCCCCCCACCCCCCACGTCATGGAATAGAATGAAATTACTTTCACCATATTAGGAAGGGCATCAGTTTTCCTTTATGTCGCCCCGGGCATTTCTCTTCTTAACACAACCCCCCTCATACAATTAACTTTCTGTTAAGCAATTATTTTAGATCTGATAATTAATAGTGGTCATTTGCCGTCACTATAACCTTAATTTATATGTTCTAGTCTTCTCTTCCTTTTAGGAATGCTACATGTTTTATGGCATAAGTGGATAGGTTTAAACAAATTCTTGTACTAACGTATTCAATGGAAGAAATAGGCTAGTTTTACGATGACAAAGCGAAAATGAAACTAATGTTATGGATTTCCACCTAAGCAAAACCAGAAGAATTCGACTGAAAATGGAGAAAATTGGGTACTTATCGATTATCTGGATGCCACCCAGTTAAAGAAGATTATGAAATCATAATTAAAGGAAAACCACTTTGTTATTTACTATAACACTTCTAGAATCTATAAATAACAAAATGGTTAACATGAGGCCACTCATTATTTAAAACTGCTTATCGCTATTCGCTGTTATTGCTATCGCTTTAGGCTGTCCATACATGACTAGGCTATCTCAGTCATTCTGTTTATTTTGTTTCTAGAAAATGAGTAATGCCACTTGGCGTTTATTAATACCATTTGGTGTTTATTATCACCACTTGGTGATCGCTTATTATTACACCACTTGGACAGCTATGGAGCTTGCAGTGTTTATGTAGCAGACAACGGCCGAGTACGACAACTAAATGCAGCAACTCTGTGACATCATCTGGGTTAATATAATTACATTTTGTCATTCAAATAAATTCTAGATGTGTTATTTTAAATAATAAAGTGTTTTTTTTTTGTTTCTTTTTAATATGATTTAATAATCGTCTACAAATGGGTGACCTCTCGTTAACGATAAGTACCGAAAATTATGATGTTACATGAATGTTTTTATATACGTTTTTTTCACTATCTTGATTATTAACCGACATATTTCCATTTTATTGTTTTTGGCCTTCAGTAACCCCCAGCCTCCTGCCCCCTCTACTCATGTCATATTAACAATAGGCTGTTATACTATGAATCACATTATTTGAAGCATAAATACCAAATATTGTTCTCATTGAACTTTTACTTTTTGAGATAAATGCAACTACCTAGCACACGTGGGAATCTACATAGTTTAAGCAGCCCTAGCGCGACGGGCTTTTTTTTAAAATTGCTAGAAATTTTGAATACATGAATTTAACACAGATTTCCAAGAATGCACTTCCTGCCTGTTTTTTACGCAGAGTATCCCTCTAACACGGCAGTTTAAGTTGTGAGTGCTCCATCCTTTGGATCCTACCCAAATTTTAATATTTACACACAATCATTTGCATACAATAATTATGAATATTATAAAAGCAATAAGAAAAAAAACGTATATGCGTGAACAGTAGGTGCACAACTATTAAATTTTGTCCGATTCTTGTATAAATGCATTAAATCCCATGATGTATGTAAGTAATAGTTTCGGTTTGCATGTCGGCCAAGTTCCGTTTAGTAAGGTAAATGTACTTGATGAGTTTTGTTCTTGGTCCGTCAAATAATGTACAGTCATATAAGAGGTGGTTACATGTCTGTTCAGTCTCATTGTCATATTTGCAGGTATTTGTGTTTTTTAGATTAAATTTGTACATGTAGCTTTTTGTAGGTCCATGTCCTGATATAAATTGTATTAGTTTAGAATTGTAAAGTGTTATTTTTTCCCTCTGGTATGTAGTTGGTACGTACTTATGTAATTGTAATCATTTAGGTGTGTTTGTCCATCTTTCGTCCTATTTTTTATAAGATACGTGTCTCAAAAGGGTTTAAATGGTCGGTTTAGAGTATTTAATAGATCTCTGATTCGTCGCTTGAAGCTGTATTTGCAAGTAAGTCTGCTGGGTCATTTCCTTGATTTCCCGAGCGTCCTTTTATCCATACATGTGCCACTTCGATATTTTTCTGTGATTAGTCTTCTAATCTGTTCAGTCTACGATTTTCGTTATTGTAAATCCGGTCTATGTTAGTTTTGCTGTCCGTGTAGATTTACTAGTCACTCAGTCACTTGGAATGTCGTGTAGTGTGTTGAGTGCCTCGGTAATTGCAAGGTTTTCTGATTTTGATTGTTTCTACATATTGGTGATAGTCTTTATTGCCCTCTCGGTATAATATTGTCGTCTCTTAAAATGATGTATACTCACCCATCATCGTTTTCTACTTCCGTCAGTGTATATATGATGGGTCTAGATTGTGCTCGCTTCGATCTGAGGCAACTATGGTTTCTCAACACGTTTACGAAGTGATGATTAGAGGTGGAATACTAGCCACTCAAGGTGGATGCCCATCGCAATTAATCATTGGGGGACATTAGCATACTATCGTCTCCCCCTTACCCATCTCTATAGCGGAACAGATCAAGTGATTTCAGCTAATCGATTGTTTTGGATTTGCCTCATTGAACTACAAGAAACTACAGATTTGTAAATGGTTAAAGATTTAATGCTTTCCTTTTATTTTACTATAATATGAAATAAAAATTTCGGCTACAGAACGTCTGCGAATTCAGAGAATTGCTTTAGTATTCGAAATATTCAATATTTCGCGTTCAGGTGGAAACCGGCTTATTTTAAGCTTATATGAATGGAACTAGGAATTTAGCGAAGGAATACGTGCATTCTTCTGAACATATCGGACTATCCTAACAGCAGGTTCTAACACAAAAAGTCTCTAACTTAACACTTATGTCACATCACATTCTAGTCACTATTTCTCCAGCAATAAAAATTCTAACTCAGCAGGTCTTGAAATTTATGTTAGACATGAGCTATTTAGTGTTACAGTTGCTTTAAGAAAAAAGTCCGTCACGCAGGCGCTGCGTAAACTAAGCAGATTTCCCACGTGAAGTTTTACAATAGAGAAATCTGCCTAATAACAACTGTAGTAGTAAGAAACCTCTAAACCTAAAACATTATTTAGGGCGTAATAACCCAGTAGTTTCTAGCCCCAAAAAACAGTTAACCTAACCTCTAAACCTATTCACGAGGGACGAATAGTTATCGAAACGGCCGCCAGAGCTCTCAGCGGAAAGTCCGAACATAGCCTATTGCTGACCACACGCAGAATACAAATGCAAATATCTCGGTTAATATTCAAGATAGAGAATAAATGTATATAACAATATTTATAGTAAATTTAATTTGCAATAAGATTGATTCTGTACAATTTTTCGGTCCGACGTATAGTAACGGAGACATTTCGAATTTTCGAAAATCCTCCCCTTTAAACCCCCCCTCCCACTGGTCCGATTTCAGCCATTAACGAACTTGATCTTTCTTTTTACATAAAACGACTAAATATCGAGTTTGGTAACGATCAAACAAAAATTGCGACCGCTAGAGCGGTAACAGACAAATATATATATATATATATATATATATATATATATATATATATATACATTTTGAACGGACATCATTTTCGTCATCTCCTGGGTAGGAACGATGGACATTTGAAGAAAAATTTCGTAAATTCCGTCATGAGTACAACCTCAATAGCTGATTTCCCTTAAGGGAAATCTGCTAAAATTATATGAGTAGGAGAGAGGTGAATGGGCAACTGAAGGCTGGAAAAACTAAATAAATAACTTGATTATTACAAATAGAGAAAAATGAGTTGAACGAAAATTGCAGTAAAAGCTTTGGTAAATATATTTGCTTAGATAAACCTATCTGAAGCTCAATAGAGAAGGCAAACGTAATTTTGAATTTTATTCCTTCTCCAAAGCCCACTTGTCCTGATCTGATTCCAGACATACTAGAACTAGATCTTTATTTTTTTATGAAACAGTTAAATATAATGTGTAGTTTCAATCATCATCATTCCATGATCATCAATAATGTTAAATTGTACTCGATATTTAGCCGTTTCGGTCAACACTAAAGACCGTATTTGTTATTGGCTGATATCGGATCCAATAGTTGTTCTTTGCACTTTTTCCGTCTTCATTAAATCCTCTTTTCTACTCATCGGTTTTTAGATAGAAATAGAGAATATGTGGTGAGATGAGATCACTAGCCTGTAATACCATGACTTTTTAGCAGATTCCCCTTAAGGGAATCAGCTCTTGAGGTCTTACTCATTACGCGATTTTCGAAACATTTCTTCAAATGTCTATCGATCGTACCCAGGAGATGACGAAAATGAGGTTTTATATATATATATATATATATATATATATATATATATATATATATATATATTTATTTATTTGTCTGTTAACACTCTAGCGGTCGCAATTTTTGTTTGATCGTTACGAAACTCGATATTTAATCGTTATATATTAAATGAAAGATCAAGATCAAGTTCATTAATGGCTTAAATCGGACCAGTGGAAGGGGGGCTTAGAGTGGGGATTTTCGAAAATATCTTCGTTATTATGCGTCGGATCGAAAAACTGTATAGAATCAATATTATTGCAAATTAAATGTACTATAAATATTACTAAATACATTTATTCTCTATCTTGAATATTAACCGAGATATTTGCATTTTTATAAAGTGTTTGCGGATAACAGAGATGATATCGGCTGAAGTCGGTTCAATTCGGGACTTTCCGCCGATAGCTAGTTCGGCCGTTTCCGTTACGGAAACGAACTTTCGGCTCTCGTGAAATCGGTTTAGAGACTCGTTTCTACTACTGTTAATAGTAGGCAGATTTCTCTATTATAAAACATCACGTGGGGAATCTGCTTAGTTTACGCAGCCCCTGCTTGACGGACTTTTGTTCTACAGTGTGTATGCATTGATAAGTATTTCGTCTGCGTTCCGATAGACGCTTCTGTAAATATATTATTATGGGAAGCTAGATATTTTTGTGTAAGGAAGTATTTGAGAGCAAACATAATTACTATACTGTATGAAATAGCTAATACTTTATTCACTATTGTGTGCTTCAGTTATTAGTTTCACCTTTCTTTCTCACTATACCAATATTTCTATAAAAGAGTCCGTGAATAGACTCAGCTATGTTAGATTTATTTATAATTATATCAATACCCATCCTGAAAAATATTGTCATTCGATTATACTGAGAGAACCGGCTAGGTGGTAGAAGATGGGAAGCTTTTAGGAGATTCCGTTAGCCATGCTCCTAGGAAAGGGAACCCGGTAAATATTTACCTAGAACCAGCTAGCTGGATCGGTAGAGGACGGGCTACCATTACCTAGCGACATGCTGCTTTAATTAAACCCTACTTACAACAACAGGTGTGATTCCGGTTTACTCTTTGTACGCTTTCCACAAGAGATTTTCATTATTCCATGTGTAATATTCAAATGCTAAAAGTCTGCGTTCCTATATGGGAAATCAGCTATTTCAGTACTCCTCTTCACACGACTTTTCTTGACTCGCCATCAAATGTCCAACAATCCTATATAATAGACGACAAAAGTCTTGTTAAATATTTGAAAAAACAGAAAATATAAAATAATAGAAAAGCCCCTGCTGAGAAGAGACAAGGAAAAAAATAAAAATAAAAATATGACACTTGGTAAGTGTCCGAGAGGTGGAAACGAAAAGAAGCTGTAAACCAAATAAATTCTAACACCTGAGGCAATGAACCTCTGTAAGAACACGGCCTGAAAATACATAGCAAATAAAAGAATATATTCTGTTTGTGGCAGAAAATGAACCAATAATTAGGTGAGAAAATGAAGTAGGCTGATGAAACCAACCTAACCTAAGAAGAAAGCCAGACTAAACACAAGACGAGAACCTCGCAAGTGCGGAAATTATATGACGGGTGACACGTAAGAAATAAAATAAATGACAAGAATATCAAATTATTAATGGATATCTATACACACGTACTCATATGTGTGTGTGTATTTGTAGTTGTCCGGTATCCACAAATAAAGAAGTATGACTATAAATAATAATTACTCTCTCTGAAAAATAAAATTCAACAACAAGCAAAGAAAACAAGAATAGAATAGAAAACAAATATATTAACTGCATTGAATAAACTATGTTAGCACATCTAAATAAGAATATATAAAAAACAAGAGTATTTGAATAAGTTTATCTAGTAAAATCTTTAAATAAGTCCTTTAATAGAAGGATATTTAAAATTTTAAGAGGCTCAGGTTAGCCACGAGAGTTAAAGCGTTGCCTTTAATCTCATATGGTAATCCTAGAGTGGCGAGTTCGATTCCCGCCTGGGGAAGTGAATTTATCTAGTGACGGAATTCATTAACTAAAATCCTAAGTCCCACGCCGGCTATAAAAAGGTGGTAACCTGTAGATAAACCATCCCAATTAGCCTTAGTTGCAAAAAAGTGGACGTTAATAAATAATAATAATAATAAAATTTTACGTTTCCCTTATATGGGTTCAACCCGATATTATACTCGTAATTGCTAATGAGCAAAAACATTGACTAATTTCAGACGGCCAGCAGTTTCCTTAAACCCACGTAAGCCCACATGTTTTGAAATTAAACACTTTTACTGAAGTTCAGCACAAATTCAGCTATTTTTTTACAAACTGAAATCACTTCATTTTTCCACATATTAAAAGCCAGATGTATGATGTACTAGGATTTAAGCTAAGAATGAGAAAATTCGTGATATATTAGCTGAGTGAATATGGGATCACTGGAAATGGTTTATTACTAAAAAAATTTATATTAAAGAAAATGAGAATGACCCAGTTTATTTTCGAGTTATAATAGATGTATAAAATAAAAATTGTTGGAAATAAGTCATCCTAAATGATTTATCAGACATTATTTTAGCAGATTTCCCTTAAGGTAAATCAGCTATAGGTACCCATGATGCGATTTTCGAAAAAAATTCTTCAAATGTCCATCGATCCTACCCAGGAGATGATGAAAATGATGCCCGTTCAAAATTATATATATATTATATATATATATATATATATATATTTGTCTGTTAGCGCTCTAGCGGTCGCAATTTTTGTTTGATCGTTACCAAACTCGATATTTAAACGTTTTATGCAAAAAGACAGATCAAGTTCGTTAATGGCTGAAATCGGACCAGTGGGAGGGTGGGAGGTCAGAGGTGGGGATTTTTGAAAATTCGAAATGTCTCCGTTACCATACGTCGGATCAAAAAATTGTATAGAGCCAATCTTATTGCAAATTAAATTGACTATAAATATTCTTTTATTCTCTATCTTGAATATTAACCGAGATATTTGCATTTTTATTAAATGTAGACGGATAACGCACGAAGTGAGTTTCCCGCCAAACGTTAGTTCGGCCGTTTCCGTAAATGATCGGCTCTCATATGCAGATTTCTCTATTTTATAACTTCACGTGGGAAATCTGATAAGTGTACGCAGCCCCTGCGCGACGAACTTTTATTTTGATATGTTACCGGATAGGAGAAATATTTAAAGTTTTATATATTAAATATAGTATAAACATGACCTGATCTTATTACCATAACTACTAGATAAACATATGAATAGTGTTTCGGGAAATCGCATACTGAGGGCAATCACACTATCGGGTAAAGGAAATCTGCAATTTAAATTTTAAGTTTTGCCTGGCAGTGAAACCGAACATCATTTAATTCCGAGAAATGCAAGGAAACCTGTTTAATTTTAATCTACAATTTCATTTTTTTTTTTGTTGAAAAGTTAAGCAGCTAGTTTGAGAACTTTAGTACCTCTGTAGAAATGATTTGGTGAATTTGAAATCATAACCGTGACTGTTTTAATTAAGTGCGCCGGCTTCGCCAACGAGATTATGTAGGGTATGAATATATATGTATTTTAATTTTCCACTGGAGCATGCATGATAGTCGTAGAGGGTTATGTCGGTGATGAAACGCGTGATGGTTGGGGGTAGTAGGGGAGAGGTTGTAGGGGCCTGTGTTACCATTAATCTGGCCCAGATGAGAAGGCTCACAGTAATTATGGTATAATTAAAGCTGTTTGCGCCCTAATGGAATATACTGCTCCAGCAAGCCAGATTCTCCTTTCCAATATAGGTACCCCCTTCTCTAAGATTGGTCCCCACTTGTATAAATTTAGCTAATCTCCTTTAGTCGTGTTCAGCATTCCCACGGTTGGTCTATCGGTAGGTGGAATATACTTCAAACAAATAGCTCAGCTATCCGTTACCTCAAATTTAATAGTCATTCAACTAGTTACATAGAAATCTTAAAAAGTTCCTCGAGTAGGGACTGCGTAAACTAAGTAGATTTCTCTTCTGAACTTTTACTATAGATAAATCTACATAATGGTAATAATTAACACCCCCTTGAATATTAAATGAATAAATACGAACGGTTATGTGACATCTTTCAGTCCTCCCAATAACCTCCCAACAGAAAGTGCCTGAATTATAAACAGCTTTGATAATCTCTCAGAAAAACAATAACTAAAATATATCTGAATATTACATATTAATTTATTGAAAAATATTTAATATATCTAGTACTGTATTTTTTAAAGAATCAGAATAATTTTTATCTCAATCACTCAAGTTTTAGTAGTCTAAGAACTTAAGACGGGAGGGACCAACAGAACATATTTGCATGTATCTCGTATAATAAAAGTCTCTCTTTTTTTTTTTAAATATTTATTCGTTTATTTGCAACAACATATATACATATTACAAGCAAATGATGTGAATGATATAACAATTGGCTTGATTATTCACTTGAGGTGGGAAGTTGTCCATTGACAATACCCACATTGGAGGGAACATTGGCTGGTACTACATGGAGTTATTCTGAGCACTACACAAGGAGATCTCTTGGCCACTTACGCTTCAGTCGTCGTCTTGGGTTTTCTGGAATATGGGTAGATGAAAGTGATTCGACTAGAGGATTAGGATGTGCGGGAAGGAGAGAGTGGAACTTCTGATATCGGGATTTTGCGAGGGCATTGACAAAAGGAATGTTGAGGTCGTTATGGAGAGTTAAATTGGATACGTAAAATGGGGAATCTGTAATTTTGTGGAGTATTCTGGATTGGAGGGTTTGGATTTTGTAGGAATTTGAAGGTTTAGTGGAACCCCAAAGTTCAAGTCCGTATGTCCATATTGGTCTGAGTACTGTCGTATAAATCAGTCGTTTGTTGCGTAGTGATAGTTTAGATTTGTTGTCAAGTAGTCTTAGTAGAAGTCTGTACCGTCGGTTCACTTCTTGTCGTTTTATTGTTATGTGAGGTTTCCAAGTTAGTCGCTTGTCTAATGTGAGTCCTAGATACCTAATTTGTGATTTTTGGGGAATTAGTGCGCTATTGAGTGTAACTGAAGGGCAAATGGAACGTCGGAGGGTAAATGTTACATGGCTTGATTTGCTGTTGTTGACCTTGATCCTCCATTGAGTCAGCCATGATTCTAGCAGAGCTAGGTGCTCTTGTAAAGATGCGGATGCCATATTTGGGTCTGAGTTGGACGTCAAGATTGCAGTATCATCTGCATACGTGAGAAGGGAAGTTTCGGGATGTGATGGGATGTCGGCAGTATAGGTAAGGAATAAGAAAGGACTTAGGATACCCCCCTGTGGTACACCTGCCAGCTGGGGGAATAAGGATGAGACTGAGGAACCAAATGAAACTTGGAAATGTCTGTCGGAAAGATATGATTTGAGGATGAGGTAGTATGTGAATGGGAGTGTATTTTTTAGCTTGGACAATAAACCTTGGTGCCACACCTTATCAAAAGCTTGGGATATGTCAAGGAAGACTCCAGTGCAGTACTTCTTGTTTTCGAATGAGGAGGCGATAAAATCAACTATTCTGTGGCATTGCTGGACTGTGGAATGGGAATGACGGAAACCAAATTGATGGGGAGGAAGTATGGGGTCGAGGAGGGGATACAGGCGTTTGAGGATGAGTTTTTCAAGGATCTTTCCCATTATGGGAAGAAGAGCGATGGGACGATAAGAAGAAGGGAGTTGTGTCGGTTTTTTAGGTTTAGGGATCATATGGATGACGGAGAATTTCCAGAGTAGAGGGAAATAGGTTGTTCTGAGGACAGAAAGGTCTCTTAAAAACAATATTAGGTATTTTAGTTTCGAATAAAGTGGTTTATGTGGCATGAGTAGAAGTGGGGGTTTGCTGAAGGCTGAACACGGAAAATTGCTAATAACAATAATATATATAAATATAAAATTTTGGACGGACCTCATTTCGTTATCTCCTGGGTAGGATTGATGGACATTTGAAGACATTTTTCGATAATCCCATCATGATTACGACCTCAATAGCTGATTTCCCCTAAGGGAAATCTGCTAAAACGTTGACCTTGCATAACTCTGTGCGCTAACTAAAATAACCCAAAAATTCATTGGATACCAATTGAAACACATGTTTACTCATGTTCTGAAACAAGTCCATCAATTTTTCAAAAAATCAAATTGAGGAATTTCAAAGACCTCACGATGATATATTTCATAAGAGAGAAATCACATAATAGGAGTGGGGGTTTTAAGGTAGGCCTGGAATGAAAAATCACGATACTTCGTTTCCTATTAGTTTTACGGGAAACGTGTACATAACAAAAGTTGCTTGTTTTGTTATTTAAAATAACTTTTGTCAATTTACGAGATATACACTACATCCAACAGCGTGAGCCAACAGTTTTATAGAGCATAAACGACTAAACGGAACTCTATGAAACTCCGTATGTGGTATTAGTACCTTGATTATTTGTTATATGAACATTTTTGTAAAATGGGGTTTATAAGGGAGGCCTGAAATGGAAAATCCACCATATATTATTGTACATAACAAAAGTTGATTACTTTTTTTATGTAGAGTAACTTTTCTTATATACATTTTTTTCGTATAACGAAGCATAAATGATATATATAAAAGCTAACTCACAAATGGTACTTAATAATGATGAATGATTGCCATCCATGATTATGATTAATATTTTAAGGACACTGATAACAGTGCAGCCAGATTGATCAGGAACTCTTTTTTTTTTTTTTTTTATTCTTTACGAAACGATTCTTAAATTCCTCTTAAGCTACTAGATATTAAGGTATAAACCCTAAGAATATGATTTGATTTCCATAACATAGGCATACACTTAAACAATGAACGTCTTAGAGCTAAACCTAATTCGTTAGGTATTAAATTTCTTTGACAACTGGGAAACATTACGCTGACAGGATATATCATTTTAGTCTCATTTGACTGTTAATAATGCTCTATAATATTTCTATTGTTTTACCAGCAGCAATAATTCTGTCTCCTTTAGTGGAAAATGATAAATATTATTGTTCCTTATAACATTTTTGATAGAAATGTTGATGTTTTAATTAAAATGTATACAATATATAATATTTTTAATAAATGGTTTATAATAATTATAAATACTCAAGATACTAATCAAGTAAAAAAAATCACTTAAATTCCTCAGATGAGAGCAATGAGTTCAATCACTTCATTGTTAGTTATTATTAAACCATTTAGAATGATTTATCGGTCTTCAAAATTATCTAATTGTGTGAGAGGATAAAGTGAAGAGTGAAGTCAAAGCAATAGTCAGTTGGAATAAATATATGGGGTGACGGGGATGTTTGGAGGAGCGGAAACCAGCACCCATTAGCCTCTACCCTGTTTTAATTAAACCATATTTTTCGGAACGAACATAACGCCCAGTGGCGTCACCAATTGCCGTTTTACAAAGCCCTCCTCTTGAAACACCGAAGATAGAACTGCTAACATAAATTTCATGACCACAAATAAACGACTGAGAATTGGGTAAATAGTTGAGACATGTTTGGGTAATTTTACTTATTTAGTATACACAAAACATCTTCTAAAGTGCCTCTGACTCCGGATAAACCTATTTCTCACTACTCTGCAGTGTCCTACTTTACGGTGGTGGAATAGTTTTAAATTGTAGTTTCCTTTTTGTTATCGTTTTTGAAGTGAAGTAGTTTACATGGAAACTAGAATTACTAAAAAGAGTTTGAAAGAAGAAGAATATATAAAAAAGTCACTCACACAGGGGCTGCGTAAACTAAGCATATTTCCCTCGTGAAGTTTAATAGTAGATAAATCTACTCTACTGGTAACACAACACCACCTTGAATATTAATGAATAAATACAAACGGTAATCAGAAATCTTTCCCCTCCAGACGGGAAGCGTAAGAAATGTAAACTCACCAGAAAGAAAAACAATTACTGAAATATATCAAAATATAACTTATTAATTTGATTGAAAACTACTTACTATATCTAGTACTGTAATTTATAATGAACCAGAATAATTTTTATATAATATGGTTTATTACATAACCCTGTATTGTTAGTTTAACATGAGTAGAAGTGGGTGTTTTCTGAAGGCTGAAAACTATAAAATTCTAATAACTCGGTTAATATTGATGATACAAAAAATATGTATAGAATTATATTTATAGATCATTTAATTTGCAATGAGATTGGCTCAATACAGTTACAAGGCTCTATACATTATAGTACCCGACTTATAGTAACAGAGATATTTGGAATTTCCAAAATTCCCCCTTCTAAACCCCTTCTCTCACTTATCTGATTTTAGCCATTAACGAACTTGATCATCCTTTTTACAGAAAACAATTAAATATGGAGTTTGGTCACGATCAAACAAAAATTGTGACCGCTAGAGCGTTAACAGGCATATATGTATATGTATATATATATATCTATATATATATATATATATATATATATATATATATATATATATATATACAATTATGAACGGACCTCATTTTCATCATCTCCAGGGTAGGATCGATGGACATTTGAGGAAATTTATCAAAACTCGGGTAATGAGTACGACCTCAATAGCTGATTTCCCTTGAGGGAAACCTGCTAAAAATAATATAAATCAACTAAAAGTCTAAAGATAAAACATCATATAATATTATAAATAATGGTTCAATACTTATACGCGGGATCCATTATTGATTTTTGAAAATATCCAAGGATACAAAAAACCCTTCTTTTCACAAAAACAGAAACGATTAACCTACATAAACCACACAGCCATACTCTTCACTTACACTTAAAAGCCTTTTACATATATATATATATATATATATATATATATATATATATATATATATATATATATATATACATACCCTTTTATATATACTTACTGAAAACACATTTCTGCATATCGATGGTGGCTACTATTTCTAAAGTTGCAATTTACCTAATGAATAAAAATCTTTATTATTTTATTGCTCTCGACATTTTTGCAAATATTACTTCATCAATCAACATTCAGAAGAAGATTGCCTTGAAAAATGAAATTAATATTTATCGGACTGATTAAAGACGTATGAATTCAAATTCAAATAATACAAATAATTAAATTTGGACCAATGTTAAGTAGGTTTGGGGTAAATGAAATAAGTATTACGAAATCATAGATACTTACGACAAACGAGCTTTCAGAAGCCCGTTCTCTTGCCAATAGTTTTGGTACTTGTGTATTATATCCACCACATGCTAGTTCCAATAGTTCCACTATCTTATATTGCACTTCCAGAACATACTTTTGCCACAATAAAGTTTCATACTATGCGATTTAGAACAGTTTCGACTCCTAGGCAAAATATTTCTCTCCTGTAAATATTTCACTGTCTCTTCTTCACTTGTTGAAAGAAAAATCCCAAAGAGGCATTTTTAAACGAATAAACAAGAAATACTAAACAGCACAATAAACAGCAAACGCAACAAAACCAAAAGATAACCTCATTAGCCTGCGAGAGCTAGCGTCGCACTTCAGGCGTAAAACAGTGGCGCACTCTACATTGGAACTATTGGAACTAGCATGTGGTGGATATAATACACAAGTGCCATAGTTTTTTATACATATTAATGAAATGTACAAAAAATATGTATTAAAAAAAAAGAAAGTTTTTATGAATCTTGTATTTTTGAGTTGTATTATTGCTATAATTTACTGGATAAGTTTATCATAATTATGAAAGTTTAAAATGAACTTTCCATTTATTGATAAGATAAGCTCTCAAGAATCTCTGTCTCAACTAAAAGTGTTCTCCTATCTTTCTACTTTCCGAAAAAAACATTATAAGACCACTCAAACTAACACGCCACTGTCAAGGGTCCTTGATAAAACGGTAGAGGGGAGTAATAAAAAGGATCAGTGGCAGAAATAATTTGAGCCGGTTGGGTTTAAGGCCGCGGTTAGACGGAAGGGATTTAATATTATTTTTCAAAGGAAGGTTCGGTCACAAAGGGCTAAGCCCCTTCTTACTCGATTTATTGTCGAATTAAAAGGCCGTGATGGTACCGGCAAATTCCATTTTATCCTCTGCTCAAGAAATTTTGGACTATAGAGGGATATTGATAATAATAAACTAGAAATATTTCTTTAGTAGTGGATTCATATAAATATTTTTTCTTGATTAGAAATCTCTGTTCTATGAATTCTTTTGTTCCCAGATTAGTTCATGAATTGAAAGTTTTCCCAAGCCTGTACATGTTTCAAACAATAATTTATTCTGAATGTCTAAAAGAATATAAGAAGTTTTGAAGAAATACATATAAAATGTTTTGCAAAATTTATGTGCTGTGTGGAAAATGGTTTCGAAAACAATTCTCGGTTAACCCTCCGTCGGGCGCACCTCTGGACGAAACAAAATCGGGCGCACACGGCCTAAGAGGCCGCCCACATATTTTAGCCCCCCACTCCCCATCTAATTAATTTTAATTTAAAACGCTGGTAGGACAGAATTTGCTAGGATCTAAGGAAAGCAAATATGCTATTTAGTACGTAAAATAATAACTTTATTAAAATAGAATGAACCTTAAACTAAAACAAGTAAAATTGATAAGGCGCATTCGGCCTAGAGGCCAGAGTTAGACTAGCACTTATTTTTCAAGATATCGACGAACTTCTTTACAGAATAGCATTAATCTTAGTAAAAGAAACGATTGCACCATGAAAAAAACTCATCTTTGAAATTAAGGAGCAATTGGGCGCAGTCGGCCTCACAAGACAGCTAGGGACCAGACGGGCTGGATGAAGGATGGCAATAGACTATAGTAGGGGATTCTAAGCATCAGGAACACGAATCAGGAAACTACTGGGAATGGCGGCTCACAGGGGAGGCAGGATGAGGCGGGGCATCAAAAAATAGGTTTTCCTGGCCTCTCAGGCTAGCTGCGCCCGACGAAGGGTTAAGAAAGGAAAGAAGAGATCGAAATAATATAAGACCAAGGGTTCTTTGAAAGAAAGAACCTGCTGTAGAAGAGTACATAAAGGACGGTCTCCGTAAAATTAGAATATTTTTACTTACTGGAATGTTACATTAACGTGAACCTAATGCTACTGGGCTCATTGGTAGAGGCCAATGATGTTATATATTAGGAAATTATTTAATGAGATGAGGATGTGAGGGGTGGGTGTGAAGACGGAAAGTGCATAAATACGAAGAACTTGATTTACAGAGAAACCAATTAACGACAATTAGACTAGATCAACAAGATTAGTAATGAACATTTCCTGGCGTCACTAAAAATTGTGCAAGCCCCTTTTCGGTATCTCCTCTTTATCTTGATATTTCTTCGTTTTATATAAAAAGAAGGATCAAGGTCGTTAGTGGCTACAATCGGACCAGTGGGAGGGGAGGGGGCTTAGAGAGGGGTTTCGACAATTCGAAATATCTCCGTTACTATACGTCGGATCGAAAAATTGTATAGAACCAATCTTACTGCAAATTAAATGTGCTATAAATATTGTTATATAAATTTATTCTCTATCTTGAATATTGACGGAGATATTTAAGAGTTATCAGTTTTCAGCCTTCAGCAAACCTCCACTTCTACTCATGTTACATAAACAATACTCTGTTATATAATAAACCGCATTATTTGAAGCTTGAATACCAAATATCGTTTTAAAAAGACCTTTATCATACGAGATACATGCAAATATGTTCTGCTTCACTCCCGCCCCCCTCTTTGTCATAAGTACGTGGATTACCAAAATTTGATTGATTGAGATAAAAATTATTATTCATTATATGTAATTTGTACTTGATGTATTAAATAGTTTTCATTAAAATTAATATGTTATATTCTGATATATTTCAGTAATTATTTTTCTTTCCGATGAGCGGTTGGCAGAACTCTTTGTTTACATTTCAGACGCTTCCCGTTGGGAGGTTATTAAAATTGACTGAATGATTTTTTTTTTTAGCGTATTTATTCAATGAATATTAAAGGAGGTGTTATGTGTTACCTTTATGCAGATTTATCTATTGTAAAAGTTCTTGAGGAAATCTGCTTGAGGTATAAAGAGTCTGTAGGAACAAATTAGTCGTTTAGGATGGAATTGGGGATGGCATTTGTGGCAGCTGGCTCCAATTTGCTAAATGTAGATTTGTTCAAATTGGTTTTAAGAATATGGGACGTTTAGGTGGGGAAAAAGGAAGGTATATGTTGTGGTTTTAGTTAAAAGTCATTGATAAATGGTTTGGAAGAGTGGGGGGTATAAATGGAGTAGAATTCCGGAGTAAGATGCAGGGTAGAGGCCGATTCGAGAGAGGTGGTAGGGCCCAAATCCATCGATTTCCCCAATAAAGGATTACAGAGAGAAATAATTTGAGGAGGGTTTAAGAGCGAGGTTAGGGGAACTTAACTTACGGTCAGTCGTTAGTAGAAGCTCTAAGTTGGAGCGGAGACAATCTATTCTCCTCTTGAAAGCCCCTCCCTTCCCCTCTATAACTATCCATCGGCAACTGTCTGAATCCCCCCCCCCTCCACCACCAGCCCCTTATGGTAATTTCTGCAATCACTGCTCTCAACCACTAACTAACAGCCTTCTACTAACTACTCATCACCAATTCTTCAACTAGTTTCGAAATTCACTGGAATTAATTGGTAAATTAAATCCATGGACCTAACTAAATTAATGAACGCACTAACTTTCCTTTCTCATTATTTTTGACTTTAATTTCTTCAATAAATTTTATGCTTACTTTAATTTCTTCGCTGAATTTGGTGCATACTACTTAGTCTCCCAAAGTGTGTATAATTGGAGAAAGATCAAAGAGGTGAATTAAAATTGTCTAATAGAATCGATGATGCTGCTGACATGCAAGTTAAGGAGGATAGAATGAACGGTTATTTTGGTCCTGATCAGTGGCAGGACGAAAAACATCTTTTTTCTCTGCCCGCGCTGTACCTTTGGGTTTTCCCATACCAAAGGTCTCCATTTAATAAGAGATATACAATTTTGAATAGATAAATTGGGCCAGGTAACTTAGCCTAACTCACCGAGCACGGCTAAGCATAAAAGTGCAATATTTGGGAGATTTAGTTTAATGCCGAAAAGTCCTAGGGGAACCCGCAGCTGCGTCTCCTTTGCCTCTGTTCAAAGAAGTGGCAGCTAGAGCCTAACTAAACGAAAACCAATTCTTCTACTAGTTTCGAAATTCACTGGAATTAATTGGTAAATTAAATCCATGGACCTAACAAAATTAATGAACGCACTAACTTTCCTTTCTCATTATTTTTGACTTTAATTTCTTCAATAAATTTGATGCTTACTTTAATTTCTTCACTGAATTTGATGACGAAAAACATCCGTCACGCAGGGGCTGCGTAAAATAAGAAAATTTCCTTCATGGACTTTTACAATAGATAAATCTACATACTGGTAACATTTAACACCACCGCGAATATTAAATGAATAAATACAAACGGTAATGAGAAATTATTCAGTCAATTTTAATAACACTCCCAACGTAAAGTGCATGAATTGTTAACAAACATGTCTGCCAACCTCTCTTAGCTGAACAGATAGAAATAGTCTTTACCGGGAATAAAAACAATTACGGAATATATATCAGAATATAACATATTGAAAACTATATTTGGTATTTAAGCTTCGAGTAAAGTGGTTTATTATATAACAGAGAAATGCAAATATCTCGGTTAATATTCAAGATAGAAAACAAATTTATATAACACTTTCTAGTAAGATTTAATTTGCAATAAGATTGGTTCTATAGAACTTTTCAATTCGACGTATAGGAAGGGAGATATTTTGAATTTTCGAAAATCCAACTCTAAACCCCCTATTAGTCCGATTTCAGCCATTAACAAACTTGATCTTCTTTTTAAATAAAACGATTAAATATCGAGTTTGGTAACGATCAAACAAATATATATATATATATATATATATATATATATATATATATATATAGATATAAACAATTTTGAATGAATAGCATTTTCGCCAACTCCTGGGTAGGATCGATGGACACTTTAAACGTTTTTCGAAAATCGCGGCAATATTTTGACCTCAATGGCTGATTTCCTATAAGGGAAATCTGCTAAAATAGCCAATAGAAATAAATAAAATACGTCCGTCACGCAGGGACTTCTTAAACTAAGCAGAGTTACCACCCAATGGTAAGACACACTATCGATCCTTTTTTACCAAATATTTTCTATTTCTAAGCAAAAACCCAATGAGTCGAAGGGACTAAAAACGAGAATAAACGAATAAATCGCATAATATGGAAACGACGAAATAATGTAAAGAACAACAATTGTAGAGTACAAATAATGTACCAAAATTGGTTATATCAAATTCTTCAATCCGACTTTTAACAACGAAGATATTTTCAATTATCGAATCCCCCCCCCCGCCTCTTAGCACCCTCCTGATCTGATTTTAGCCATTATTGACTATGAACTTTAGTGTTAAATGAAACGGTTGAATATCGAGTATTGGGTCGAAAAAATAAAATTTTTTGAGTCAAGACCACAAAATATTAATTGGTGACTACGTTTTTCCATGTTTCTCACACAGTAAAAGTTCAATGAAGGCAATAATTAGTATTTATGATTTGAATAAAGCGATTGTATTAAGTCCGGAAATAAACAAAATGCAAATATCTCGGTTAGTAATCAAGATAATGAAAAATTGTATATAACAACATTTATAGGAAATTGCATTTGCAGTAAGATTAGTTATATAAACATTTTTTGGTCCCATGTATAATGACGGAGATATTTCGAATTTTCGAAATTTCTCCCCTAAACTCCCCCCTCTTCCTTGTCTGATTTCAGCTGTTATCGAACATGATCTTTAATTCTACATATATCGCTTTTATATCGAGATTGAAAGCAACAAACAAAAATGACGAAGGTTAGAGAGTTCAGATATATATATATATATATATATATATATATATATATATATACTAGCTCAGATACCCGGCTTCGCCCGGGGATTGATTTGAGGCTGAATGGTGATGGTATTTTTTTTGGCAAGGCTTTACTTTGCACAAAATTTTGACATTTACCCGTCCCAGTGTTTTGGGTTAATACCCCTCGTCCAGTGGAATTGTTAATAATAAAATTATCTGTTATTTAAGACTTCAATCCTCTCAATAGTTTTATATTTCCCGTCTCCTGTGCATGTAGTTTTGTTTATAACATAATGAACAGTATAATTCATAATCGTAGAAAGTCTTCTGTCTTCCAAACCATGTCTGAATAAAAGTTCCTTTCCCTTGATGCGGTACAAAGCTTAATGGTGACAGCGGTTTCAGGTACGTCATAACCGCTATTAAAAATACTCTTTTGTAAACTGTATATGTATTAATATTGGTGTTCAGTATAGTATATCAGACATTAACGGGGCAGAGTTCATAAATACCAGAAATAACTGGGTGCATCTCCCCAGCGCTCATCATTTTAAATTATTTACTTATGATAATTAAAGAAATTCACATTCCGGAGAATGACACTACATTGCTATAAGAATCAATTAACATGTAAACATAGACCAATATGAGGTCGGCAGGGAAGCGGCAGAACTGATAGGACAAAGGAAGTAGCTTGACACCTCCCTATGCCCAGTGCTGCCAACACATTTAGAATATCAATCCTGTAATACATGAAATTATATGAACAAATCAGATTACATTTTCTTCACAATACTAAAACTGTTTGTTCAAATATTTTTCACGTTTTAATTAAATAAAGTAATAAATGCACATAGGGAAAACCGGCGTTTCTCATGAAATAAAGTTTGGGATAAGAGATGGGGGGGGGGGAGGTCAGTATACTTTACTTTGTGCAATCTGTTGTTAGCGTTAAATAATAACATAGATTTGCATTATTAAGGTTAAAATTTTAACATGGATTTGAATTAATTTATCCAGGTGAGGTACCTGGTAGTTCATATTGGAATAAACTGTTGAGCATATCAAATTTCTATGCACATTACTTGCTTCATAACTTCTTTTTCAAAAAAAAAAAAATATAAAACAAAAGTTACTCTAAATAAAAAAGTAAACAGCTTTTGTCATGTGCACGGTTGCCGAAAAACAAATAGAATACGAACTATCGCGAATTTCTACTTCAGACCTCCCTTATAACCCACGCTCCCGTTTGAACCTAAATCTTTTAATATAGCTTATTATTATGGAAGAATTAATGCTAATTGACATACCGAGTTTTGTTAAGTTCGGTTCAGCCGTTAGTGCCCAATAAAATAGTTGGCCCCCGTTTTAGTTTTCAGTGTATATCTTGTTTATGCTTTTTTATAAAACAAAAGTGAATATAACAAAATTTACTTTAAATAATAAAATAAACAACTTTTGTTATGTTCATATTTGCCGAAAAACCAATAGAGAACGAAATATCGCTATTTTTAATGTCTGGCTTCCCTTATAACCCCCACTCCTGCCCGTCCATAGAAATGTTGTTATGGCTTGTTATAATGAAAGCGTTAGTACTAATACATATACCGAGTTTTATTTATTTCGGTTGGGTCTTTTGTCCCAAATAAAATGTTCACTTCCGCTATAGGTTTTAGCGTATATCTCGTTTATAATTCGGTATACGAAAAAAGTGTATATAACAAAAGTTACTCTAAATAACAAATTAAACAACTTTTGTTATATGCATATTTGCCGAAAAAGCAATAAGAAATGAAATACCGCTATTTTTAATTTCAAGCCTTCCTTATAACCCCCACTCCTGTTCGTCTCAGAGAATATTAATATAACCTAAAGTCTAAGTTGGGCTAGTAGTAATATACATACTAAGTTTCATAAAATTCCGTTCAGCCGATTATGCGTGAAAAGGTAACAAACAAACATACACGAAAGAAACAAAATGCAGTTATGGTGTCTATGACATGTGAAACGAAAAGTTATCGTGAAATTTCGCGAAAAAAATCAATGTACAGACAGAGGTTACAATTATATGTATATAATTTTGCACCGGCCTCATTTTCGTTAACTCGTGGGATTGATGGAAATTTGAAGAACTTTTTCTATAATTGCATCATGAGTACAACCTGAATAACTGATTTCCCTTAAGGAAGAAAACAAGAAAAAGAGAAAAAATAACAAGAAGAGTGATAAAACGAAGAGAGAAAATATAACGAGAATGATGTCTTCACGGGAATGATGTGTTCACGGGAAAGTCCTTTAGCAATAATATAAAAAGTTTCTAATGAGTGAAATGGAAAAATTGTATCTTGTTATGATATATAATAATCGGAAATTGCCGTTTACTAAAATAGCTCTAACGAGGATGGGGATGTTGAAAGTTTGTTTTACTGGTGAACATATGATGGTAGATTTTTCTGTTAATGACAGCATTAGATGAAATAGGTTTGATAGGGTAAGAAGTAGAAATATGAGGGATCCCACAGAAATATTAGGAGGAATGCCCTGAGCAGAAGACTAGTAACTTCTGGACTGGATAGGAGGAGGGAAAGGATAGGCTAAATTACACCTTTACTATTTTTAGATCGCTTTCCTCTGTGAGTATCTAAATAAAAAAAAATAGTAAAAGCCTCAATTTTGGACAGAAAAATCTTTATTTTTCCTTGAATACCCCGCTCTCCTTTTCCCGCATCTCAAGAAAATGCATATAAATCAACTTTTACCCAAGTTACTGTTTTCGGATTACGTTTTGGTTCAAAAATGGCTGCGCTCAACCACTAAAACGTTTTACTAACTACTCATTGTTAATTTTTCAACTGATGTTTTAGTTTTTTTGAATAAATTGTAACTATAATGGGAATGATATTAGTGGTATTAGAAATAATCATTTTATAATTATATACCAAATGTGCATGTTTTTATTACAATTCTTAATAGTTTTGTTTGCTTGGCAATAGGGGATTCTCGATTAGTAATGAGTAGTAGTGAGTGATTTATGGAATGAGTGATCAACATGACATACTTCCCCACCCTTAACCAAGGAGGGCCATGGATGATTTGGATGAATAACTTTGGACTCATTTTACCCGTGGGGACTTGCGGTCAGATCACCAACGACAGGCTTGCTATTGGACGTCATCTAGGAGTATTAATATCATTAGAAATTCCGACGAGGCTCTCAAACTTATTTACTCATTAGACTCTTGCTAACCCAAAACTTTAACTACAGCTTAACCGTCAAACATTTATGTTTTATTTTATTTATGTAACCTTAAACATTTAAGTAATTGCATCAATTAGCAGTGACCAACTTTATATATTAATGCTGAATGATGTTTTGTAAAAGGTGAAGTGAGTAAGTCATAATTTTCGCAAAAAGTGCTGATGTCAATCTAGAAATTGATGCCTGCTATCAACCACAAGCCATTAGTACTTGAAAAACCTAACTACAAAAATAATATTAATTGATCGAGAAAAAAACTTAAATGAACCTGAAATAATGCAAAACCGTATCGTAAAAACCAACAGTAGGAATAGCAAGGGGACTGTCAGTATGAAATCAAGAAGAGGAATAATTTTCACTACATTAATATAGTAAGTAATATTCAAGATAAAGATTATTTGTGTCCATTTAAGGACTATACAGTTGATATTAAATAATTTGTTTTTTATGTACTTTTTAGCAGATTTCTCTTAAGGGAAATCAGCTATTGAGGTCGAATTAATGACGCAATTTTCGAAATTTGTTTTCAAATGTCCATCGATCCTACCTAGTAGACACACACACTGTGTGTGTGTGTGTGTGTGTGTGTGTCTCTATATATATATATATATATATATATATATATATATATAGAGAGAGAGAGAGAGAGAGAGAGAGAGAGAGAGAGATCTATCTATCTATATATTTGTCTGTTACCGCTCTTGCGGTCGCAATTTTCGTTCGATCGTTACGAAACTCGATATTTAGACGTTGTATGTAAAAAGAAAGATTGAGTTCGTTAACGGCTGAAATCGGACCAGGAGGAGGGGTTTAGGGAGGGGAAAATTTGAAAATTCGAAATATCTGCGTTACTATAAGTCGGTTTGGAAATGTGTATAAAATAAATTAAATTTACTATAAATATTGTTATACACATTTATTCTCAATTTTGAATATTAACCGAGCTATTTGCATTTTTCAGTTTTCACCCTATAGCAAACACCCACTTTTATTGCTGTTACTTAAACAAGTAACAGTACTCAGTTATATAATAAACCGCATTATTGGAAGCTTAAATACCAAGTACAGTTTTCCAAAGACCTTTATTATACGAGATAGATGCAAATATGTTCTTGTGAGCCCCCTCCCGTCTTAAATTCTTGGACTACTAAAATTTGATTGATTGAGATAAAAAATTAATCTGATTCATTATAAATTACAGTACTAGGTATAGTACATAGTGTTCAATAAAATGAATATGTTATATTCTGATATTATTCAGTTAATGTTTTTCCTTCCGCCGAGCCGTTGGCAGACCTGTTTGTTTACATTTGAGACGCTTCCCACCGAAAGGGGAATGATTTCTTATTACCGTTTGTATTTATTTACTTAATATTCACGGTGGTGTTGTGTTAGCAGTTTGTAGGTTTATCTATTATTAATCTTTACGAGGGAAATCTGCTTAGTTCACGCAGCCCCAGCGTGACGGACTTGTCTATAATAGTTTTGTTAAAGTAGCTCAAGTATGATGTAGTCTATTTCGTTTTTACAATTCATTTAAATATATTTTTTCATTTCGTTTAGTTCCAGGCAAGGATGAAATAAAAATAATCATTGGAAGTACACGAATCTACGTCGTTCTTAATTTATTATTTGGATTCCCAGGAGAGAGTTACAATATTAAAGGTATATTAATGCCGCAATCATTTTTGTTTAAATATAAACTTAGTTCCAGGAATTTTCATTACCATGAACTTGGTAGAACAGCCATTGCCAAGGTAATAACATTAAAACAGATGATTAGAATAAACTTCAAATTTAGGAACACTTATACTATGTAAATGAATGAAAGGCATTCTAATTTAAAGGGTGAAGAGACGCTAGGATTCATGGTTAAGAATAATTTACTATTCATTTATTCACGTTATGCTTAGGTAAAACTAAAATATCACAAAATTTACAGGTTATTCCGATGGTTATAGAAATAAAATAAGTTTTTTTTATATCTACACAATACATTTCAAATCGTGAGGTGCAAAAGGGAGCAGATAAACATTATAATGTGATTTAGATTCACCGCATTTCAGCTCATTGCGTATAAAAGAAAAGACAGCTTTTACCACGAGCCATCTCTTTCCAATGCGGTTGGCACACAATGTAGCATTCCAAGAATTCTCCATTAATGTGTATCACTAACAATAAAACGAATTGAACAACCAGGTTTATTATATGAATATTCACAGAGGTAAATAATTTTAACTCAAATAATGCAGTATGATCTTGTTGGTGATATATAGAATTTATCTAAGGCTATACATCTAACAGACAGGCTATAATAATACATGTTTTTCACACAATTTTGTTGAGAGTTATTAAAAAAAAAAGTCCGTCACGCAGGGGCTGCGTAAACTAAGCAGATTTCCCACGTGAAGTTATACAATAGAGAAATCTCCATACGAGTCCCGAAAAGTTGCGGCAAAGGGCCGAACTAGCTTTTGGCGGGAAACAGTCATGCGTTATCGGCCCAAATTTAATAAAAATGCAAATATCTCTTGTTAATATTCAAGATAGAGAATAAATGTATAGAACAATATTTATAGTAAATTTAATTTGCAATACGATTAGTTCTATACAAGTTTTTGATCCGACGTATGGTAGCGGAGATATTTCGAATTTTCGAAAAATCCCTCCTCTAAACTCCCCCTCCCACTGGTCCGATTTTAGCCATTAACAAACGTGACCTGTCTTTTTGTATAGAACGTTTAAATATCGAGTTTGGTAACGATCAAACAAAAATTGCGACCGCTAGAGCGTTAACAGACAAATATTTTTGAACGGACCTCATTTTCGTCATCTCCTGGGTAGGATCGATGGACATTTGAAGAAAATTTTCAAAAATCGCGTCATGAGTACGACCGCAATAGCTGATTTCCCTAGCAGGGAAATCTGCTAAAAATAATCCGGTAATACAGGACCTAAGCTAGTTAAGTGGACAGATTTTCTTCTCGTCCGTAAAGGATAAGAAAGATTTTTACAGCTTAAACTTACCAAATAGTGATGACTGAAAAAAATAAAATTTTCTTGAGCATTGCTAAATCTCAGGAGTGCCTTTTCAGCAGAACAGTTAGGCTTAGTAATGAACAATGCATAATTTGTGCCTTAAGTTGTATACTTTATATACATTTTAAGGGAAATCAGTTATTGAGGTCGTGCTCATGACGCAATTTTCGAACTTTTTCTTCAAATGTTCATCGATCTTACCTAGTAGATGACGAAAATGAGGTCCGTTCAAAACTGTGTGTATATATATTCGGCCGCTAGAGCGTTACCAGTGATATATATATATATATATATATATATATATATATATATATATATATATATATATATATATATGTGTCTGTTACTACCCTAGCGCTCGCAAGTTTTGTTTGATCGTTACCAAACTCAATATTTAGTCGTTTTATGTAAAAAGAAAGATCAAGTTCGTTAACGGCTAAAATCGGAACAGGGGAACCGGGGGTTTATAGGGGGAGAATTTTGAAAAATCGAAATATCTCCATTACTATAAGTCAGATCGAAAAAGTATATAGAATACATCTTATTTCACATTAAATGTACTATAAATATTGTTAAATACATTTATTCTCTATCTTGAATATTTACCGAGATATTTGCATTTTTCAGTTTTCACCCTATAGTAAACCCTCTCTTCTATTGGTGTTACATAAACAATACTCAGTTATATAATAAACCACATTATTCGAAACTTAAATACCAAATATTGTTTTCCAAAGAATTTTATTATACGAGATAGATGCAAATATGTTCTTGTGACACCCCCCCCCGTCTTAAATTCTTGAACTACTAAAATTTGATTGATTGAGATAAAAATTATTCTGATTCATTGTAAATTACAGTACAAGATATAGTACATAGTTTTCAATAAAATGAATATGTCATATTCTGATATGTTTCAGCTATTGTTTTTCTTTCCGGTGAGCCGTTGGCAGACCTGTTTGTTTACATTTGAGATGCTTCCTGCGCGGGAGGGGAATTTCTTATTACCGTTTGTATTTATTCACTTAATATTCACGCTGGTGTTGTGTTAGCAGTATGTAGGTTTATCTGTTATTAAACTTCACGAGGGAAATCTGCTTAGTTTAAACAGCCCTTGCGTGACGGACTTTTACTCTGTTTCTTACAAGGCAGCTGTCTCCTTCTGATATTGAATTTAATGATTGAAAACTACTTTACTTGGAATAGAATGCTTAATTAACACGTTCTTCAGAACCCGGGTTAAATATCCCAATCTAGTTAACTTCGGGCACGAGGTTCAAGGTTAAATGTCTCTAACTAGTTTCTTTCTGCTACAGCGTTCAATGTCCCTAACTAGTCTACTTCGAAGACTGGGGTCAAAGTCCTTAATTAGTTTCCTTAGAATACTTGTTTAAATGCCTCTAACTAGTTTTTTTCTGATACAGGGTTCGCTGTTCTGGTTAATCTACTTCGAATATATAATCGAAGGGCAATCTCGGAAAGAAATTAACGATATAAAAAGATGATTATATGGGTTTGGGCGGATGATCTTATTATCCTGTAAATAGATATTGTTGTTTAAGAATATTTTTATCTTGATGTACAGCCGTAAATCCAAAATAAGAAAACTAAGGAAAGAAAGACTCGTTCAAAGAAAGAGAAATAATCAGTATTCTCAGAGTGTAACTTCTCCAGATGGAATTCATCCATGAATAAAGATCCAACACTAAATAAAAGGGCCACTAATACAATGTTACTATTGGCAGGGCGTAGCAGTACATTTTCTTAAACGAAATCACGGCAGCTATTTCGAGGGGACTTTGGAAAGTGGCTAGGGGTAAGGCTAAAAGGTTTTGAATATTTATAACAGGAATCGTTAAGGAGCTCTGGAGGTTCGGGCGTCAGGGACAGCTCGCGTTTTTCCTTTTGAACTTTTCGTTTGCTCTCCCCCATCCAACCCCATCCCCGGCTCAGTCGAAAGGAAAAATATCTTCCTTTTGGATCTCTTATATTGTTTAAAGATTTAATGTCAATAAAAGCTTTTCCACCTTCACCTCCAATATAGCCTCAGGGTTTTTTTACGGTCCCTCTTTTTTCCCACTCTCAGCAGAGATCAAGCTAATAATATGCAGTAAAGTATATACCTAATTGTGTGGCACTGTGTTCAATAAAGGCTCTTGGTAATTATAGGAGCTAATTTTACCTTTAAAATTCCTTAAACCAGTTTTTTCTTGATCTCTAAAAGGAAAAAAAACTCTTAAATTGCAGTCCTCTAGAATTATAACAGACATATATTTTAAATAATTGAGGTTCCTTACTTTTTTCAGAGAATAACTGGATTCCCAAAAATAATTGTATATGACTTGCATTGTAAACTTTCATTTTTCAAATTATTTTTCCATTGAGATACACACATGCTAGTCATCGAGACATTTGTTTTCTTGTGTAATAGATCCCTTAAAAGTTAGTTTGATCATTAACAATCTCATCTACATATTCAATATAATCATGAATCAAATAAAACTAAGAAGATATTAAAATAATAATAATTATTAATAATAATATCTGAATAATGATATTAATTATAATTAATATCATTATTCAGATCCGCAGATAGGTTTTCGTAGTTACCTTCCAAATACGGTGGAACAACAGCCAGTTTCAAATGACTGATGTTAAACAGATAACATCTTATTCCTTTAATTCGACTTTCCATTTCAGTGAATGTATGCAATCTGATGAACATATATGAAATATTGCTTTATCTTCAGACTTTTCTGGTAGTTGTTTCAGTGAACAAAAAGTCCAAACGTCGATGAGTACGGGCAGAGGAAGGAAGTGGGCAGTAACGCGTACAATGGTTATCGTTGTCTAGTTCATGAGACTATTCGGGATTAGAAGCATCGGGTCTAAATGATTGTACTCGAGGCCAAAATATCTACAGGGCTAATCATAGTTCAATTTTAATGTATTTATACTCTTGTCCCACTGATATAGTGCAAATGATAATTTAGGCAAGGTGATACGATGAACCGTATTGTACGCATAGTAAATAACAGCACTTCAAGAATGTGAATAAATAGCGGGGATATTAGTAAAAAATAACAATCGTAAAATATGAGGATGCCTCGTAAATGATTTCACGACCATCTTCTCTTGTGAATGACTTTTTCTGTATTCTTAACATAATTCATTTTCAGAAAAAAAAAAAAAAATAATCTACAGTCTTGAACTTTCAATAATTCACATTGTTAAAGGGGAAAATAACGCTATATAGCTAACTAAAACTTAGAGAAAACATGAATTATTCAAGTTAAACAATACCAGATTATAAATTTCTCAGCATCCTGTCGTACGCTTTAAAAGTTCATCTGAACCATTAATGTTTACTGAATTCATGCTTTCTATCCATTCTCATACTTAATTGATGCCTCTAGTTGAAGTTTTATGAGAATACAATGTTTAAATATTGATCTAAGAGAAAACAGACGGCGTCCAATATCAGTCTAAGGAATGAAAAAAACTACCATTATTACATTATTTTTTCATAAAATATTAAATTTCCAGATTAGGCCCTCCCTACAACATAGTGAAATAATAACCCCTAAAGTCCAAGTCAAATGAATCGTTAATAAAGAAGTTATTTTCTATTCAGGTATATATTTTAATCATTATTAAACTATTTAGTCAAGCTGCAGCTTTATATACATATATTTATATTCACTTTTAAACGAAAAAAACGCCAATCACAATATTTACAAGAAATAAAACAATAATTAACTTTCGTGATGAACAGGAAATGAAATATTGTGATTTTGAATTTAAAACCTTACTTACAACCCCCAATTTAGTTCTTTCATAAAAATATTCTTTACCATGAGAATGGATTGCTTGTAATGAATGAACATGTTTATTCCTTTTAAAATTGTGTAATTTTATAACAAGTGTTCAGTCACCGACATCCTTTCATTGGTGCAAGAAATAAAATAAAAATAAAACACTATATCAATTTGGTACTTTAAAAGCATATAGTAAGACCATAAAAACATAACCAGAGAATTAATTGTATAACAATTACTGAAGGAAATAGAATACACAAAACATTTACACAATTTTAGTTATTATAGTATTTGCATTTTTTGGATTCTGGGGAAATATTTATATATAAGAAAGCATATATGCGATTTTTTTTACCTTTGACTGCCTACGAAGGAACTCGGAGATGTAGTGGGGGTGATTTCAGGGCACTGGAAGATGAATAAACACATGGTTTGTTTGTTTGTTTGATTTTGTGCAAAAAACTTCGCGGTTATCAATGCCCAACACTCTTCAGACCGTATTTGAGTTCCCCAGTCATGGGAAGTCCCAGGCACACGCACGCTAGGCCGACTTTTTTAATATATAAATATACATATATATTTTTCTTCTATTTATTTATTTTTTTATTTCAACCCCCTTCCATCCCCCTTTTTTTCTTTTTGGCTGGGGGGGGGGGGTTCTCGGCCGGATGCCTTTAAACGTACGTACCAGTACTACAGAAACCATTTCAACTTAAGATAGAATAAATTTTCAACCAAGCTAATTAAATAAATACTAAGAAGAATTATTGGAAGAATTATTTTGGTATTAGCAATTACACTAAAGTTATGGACTCCATCTCTAATTAACTATTAAATGACAGCACTAAACTGAAAGCTTATAATAACAACAAAGTTAGAGCAGAAAAAAACATATATATATATTAAAATTAAATCCGTAAAAGTAAACATTAAACCTACGGCTTATTAAAAAGAACATTATAAATACAACCATTGAAATAACAACAAGGTTAGAGCTATAAAAATAAATATTAAAATTAAAAACATCAAAAATAAACATCCAACTTAATGCTTATTAAAATAACCATTAAAATAACAACAAGGTTAGAGCTATAAAAGTAAATATTATTAAATAAACACATGTTTACCATCAAACTCAATGAAACACCAATATGTAGGTGCTATGGAGAAGAGGAGGAGACTCCTAAACACATTGTGCTTGAATGCGGATTACTAGAGAATTTAAGATTGAGGTACTTTGGACATATGATGAATCATGTAAGAAGGAAGCCACAGGTAAGGTTTGATAAGGGATATAAAGCCATTTTGAATGAGCCATTCAGAATGGAGATGTAAGGTTAGCTCAATAAGACCTCAAGGACCGCAGTGCCCCCTTGAAATCAGGGGGGATGAAGCCACAAGTAATCTTTCTATCTACATATGCAATTCATTTTAATAGTGTCCATATTTCTAGGAAGATTGCTCATGGAGATTATATCTTCTTGCTATGGAAGGATGAAGATTTCCAAGAGGTTGTATATTCTTTCTTCTAACACTGAGCATTTAATACATAGACTGCCATGGGCAGTGCATGTGGCTCATGGATGAACTATTTGGTTGGCCGCGTGAACCACTCTTGGTACAAAGACTGCATGATGATGCAGGCCATTTGAGCCACCTGGTGTGTCTCTCGCAACTTCTGAACTAGTGGGCACATGTGTATCACTGGCAATGCTTCTCAGAAGTGGGTATGATCTAGGTGGGTATGAGTTCAGACCACCATTGTTAGCATTTACATGAGCCTCTGGTGGATCACGCAGTAAATCACTTTAAAAAAAAAATCAATAAAAGCAATTTTTGTGCATACATTAATATTTTACACCCGTCTAGTTTCACTTTTTTAATTTTGGTACAGTGTCCCCAGGGAAACCGTCGGATCATATTATATAGGCTTCAAAGGAATTAACTCACTATAGGCTGTGGCTGTCAATGTGTTAAGAATGAAGTAAGTGTTTCTTGTCTATTTCCTCTGCATAGGGGAATGGATTCTGGATTAAACGCGTAAAACGTGTTTTCAAACTATTGATCATTGATTTAGTACCTAATTAAAGCAAATTGAGCAATAACCTTACTCTTATAAAATAGTATTTTTAGGTTTAGGTACTCCTCGTCTTTGCTAAGAGAACTAATTCTTCGGAAGTACAGTAGGTTGTAGGTGCTGTTTAGAACACTTTCAATATCTAGAGAAGTAACTTTGGTTGTAGTGCACAAAATATCAATAAGAAAAAAATCTCTTTCTTGGAGAAATTTGGGTCTCACGCATACATTACGCCACTGCAATAATTTTGGTCGGCAGATTGAAATTAGCTCTCGTTAACTAAATGGTAGGTTAGAGACCCCGATGAATCAAAATATTCTGAAACTCTGTGTGCAATTAGAGTAGTTCGTCCGTAACGCAAAACTGTTTTTTGTTCTTGGGGAACGATTTGAAAGAGTAAACTCGCCTCGTATTTCATATTTTTGAGCGAATAATGTTAAAACGGTAATAGATATTAAAAAAAAGTTTCAAGAGATACTTTTATGGTTTTTAATGAACATTAAAACTGTGCAATCAGAGTTCTGTGTTACTAATGAACTACTTGCACACCGAGTTTCAGAATATTTGAAATTTTCGGGTTCCCTAACCACCCTCGTTAAACGACTCATCATTTTAAGACAATAAAAATTTAAACTCACTAAAAATACTATATTTGAATAAGGATTTTTAAAAAATATTAATGAGAAGAAACAAATATTTCGGCTCCAAGTTTTCAATGGAATGCTATTAAAAATTCAACTACCATATGGGTCCCCCGGAAAATGCAGTCCTTCAGATGTGTTTAGAATTTGGTTTATATAATCCTGTGATTGAAATGAAAAGTCTGGTTACTAATTTAATTTTTGAGTACTAAACTTACGAATATATTTACATTTAAGATATTCTGTGTGTCTCTGTGTGTGTGTGCGTGCGTGTGACTGTATATATATATATATATATATATATATATATATATATATATATATATATATACATATTCACATTGCTTTAGGAAGAAAAGGATGATACTAGGAGGGCCATTTTTATCAATTATGTTCAATGTTTTCTAATATACCCCTCTTCGTAAACTTCTCTAGTTTTTCTTCAGGGCAACTGACTTTGAAATTCCAACAGAATGGTATATTTTTTATGACGTTTTTTGATAGAAAATCCAATTTTAAGACAACTTTCAGGTGACATTTTTAATCTGATGTTTTTTAAGCTGCACAATCGCAGAAAAACGCCAAATAATATGAAGTTTTTAAAATGTAATCTTTGATTTTCTCCAGCCCGGAATATGCATCGGCAAAGTATCTTTGTAATGTTGTATTATATTAATTTATGCTAACAATAACGCCACTTACACATTTTTAATAAAGAATGAATTGAAATAATTTAATACTTCTATGATCCCAAACCTAGTGGACTCCAATAAATATGGACCCCGACTTATGTGCCATAGCTGTTATAATAACGGGATGAGATTACTAGAATCATATTAATCAAAAATGAATATCTTCTCTTTCTCTGATGTTACCGCCACCTCATCTATACTAGAAGTCACATTTTAAGACATTTCTGAAAAATCGCATTACACTGAACCAGAAACTAGTGAGGAAAAAAAAACACTGATTTTTCATCGTTGATCATGACCTTTAAACATAATTATAGACATACATAATTTAAAAAGAAATTCTTTTTTTTAGTTAATTTTGAACACAACAAAACAGTAGCACGTGTGATCAACAAAAAGGTCACTTACATTTTAACTTTTTTTTATAATACGGCAAACGCATAATGCCAAATACTCAAGGGAAATTGATTTCTAATATAAATGAATACACTAAAATCTCTGTTCAGGAGACATCTCTCGATTAACGGGTGAAAGCATTTGCGCTTTTGATGCCCTTTAATAAAAGATTTCAAAGTAGATACGTTTTAACTTGATTGACAAGTGTCAAGTTATCCTACCGTTATTGTTCTATAAACAAAAACTCTAAAAGTGACCTGTTTATTCAAATGAAACAATACTATTCAGGATTTTTTATATATATATATATATATATATATATATATATATATATATATACAGGGTGTTATACATATACACCCCCCCCCTTAAAATCTCCAATTATTTTAATACAAGGCTGAGTCTTGGTGTGCCAAAATTGAGATCCCTGATGAATCCTTTTAGTCTATATTCAACCTCCAAGCCTTCTCCAGTACTTCTCCAGCGACCATAACTTTTAAATTTCTAATGGAATGCTCTACTTTTTAATGGCGGATTCTTGAAGAAAATCAAATTCTAAAACGAGTTTATATCGGTGAATTTTTCGATTTGACGCATCCTTTAGCCGTAAAATGCACAAATCCTTATTTCAGAAAATGCACATTTTATTGAAGAATGCTGCGACATAATAACTTTTAAAACTAAATAGCGCAAATAATACATCCTTGTGTTAATATTATTTCATATTAACACAAGGATTTAAGCTATATGAGGAAAAGCCTGGTTGGCCCTACACCCTTGATATTTACTATAGAAATAAAATAGTAAGAACTTAATAATATAAAATAGAGTAATGTAATAACTGACTATTATAACATATTAATGATTTATTCCACAGTTAACTACACGTACATTGAACTGCCTAAAAATATATATTCATACAGATTATTATTATTATTTATTAACGCCCACTTTTTGCAACTCAGGCTAATTGGGACGGGTTATCTGCAGGTTACCACCCTTTTCTAGCCAGGGTGGGACTTAGGATTTTATTTAATGAATTTCGTCACTAAATAATTTCCTTTGGAAGGGCGAGAATCGAACTCGCCACTCTAGGTTTACCATATGAGATTAAGGTCAACGCTTTGACTCACATGGCTAACCTGAACCCCTCATACAGATTATAACTGGTCTTATAAGTATTTGAAACATATAGAAAAATGAAAAACACGTAAAAATATATCACCCATGAGTAGTTGAGATGAAGCGTGAGCTAAGCACATTATTCATTTGCAATAAGATATTACGTCATATTTTACTGCTAGTATATGTATATATATATATATATATATATATATATATATATATATATATATATATATATATGTATATATATGTTGGTCACAAAAGAATTCTCACTTGTTCCGAAATATCAAATCTCTTACGATAACAAAACTGCAGGATTTTATTTGTTGACGTATGAGGCTCCTAATCCATGCTGGGCCAATAGAGGGCCATCATACCAACGAAGGAGCTATATTTGTTTTTCTCAAGGGGATTCGGTTAAATAGACTTTCTGCTAGGTAAGTATACGCAAACGAATGAAATTATGCTTTGGGATACAAGTTTTAGGGCTACTATCATATGAAATAAATTGTAGAGTATCTTGCTTGCAAGTCCGGTATACAATACGCTTCTAGGATCCTATTTAATTAAGGACAATGTTGGGGGAGGGGCACTGCGACCATTATTAGTTAAAGGAGTGTGGACATTTGAGGTTGAAAATTACAGGATTAAATATTAATTAATGATGGCCCATAAAATCGTGAAAGTCAGTAGGTGGAGGGAGGACTATAGGATGCTCGGCGGCTTGGAGTTATTATTCAGAGGCTGAAGTTATTGTAGGTGTTTGTACCTTGACGGCTGCTCTGTTCCTGCTAATAAGGGTCACAGAATGAATTATGGTCGCTGATCATTTGTAGTGGGGCGAGAGGGGGTTAGCCCTACTTAAAATTTATCGGGTCTCCCTGTGGGAAAACAAAAGGGTGGCTTTGTACTCTGAGAGCGGCGATAACTCATCACTCGTCAATGGGATTTAGCCAGTACAAGGGTGGAATTAATATAGGCTGGTTGGCGGTGACACAACCCCCCCTGTCACTATTCCCATATCATTGCCACAGATTGGACCCGATCCAGCATCTCCTCTCCCACTCTTAACCCTCAATAACCCTTCCTCAATGCATACACGCTTAAACGACAAGGACTTAATTTTATTGTATCCTCTCTGAGGAAAATTAAATGGTTTTTTCCCTTGGTTCTCATCCAAATCTAACAAGCTCCAGTTAGAACATTGCCCTCCCAGATTTTTTTTGTCATTGTGTCCGTCAACGTTTTAGATCTACGTAACGATTGAGATTTACTAATGGTAATTTCGCATACGTTTGTACCTTGTTACTGAAAGCCATTGCTTATTGTCATTTCTGCTATATTCGTCTGCCTTTCCTTCAAGGAGGCCTGAATATTGGAGTTATGGGAGTCAATAGCTCACGATATTGTAATACTTCTCGGAAATCTTTTGTAATGTACTCTTTGAAAATGCCATTATTTATTTTTTGTTATTTATAAATCAAGGAAATATGGGCGGCTGAAGTTGGCAAACAATTTTTAGCCCCTCCCCCCCCAACCATTGAATATAGTTTTGTAGCAGATTTCCCTCAAGGGAAATCAGCTATTGAGGTCGTACTCATGACGCGATTTTCGAAATTTTTCTTCAAATACATGATGGTTATGATAAATGTCATAGGTCCTACCTAGGAGATGACGAAAATGAGGTCCGTTCAAAACTGTACACACACACACACACACACACACACACACACACACATATTATATATATATATATATATTTGTCTGTTACTCGCAAGTTTTGATTGATCGTTGCCAAACTCGATATTGAGTCGTTTTTTGTAAAAAGAAAGATCAAGTTCGTGACGAGGGGAGGGTGGTGGGTTTAGAGGGGAGGATTTTCGTAAATTTGTAATGTAATATCTCTGTTACTATACGTCGGACCGAAAAATTGTATGGGAATTATCTTATTGCAAATCCAATTTACTATAAATATTGTTTTATATATATATATATATATATATATATATATATATATATATATATATATATATATTCCGTATAATGAGTATTAACCGAGATATATGGATATTATAGTTTTACGCTTTCAGTAAAAGAACACTCCTACTAGTGTCATATTAATAATAAGCTTATATATTATGAACCACTTCATTAAAAGGTTAAATATGGAATATTGCTTTCATTGAACTTTTACTTTTTGAGATATATGCATATCCGTACTGTTGATCCCCTCCCCGCTCTTATTTTGTTCTTGGATTACTAAAATTTAAGTAATTGAGATTAAAATTATTCTGATTCATTAAAAAATACAACATTCAGAAACTTTCCGTTCTTGAGTTATTAACTTGTAACTGAAAGATTTCTCAATACCGTTTGTATTTATTCACTTAATATTTGCAATGGTGTTACCAGTATGTATATTTATCTTTTGTAAACCTTCGCTTGGGTAATCTGCTAAGTTTACGCAGCCCCTGCGTGACAGACTTTTTAATCCTACAGCAAACATAACATATCTATACTCTGCTAAAAATATTTAATTTCTTTATTAAATTTAGTTATGGGCAATTTGAGGCAATTCTTTCTCAGATTCGTCAAGAAATCAGTCTAGTATATATTAAATTTCTTTTGATCTCAGTAGGTAATCAACTTTTTTAGGAATTATAACTGGTTTTATACCAGTTTTCAAAAAAGATGTCTTTCTAAAGAGTAGTCTCGTCGGTGAATAAATATGTTTATTTAAAATGGTATTCTGGGGAGATTTAAGTAAATTATAAATGAAAAGAATAAATGGATTAACCAATATCGGCTGAGATATAAATGCTTTTTCGACAAAAGACTTTTCTTGTTTTTGTCTTTTTTAAATATTTCATTTTTTTCATAGATGTTATATCTATAATAAACTGTCTATTTGAACATTATTGAACTGGGTCTGATAGATGATAGCATAATTTCATTATGAGGAGATAAAAATTTTTGTCTTTACAGTATAACAAATTGAGATACACGAATCAAAAGTTAGAATTGATTCACTAATGTTCGGGACTCGTGATTTTAGGCTAATACAAGTAATGCTGTTTGTAGAAAATGTGTTATCAAAATGATAAATAAGTAATTAATGAAAATATTGAATTTTATATCTCATTATGGAACGATATTTACGAAACACTTCATAAATGAACAATTGGTCATTGTTCCTAATATTTCCATCTTTTGAATTCTAACAATTCAGGTATTCTTGTATAGTTTATTTTTGACGGTGCACTTACATATGATCGACAGCTATTAACAAGAACCAAACAATACAGATTTAAAAAGACGAACAAAACCTAAAATTTAAATGATAAAAAATGAAGCCTCCACCCCTCCGTCTACATGGCTATTATAGTCTCTTGTACTCCATTATTATTTTAGAGGAATCGATACTATAATTTTAGTTAAGATCGGATAAGGGAAAATTCCAGTTAGCAATCTGGGAACACTTTAGCTTGGCTACTCAGCAATGTGGGTAGAAAGTTTATCTCCTTTCCCAATTATAACTTAAATTGTCTGACACCACGAAATATTATCGCACACAAAGCAGCTGAAAATTACGGGAGAAAATATAGAGGATCCAAGGGCTAAGTGATTCTGAACTGCACCGTGAGCAGCCTGAGTAAATTTAATCTTTCTCTTTCCTTTATACCCGATATACTCTGAACATAATATTTCCAAAGTAAAAAATAGGTTTTAGTATCCAATAAGCTATACGCTTTGAAAAGGTTTTATGCAGTATATCACCGAACGGCAAGAATAACGTCTTTAATATAGAAGACAAACAACTAAATCTGTAAGTTCATTTTTACCCATAAAGGGTTGATTTTTAATTTCAATTAATAAAAAACTTTATTTCTAACATGACTCACTGAAAAAGTATTTCTCTTAGCTACAAAAGCTAAGCTGGAAGCTACTATTGGTCTCCTCCTACCCCGGACAAATTCGTCAGCGTATCAACTAATTAAAGTTCGATTTACATTATTATTATTTATTAACGTCCACTTTTTGCAACTCAGGCTAATTGGGAAGGGTTATCAACAGGTTACTACCCTTTTCTAGCCAGGGTAGGATTTTAGGATGTTATTTAATGAATTTCGTCACTGAATAATTTCCTTTGCCCAGGCGAGAATCGAACTCGCCACTCTAGGTTTGCCATGTGAGATAAAAGTCAACGCTTTAACTCGCATGGCCCACCTGAGCCTCGGATTTACATTAAAAAGAGTTAAACAATTTTTTTGTGAGCTTATGTATTCACTACAGAGAATATATATATATATATATATATATATATATATATATATATATATATATATATATATGTGGGGGGGGGTTGTTGTTTTTTTGGAAGTTTGGTCAATGTTGTTGAAATAATCTTAGTTTATGCCGATATTTCGAGAATTTTATTTTCTCTTCTTCAGGGCTGTAAAAATACAGGTGCTACTTTATAATATTGCACATTGTTGTTAAATAAGAATGTAACAGGAGGTGTTTGAGATTGAACAACATTGACCAAACCTCCAAAAACACAACAACACCATATATAAATATAACCTGGTCGAAAACGTCAACACAATTATATATATATATATATATATATATATATATATATATATATATATATATATATATTTATATATATGTGTGCGTGTGTGTGTGTGTGTGTGTGTCCAATGAATATAAATAAATACATCTAGTCAATAATGTTTGTTCATTAGTATAGGACAAAACAGCCAAGAGTTTAATTATTTTGAAGTTAACTTCTGTAATAAAGTATCAGAATGTAACTTATTAATAATTATCTTTCATAAACCAAATGGGTCATTCTGAGACAACAAATATTAATATTACATTACATATGTTAACATTTTTCAGAAGAGATTTTGAACTTTATTTTCATCATTTCTCAAGTTTTCGTGCAGACTGATTATAGAGCTGTTCATAGTAGGTACATTATTTAGCTATGATCGTGTAAAATGATATGCACTTCAAAAATGTAAATGACATAATATTTTACAATTTTATTATAAAATGAACGGAATACAGAAGTATTGGAGAAACTTATTGGAGTTTCCAGGACTCGAACTAAGGTCTCCCGGTAGTCAAAGTCAGTGTTTCTCCAGAATAAAGATTTGTATGGCTATTTCCAATATTCTTCTCCGTAACTTCTACCAAACTAAGACAATTAACTATCTAAATTTACATTTTTTTAAAATAGGATATCCTGCTAATTGCCAAAATTTTTTGATTATAAACAATTCCTCTATTGTAATTTAAAGCATTTACACAAATAATTTATACCCCTTCTTTAATGCCATCTCCAAAATTTCTATTCTCCGTTTCTCCTGGAAAAAGGAATTCCATGTGTGTACGAGTATATAAGCACATAAAGTGACTAAAATTGGGTATAATTCCGTCAATATTTTGAACATCTAAATATGTAAATCTTATGTTGGCTATAGCAGTAATGATTATTGAAGGCCTTCTTGAAATAACTGAAATCAACGATTTTGCTTTCAGGTTTTTTGGAGTTCCCAATCCTTTAATCTGATTTTGGCCATGTCTTAACTATGATTTTAACATATAATGTTTTATATATGAAGAATATGATTAGACTCGAGTAAAAATGCCCTACTATATTGTATATACAGTATAGAATAAGTTTCAGTTTTCAGATTTACACATAATTATCCGTTTTGACCATCACCAAGTTCATCTAGACCAACTTTCTTACGTATGTACTTATATCGTATAATTCATAATCCATTAGCCTTAGACTGTTGAAATCTAATATTTCTAACTTGTAATTGAGCACCCCTCAACAAGGGAAATCAGCTGTTGAGGTCGTACTCATGATGCGATTTTCGAATTTTTTCTTCAAATAACCATCGATCCTACCCAGGAGATGACAAAAATGAGGTCCGTTCAAAACTGTGTGTGTATGTGTGTGTGTATATATATATATATATATATATATATATATATATATATATATATATTTGTCTGTTATCACTCTAGCGGTAGCAATTTTTGAATCTTTACGAAACTCGATATTTAGTCTTTTTATTTAAAAAGAAAGATCAAGATCGTTAACGGCTGAAATCGGACCAGGGGGGGGGGTTTAGAGGGGGAGAATTTTGAAAATTCGAGATACCTCCGTTACTGTATGTCGGATCGAAAAGTGTATAGAATCAATCTTATTAAATTAAATGTACTATAAATATTATTATATAAATTTATTCCCTATATTGAATATTAACCGAGTTATTTGCATTTTTCAGTTTTAAGCCTTTAGCAAACCCCCACTTCTACTCATGTTACAGAAACAATACTCGGTTATGTAATAAACCACATCATTGAAATCTTAAATACTAAATATTGTTTTCACGAGACATTTGTTATAGGCGACACATGCAAATATGATTTGGTGACCCCCCCCCCCTTCTTGAATTTTTGTACTACTTAAAGTTGATTGATTGGTTGATACAAAAATTATTTTAATTCATTATAAATTACAGTACTAGATATAGTAAATAGTTTTCAATCAAATTAATACATTATATTCAGATATATTACAGTAATTGTTTTTCTTTCCGGTAAGAAGTTGGCAGAACTGTCTGTTTGCATTTCAGAAGATTTTCGTCGGGAGGTTTCTTATTATCGTTTGTATTTATTCACTTAATATACAGGGTGGTGTTTTGTTACCGGTGTGTAGATTTATCTATTGCTAACTTCACGCGGGAAATCTGCTTAGTTTATGCAGCCTCTTCGTGACGGACTTTCATTGATATTGATTAGGATGGAGGGGTGAAAGGAAGGCGAAAATAAAACTAAAAAATGTGAATTACGAGGCACCTACAAGAGATTTGTATAGGAACATATTTGATTATCATAAAGAAGATCAACAATATATGCTCTATGAATTATCTGATGTAATGTAATGAAATATCGAATGTCCTTTTCAATTTTAAACGAAGTTCAACAAAATATTTTACTTACCTAATTTAATAGAATACAAGGAAATCGTGTGGTGTTTACATCAGATTCAACCCATCTATGCTGTTTATTTTGAAGTATTTTACATAGTCCTGTTTGAAGTTGTTACTATAATTAATATCTTGCAGAAAACAGCAGGACTGAATTACAAAAATAAATGCCGATATACTTCAGTCAAAAATAGTACTCAGCATTTGGTATTCTACAACAGTTTTAGTATTTGGTTTAAGCTTCAAATACTATCTGTATACTATGAAAAGCCAATATATTAGAAATTATTTTTTAATTACAGTTTGTTGAAGAAAATAATTTTATTTAAGCTGTGACTATTATCGGTATTATTTCGTGTGGAAGGATATGAAAAAATCTACTTCAAAACTCAGTTCACTAAAATGTTTATGAACAGTGGAAAATATATACATTATTAAAATGGTTTTAAACAACAATACATATATTTTCATCTGTGGGGGAAAAATGTTATCAAATATTGATTAGTTGTCTTCATGAACAGACCCCATTGAAGAAAATGAATACCAAAAAATAAAAAGTCTGTCACACAGGGGCTGCGTAAACTAAGCAGATTTCCCGAGTAAAGTTTAACAATAGATAAATCTACATAACGGTAACTCAACACCACCGTGAACATCAAGTGAATAAATGCAAACGATAATAAGAAACCTCCTGACGGAAAGCATCTGAAATGTAAACAAACAGTTCTGCCAACTTCTTGCCGGGAAAAAACAATTACTTTAATATATCTAAATATAACGTACTAGTTTGATTGGAAACTATTTATTTTATCTAGTACTGTAATTTATAATGAATCAGAATTATTCTCACCCCAATCAATCAAATTTAAGTACACCACAAACTTAAGAAGGGGGGGGGTCACAAGAACATATTTGCGTGTATCTCGTATAATAAATGTCTCTTGAAAACAATATTTGGTATTTAAGCTTCGAATGATATGGTTTATTACATAACCAAGTATTGTTTATGTAACATGAGTAAAAGTGGGGGATTGCTGAAGGCTGAAAACTGAAAATGCAAATGTTAATATACAATATAGAGAATAAATGCATATAACAATATTTATAGTAAATTTAATTTGCTATAAGATTGTTTCAGTACATTTTTTTTCGATCAGACGTATAGTAACGGAAATATTTCGAATTTTCAAATTTCTCCCCCTCTAAATCCCCCTCTCCCTGGTTCGATTTCAGCCGTTAACGAACATGATCTTTCTTTTTACATAAAACGACTAAATATCGAGTTTGGTAACGATTGTACAATAATTTCTAGAGCGTTAACATATATATACATACAGTTTTGAACGGACCTCATTTTCGTCGTCTCCTAGGTAGGATCGATGGACATTTGTAGAAAAATTTCGAAAATGGCGTCATGAATCTGCTAATAAAACAAATCAAATAATAAAGCAATCAAATCCAAATCAACAATTAATCGTACACAAATCAAGGGCGTTCCACCTAGATGTTTTTCGCACATACACCCATAAGCTAACCTAACCTGAACATACCCATGAGCAAAACTAATTATTACATTCAAAATATGCAAATCTGTGCTTGAAATTCCCTGAAATTTATCATGCTGAAACTGAAAAAAAAAAACAGTCACTTACCTATAACTGTGAGGTTTATCTTTGAATTTCTTGTCGGTGAGTTTCGGAAGTCCACTCGGCACCTGTATATTCCTTCATCAGACAGCTTGAGATCGTCCACCTTTAGCTCAGCGGTTTCTGTCGCAGTTCTGAAATAGGCCCTCTCCCCAAACGCTGTTGGAGACGACCAGAGTTTTGCTTGTCCAAACTGACGGCCTCGCACGTCAAAGCTGAAATGACAAACACAGAAACGTTAAATACACAAAATCAAGTTATAATATAAAATTTGATACAATTTGGAATTTATAGTATTAAATTTACACTCATATCCTTGAATATGAAAATTCAAATGCCGGTATTTACATGTCGCTCAGAAGATAATTCATTCCACTCCCCCCGGACCCAAATTGTACCCCACAAAATGTAGAGTAAAAAGAATTAAGCTGAATTGGCTACGATTAATTCCTACACATTGCATTTATTGAGGGCTGGTGAATGTTTGATAATGAAAATAAAAAAATAACTTTCGCAATGAAACTTCTGAATTTTTTTAATCCACAAGTAATATAAAACGCGTCTTCGGAATGCACATGCATAAATAGCTGTAATTACATTAGAAACATGGAATGACAAGTATGCCGAACGACAAGAATAAATAATGCATATGATTTCCGTCTATCAGTAACTGTCGTACTTTCAGTTACGAGATTTCCCATAATGGAAATACGCTTTTGAGATTATACGTATGACGCAATTTTCGAAATATTTCCTCAAAATATCCATCGATCCTACCTAGGAGCTGAAGAAAATTATATCCATTCAAAAGTATATATATATATATATATATATATATATATATATATATATATATATATATAGACATAAACACACACACACACACACACACACACACACTCACATATACATATATATATATATATATATATATATATATATTATTTATTTTATTTATTATTTACAAGGATTTTCCTTATAACAAGGAGTAGGCCTTATATAATGAGGTTAGTTTTTCTATGTTAGTAGCTTATATATAAAAGTATTTTTAAAAACTAGAATTGAGTATAACTGACTAGAATTTAAAGTAACATTTCTAGAAAAATCTAAATTAATAAGTGTCATTATATTTTATTATCTTACCTAATATTAAAACATTATATTGTCAACATAATAGTTTCATTAAACTTATCATTATCTTGGTTCCTGTTTTTACTAATACATAGGTATAACGGTACTAAATAAACAAAAAACAATTAAGAGAGAAAGAGAAATTTGACAATGTTAACTCAGATAAGATTCGCGAAGTTTGAAACTATTTCTTAAATATTTAAAAATGTTAATATATACTTCTCTAGTTGCACTATTTAGAATATTATGAAGTTGGGAATTATCTGCTGGCTGTTTGATGAATGGTAAATACTGTTCTCTGAAAGGGGAGTAAATAGGGCAATAAGCATTACATGATAAATGTTCTCATTCATATTTAAATTACACAATGTGAAATTTCTTTTGGGTTAATAAAATAGAATACATTTTTTCATTGAAAACTTTATACAATAGTTGTTTGACGTTCTTAGTTGTGCCACGGTTTTTACAATTTGGAATGTGCAAACCAATAGTTAGAAATTCCTGAGGTGAACCGGTAGTTGTGAAAATTACCTTGTGTAACGGACTATAATTTGAGATTTGGAGTTTTTCAAGGTCTATAGAAATATATATCTGATACCGCTCTAGCAGTCGCAATTCTTGATCGAGCTTTATTTTGTTCTTTAGTGTAACTTTTGTCGTATACCAAGTATAAACGATATATACACTGAAAACTAAAAGGGTAGCCGACAATTATATTTGGCACTAACGATTCAACTAAACTTAACAAAACTCAGCATGTGAATTAGCATTAATTCTTAAACGATTAAAAGCTATATTAATTTTTTAGGTCAAACGGGAGGGGGGGGGGGGTTATGAGAGAAGCCTGAAATAAAAATTCGCAGTATATTACATTTTCTGTTCGGTTTTCAGTCACTGTTGGTTTTTGTACCGTATCAAGGGAAAGGAACTTTAATTCAAACATAGTTTGGCGGAAAGAATACTTTCTATGATTATGAATTAAATAAAAAAAAAAACATAAAAACTAGATGCACAGGAGACGGGAAATATAAAAATATTGTGGACAGTGAAGCCTTACATAACAAATAATTTTATTATTAACAAATCCACAGTAACGACGGGTATACATCGGGAAATGTTAAAATATTGTGGAAAGTAAAGGCTTGCCAAAAAAAAAATACCATCATCATTAAACCTCAAATGAATTCCCGAGCGAAGCCGGGTACCTTAGCTAGTATATATATATATATATATATATATATATATATATATATATATATATATATATATTTGCCTATTAAGGCATTAGTGGATTTTTGTTTGATCGTTACCAAACTCGATATTTAAACGTTTTATGTAAAAAGAAAGATCAAGTGAGTTATCGGACCAGTGGGAGGGGGGTTTAGAGAGGAGGAATTTCAATAATTCTTAATATCTCTGTTATTACGCGTCGGATCGAAATATTGTATAGAACCAATCTTATTGCAAAAGTAATGTTCTATGGTGTTATGTATAATTTTTCACTATCGTGATTATTAACAGAGATATATGCATTTTTTAGTTTTCGGCCTTGAGCAAACCCCCACTCCTACCCATATCATATTAACATTAAGCTGCTATATCATGAAGCACTTTATTTGAAGCCTAAATACTAAATAGCCCTCTCATTGAACACTTAGATTTTCCGATAAATGCAAATACGTGATGCACGTTGGAAATCTGTATTTCTTTTTTTAACGTAGCCCCTACGTAACGGAATATTTTTATTTTAACTACGAATTGATATTTGGCGACGAATGAGACCGGACCTAATTGAGCTTCAACGCATAACAAAATTTAGAACCTGTTATTCGTATTAGAATACTGAAAAGTGAGTTTTAATGATTGAGTCGTGGTTAACTTCCGTTCTTAATAAGGGCATAATTTGAGCCTCCATTTTTAATGTCTTGCTTCCATGGAATCCGTTAATTTTGTCGTAAGTCTCTAAAGTAATTATAATGGGAGCTATTGCTCTGTAGAGACAGAGCAAAGAAGCGTAGAGAAGTGCTAAATTGAGTAAGGACTAAATAGGGAACGGGGCCAAATGTTTTCTTTGTGTGTGTGTGTGTCTATGTTTTGAGGTGGGGGTAAGGGAAGCCCCCTAAGCCAGTGGGGTTAATACGGCATTCGGACTGTGCCTGCATAAATTTCCTCCAGCGTCAACCTTCAGCCTGTTTAACCCGACTTATTCCCACTGGACTAGGAGTCCATACGCGCCCCAACAGCAATAAGGACGAAAAATTCAAATCGTGCCGTGTGTGTCTACGCAAATAATGATGGAAATTATGACGTATTGAGTAGTTGACTTTCAAGAATACCTTACCTTAATTCTACCCTATCCAATTTACAAAGAAATATGCCATTCACCCTAAAAGTAAATGCTTATTTTGTAATTTGGATTAGTTCGAAAACATTCCTCAGCTATTGAGGTTGTACTCATGATGGTATTTTCGAAAAATTTCTTCAAATGTCCATTACCCAGGAGATAACAAAAATAAGGTCCGTTCCAAATTTTATATATATATATATACATAGTGTTGATGTTTTCGACCAGGTTATACTTATATATGGTGTTTTGTTTTTTTGGTGGTTTGGTCAATGTTGGTGAAAAAAATCTTAGTTTATGCCGATATTTCGAGAATTTTATTTTCTCTTCTTCAAGGCTGTTACTTTATAATATTGCACATTGTTGTTAAATTAGAGTGTAACAGGAGTTGTTTATACTATTTTTACTTACCAAGACTAAAGATACTAAAAAACTACTACACATATTGCACTAGTATTCCTGATTACAATAACCTTCCCTGTTTACATTGAGCAGGGTCACAGCCTTATGTTTTTGTATATCTACAGTATATTGTCTTTTGTTTGTTGAACTATATTATAATTATTATTCTAGCTATTATATTATGTTGGAACTATTTTTATGTGTTATTACAATTATTGTTATATTTTGTTAAAGCTATTATGTTATACTGTTGTCATACCTTTCGGTGGAGACCGTCGTCACTGGCTGATCGTCGAGTACTCAGAGTACCCAGAGTACTCGACCATCAGCCAGTGACGACGGTCTCCACCGAAAGGTATGACAACAGTATTATTTATATTGGCGGTTCTAACCCTTTATTTGAATTACCTATTATGTTATTGTTATATATATTATATACAACCAACCATTGCTACATAAAAAAAGAGAGTAAAGAATGAGAAAGATATATATATGCCTGTTAGCGGTTTAGCGGTCGCAATTTTTTTTCCGATCGTTACCAAACACGATATTTGAACGTTTTATGTAAAAATGGAGATCAAGCTCTTTAACGGCTAATATCGGACCAGTGAGCGGGGGTGACAAGGGGAATTTCGAAAATTCGAAATATCTCTTTTTTTATGCGTCGGATCGAAAAATTGTATAAAATTAATATTACTCCAAATGTAATGTTGTTATATGCATACAATGAATATTAACCGAGATATTTTCGTATTTTAGTTTTCGGCCATGAACCCTAGTCATGCCATATTAACTATAAGCTGTTGTATCATGAACCTCTTCATTCCAAGGTTAAATACGAAATATAGTTTTCATTGAACTATTACTTTGTGAGACGCATGCAAATGCGTCATGTGATGACGTCATCAATTAAGATTTTTCGCTCTTTACTCCAAAAAGGTTTATATGTTCTACAGCATACTTGAAATTTAGCCGTTCCAGTCAACACTAAAGATCATATTTGTTATTGGCTTGGACCTGGAATAGTGGTGGTTTAGAGAGGGGGGGATTAGAAAATTCAAAATATCTTCGTTATTATGAGTTGGATCATAAAATGTTATCAAAACCAATCTTGTTGAACGTTTGGTTCACTACAATTGTTGTTCTTTGAATATTTTCCTAACTCAAGTATTAAGCGAGTTATTCGCACATTCTGATTATCTTCCTTCACCCACCCCGCGATGACATAGCTAATGGAGATATGATAAAACCTGAGTTCATGTTCTTAGCAAATTGGCCAAGTCCTTTTAGAATTTTAGGGGGTATACTCGTTTTAGTATTTTGGTCATTCGTCATTATCTTCTATCCTCTCACCGTTTTCTTTTCCTGGCCGAGTAGTTCCATTAGTTCTTCACTTCAGGCAAGACTAATATTTCACGCCATCTTGTTTTACTGCCACTAACTTGTTTTACTAGCCCAAAAGTTTCATCCTCCCACTCCCTCCGGGACCACCAACAATTACACCCGAGGTTACTCCCGTTTGTGTTTTATATATATATATATATATATATATATATATATATATATGTGTGTGTGTGTGTGTGTGTGTGTGTGTGCCCCCCGCGTGAGAGAGTGTGTGTGAATAACTGAACGTTATAGAAAGGCACCTAAAACCCATGGAGCCACTAACGATCCACCCTTAATGTATGAGATATAAGAAGAAATGCTTGGCCACTCTTCACCCGGGCCTAACACATAAATTACAGAGCTCAGACAACCAGCCCTGATATCATATATAAATTAAGTCCCAACTAAGTCGTCCTCCTCCCCTTGCTCTCTCACCCTCTCTCTCACTCACTCACTCTCTCTCTCTCTCCTTCTCTCCGTCCCCAACAGTTCACCAATTTTCTTACCCATTAACTTTGTTCAATATCTGAATAAAATCGGTGAGAAAGGATTTCACTTCGAAAAAATTTCTGTAATATATGAGGGTTAGGCTGCCAATTATTTGGGGGGTTGGATCCGGCGGCTGTGAATGGCAGTATTGTTTAAACCCCAGTTCAACGGTATTAGTTTCCCCTCCTATTGAGAAGAGAGTATTATAAAAACATCTATAACTTCCCTCTTTTTAATTCATTAATTTTATTCTATATTATTTCCTCATTTTTTTAGAAAATTTCGCTTAAGTGAGGTTCGACTCACGAGACGATTTATTTGATATATTTTGTTAAATGTTCATTGACTACCTAAAAGAAGACCAAAATGAAGTAATATTTGTATTTGTATGCACGTGTATCAAATTATTCTAACTTTACATTTAATTGAGGGCTGGTGAATGTTTGATAATGAAAACAGAAAACTAGCTTTCGTAATAAAACTACTGAATTCTTTTATTTCATAGATAATATAAAACGCATAACTGTACTTCCATTAAAAACGTCACATGGAATGCCAAGTATGGAGATTTGTAATTGTTCATTGACCACCGAAAAGAAGACAAAATTAAGTAATATGTGTATTTGTGTGCACGTGTATCAAATTATTCTAACATTTCAGAAACCAAGAATACACCATGTATACATTTTAACAATTAAATAGATATTAATTTTTGACTAATCGGATTTAATGTTAAACCGTTTTCTAGTATACCAACGATTAATTCCTATTCATTAACCATGATTAATCTTTTTCGTTAATGTGCTCTTTTTCTTTAATCTTTCTTCTTAAGGATATTGTTTTTTTTTTATTTAATAACTGAATGTCTTCAAAATTACTTCATTACAAACAGAGAATAAATATGGATAATTTATTCGGTTGGTCAGACCTTGGGTTCCATTCTGTCACAGAAACCTCAGTTATGTATTTAGAATCGAAGTTCTACAATTTAATTTTAGAAAAAATATTTTCAAATGTCTATTGATCCTATCTAGGTCTGGAAGTAAATGAAGACCGTTAAGCCTTTTGCGTTTTATCGTTCTGGTAGCCGCAAGTTCTTATTGATCGTTTTCAAAAAAACGATTTTTACGCAACATAAGATCAAATTCTTTTATGAGTGAAATCGGGCCAAGAGGATGGGGAGCTCGGAAGGGAAGGGGTAAAATACAAATTTCTGAATATCCCATTCATAGTCAGTTGCATCGGAAAATGTTATATATGAACATCAATTCCTGTGAGCATCGGTTGTTGGCCAGAAAGGTAATTGAAATCCCTAATGCTTTAAAAACTGGTGTGAGCGGGAAGTCATTGTAGCTGATACAGCCTATGCAGAGGATTCAGAAGATATTAAAATGCCATTGGCTGCCGATTGCCTCAGCTGTTAGTTCGTACTATAAACGAGGTAAAGAGGTAAGCAAGTGTAGATGATTATATGGTTCTGTAGTCAATTCGGTATTACAGGAAATAACCCGATCCCCAGCGATTGAACTCGAGGTGCGAAACATTTTGGGAGACTTCATCGTGTTTCATGAATTTCAATCGTAAATCAAAAAATTAACAATATATATCAAGAAAGAAATTATAGTATGTTGCTAATGATTGATAATTATTCGGGCTTAGGTATGAAATTTTGTACCACAAGTTAATAACACCGTGTGCCCTTTTCTATGATTCCCGATGTCGTATAATTTTCACACCAGTTATGTATATATATATGTATATATATATATATATATATATATATATATATATATATATAGAGAGAGAGAGAGAGAGAGAGAGTGAGAGACAGGGTGTGTGTGTGTATGTGTGTGTGTTTGTGTTTGTGTGTGTGTGTGTGTGTGTGTGTGTGTGTTGTGTGTGTGAGAGAGAGAGGGAGAGAGAGAGAGAGAGAGAGAAAGAGAGAGATACTCCTTGAGTATCCATGACTATACTTGTATCACCTTTTAATCCACAAACGGTGATATCAAAATTCATTTATTTAGAATAGCCAAATGACTTTTATTAATTCATCAAATAGATTACAAGATGTTTTTATTTTACTGCTTTAATTTATATTTTTAAAATAGTAATAGAAACACTAACGTAGTTTTTAATGGGTTTTTAGTACCAATATTATTTAATTTTTATTATTAAGAATAGAAGGTTCCTGAGGAATGTCATTCAATATATGCTGTATATATTTATTTCGAATACTTCATAACGCACCGAATGAACCAATTGAACAAGAATCATTTACCCAATGAAGGATTATAGCAACCGACTTAGATGAAGAATTTTCATTACTGAGTGTTTACTTTTAAAAAACAATATGAGTTTATTTCTGTCCCTGCAGTATTGTATTATAGAGCTTAGATGAGTTTTACGACAATACCGAGTCAAATAGAAGTAATTAACTACGTGTCTGTGAATATTGAGTTTCGTATGGCATTTAATCAAACAGCCGCAAGAAAACAGAATTACTCTCCGGAAATTTGTTAAATTAAATATTAATTTCAATTCCTCACATATTTGGAAACGGTTATTATACAGCGAACTTTCCGGTTCATTCACGATTCAGTATGGAAATGTATGTAAATGTTATCAATTGTCTTACTGATGCTACTTCATCTATATTCAGTGTGCTTAATGAGGTAGTTAAAACGAAAATATATTATTGTCCACTCATACAGTAATGACATGTTACGATATATGCATTGTTTTTGCCCAAAATTGTCTGTATATCAATTTTTTTTTTTATTCTCCCTGCTAATGATATGCCGTTACTGATACGCATAAATGATGTTCATAGAGCATCAATCTGAGAGTCCGATGGTCCTTGATTCATTCTAAAAGTTAGTTGAATCATTGTTTTTTTTTTTATAACTAATTTTATTTAATTAATTACTGGAGGATTCATGAAGGAATTTAATTTCAAGACAATAATTATATTTTTACAACCATTTATTTGTCGTTGCTCGTGATAAATTGGACTTGATAGATTTACTCCATCAAGAATTGCAAAATTAAAAATGATTTGGGTATTTTCCGAACAGAATTCAAATACCACGTAGTTACACATGGTAAAGAGAAGTTAAATGTCTTCATTTTAAATTTAGAGGGTTATTCCAGCATTACTGAAAGAAACTTTTTAGCAGATTTCCCTTAAGGAAAATCAGCTATTGTGGTCGTACTCATGACGCGGTATTGAAAAATTTCTTCAAATGTCCATCGATCCTACACAGGAGATGACGAAAATGAGGTCCGTTCAAAATTATATATATATATATATATATATATATATATATATATATATCTGTTAACGCTCTAGCAGTCGCAATTTTCGCTTGATGGTAAAAATAAAGATCAAGTTTGTTAACGGCTGAAATCGGACCAGTGTGATGGGGGTTGGGTTTAAAGGGGAGGATTTTCGAAAATTCATAATATCTCCTTTAATGTATGTCGGATTGACAATTTATATCAAATCAATCTTATTGAAAATTAATAGATCTATAAATGTTGTTATGGGCATGTTTTCATTGTCTTCAATATTAACTGAGTTATTTGCATTTTTCAGTTTTAAGCCTTCAGCAAACCCCCCCCCCCCCTTCTAACCAAATAGTGTTCTCAAGAGAACTTTATTATACGAGATACATGCAAATATGTACTTGAGCCGCCCCCCCCCCTCTTAAATTCTTGGACCACTAAAATTTGGTGATTGAGATAAAAATTATTCTGATTCATTAAAAATTACAATACTAGGAATAGTACATTTTTATCAATTAAATGAATATGTTATATGCTGATATGTTTCAGTTATTGTTTTTCTCCCCACTGAGCCGTTGGCAGACCTATTTTTTGCATTTGAGACGCTTCCCGCCGGCAGGGAAAAGATTTCTTATTGCCGATTGTATTTATTCACTTAATATTCACGGTGCTGTTGTATTAGCAGTATGTAGTTTTATCTGTTATTAATGTTCACGAAGGAAATCCGCTTAGTTTACGCAGCCCCTGCGAGACGGACTTTTTCATATATTTTATAAACTTTGCTTACTTATTTGTATTCTCAGGAACACGTAAGAAGTTGATATTAATTAAAATATTAGAGAGTCTTAAATTGAAATGTACCTTTAACTATACATGACATGGATAATACATTGTTACAGTAAGATTTAGATTGTTGTTGACTATTTGAAGGTAAAAGTTTTGGACAATGATATCAGCGAAAAGAAATAACACTTGTGAGTGTAGTATCAAAAATCAGAGAGATGGAACGAAACAATAAAAAGGCTATAGGATATAGAAAAACAAAAACATAAGTTTGTTGAAGTTCAATCAGAGAATAGGAAATGGAGCCGTCACCTTTGCGCGAATCCTTTTCCAAGAATATCAAAGGCAATGTATATGGCTGGCTGTCGTAAGGGGATTTTCTGATCCATTAGGGCCTCCACAGACAATTTTCACCTTCAATTGAGAAGGTAACGAGCAGTTGAAATATCCTTTATCATTCTTTGGAAAGAAAGAAAGTGTTCAATGAATAACATTCTATTCTCTTAACAAGTTTTCTTTTTATTTAAAATTTTAATGATCTTGTATAATAATTATTCCTATTTTTATCTTAATTAGCTTTTTAATACAGGCTTTATGGTACTATTATTTTAGTTATGAAAATGATTAATGGATATTATGAATTATCATATGCTCAGGACATATTTATTTAATAGAATTATACTGTTTTTCTTTAATTGTTTAGAAAATTTCGTCAGGCAAAATATGGTAATGAATTTGAAAGCTCTAATGTTATTAAAATTACTTATGTTTGATTTTTTTTTTTACTTCAACTGAACATTAGCGAGGAGTCAGTGGTACGTACTTGAAGTATAAGTACACGTTTCTCAGTTGCAGAACATTAACAATTGAAACTACCCGGAAAGAATGACATGTGAGCAACAGCAAATGAGATGTCAAGGGGAGTGTATGGCCTCCCCCCCCCTGATTTGAACGAAACTTTTTTAGTGTTTAGTACCTGATGAAAAACCAAGTCTGTTAAGAACGCACTTCTCAAGCGTTCGTCTAAAAAAAATTGTTAAAGTTTGCCTGAATGTCTTCAGTTTTTCCCAAGGTACGCATTTCAATCAGCCCCCGTGGCTCAAGGGATAGAGCTTTCTTTTTGTAATCGGAAATCTCGAGATCGGTACACGCCGGGAAAGACTATTTTTTCTGGGTTTTTTTTTGCTCCTAGGTCGTTTATTTAATATTAATAAATAAATAAAAAGTTGATTTTTAATTTTTAGCGTGTTCCATATATTTAAAGAAAATTCGGATGCTTTCTGTCAAAAATGTAATTGGTATAAGGAAATATTTAATATTATGCGAGAAATATATTATTAATAGAAAACGTAAGTATATAACAATTATCAATAATAACGCAGATATTTTATTAATATTTGTAAACGGTTTTATCTATCTTTACCAATTTATTTGATATTTTATTTTACAATAAATAAAGATATTTAAAATTTTCTAGCTCTAGACATTAAAATATTCTTTAACAGTTTTCTACGTTAGAGCTATATTTTCATTATGCTTGACATAGGATCACTGACGTATATTTCTATCGTCAAGTTAAACATTTTATGAAGTGTCTCCAAAACTGCTCGTATTTGATCAAAGAGAATAGCAAAATATCATGTAGTATTAAAATAATTTCTACTCATCAACGTTCTTGTCATCTGCAATGAAATTGTTATCTTGATGATAGAGATATCTTATTTTCAATTAATAATATATTTTTTGTATAATATTAAATATTTACTTATACCAATACAATTAATGGGACACGCTAAAAAATAAAAAAAAAACTTTTTATTTATTTATTATTATTAAATAAATGTCCTAGAAGCAAAAAATGAAAAAAAAAAGAATCCAGAAAAAATATAGTTGCTTCCGGCGAGTTATGATCTCTAGATTTCCGATTACAAAAATAAAGCGCTTTCCCCTGAGCCACGGGGACTACTTGAAAGACACCCTTGGGAAAAACTGAAGACATTCAAGCAAACTTTAACATTTTTTTTTTTTAGACGAACGCTTGAGAAGTGCGTTCTCTCGCTTTAGCAGAATTGGTTTTTAATCAGGTACTAAACACTAAAAATTTTTCGTTCAAATCGTTGGGGGGAAGGCCGTGCACTCCCCTTGTGAGACAAATAGCGGGAATGGCTCTCGAAAGATTGATAGCAATGACCCAATGGACGCCATCAGGCGATAATTTTTTAGTTCGACACTTTACCACGGCTAATAGTTTTGTTTTCTTGAAAGCCATGACAATGGCTTCATTTAACCTTACATGTGGCCAGTGTATGCAGTAACGTCACGGTAAAGTTTAATTTGGGCGATCCAAGAGTATGCAAGTAGCTTTCACTAACGATGGTAAGACACGCAAAGGGATCATAGGCAGGATTAACGCTGCAGCGTAATCTCCTTTCCCTTTATTGCAACCCACAACATTATTTTCACGATTTGAATTGTGAAATTTTATTCTTTGTTGGTCAAAGCTTTTTTTGGTGTGTTACACTGACAAGACTAAAAACATTTACTCCTTTCTGTACAGTAAGTTACATTCCTAAAGATAAGTAATAAAGAATATTGATGGGTGGTTCTGGACCAAAGATATTTAATATTTCACTTTCTGTTGCACATCTGAACTAGCATTATTCTAGCTTTTAAAGGATTGAGAGCTGACAGATAATGCTCATTTAGAACAATAATATTTTAATTACTACCATCAGCAAAGTTAATGTGATTTTGAGTACCTTAATAACTCTGTTCCCATAATTGATCAGTTCGTTGTGTATGGTCCCCCGGATGTCAAAGTGCCCTTAAAATGATTTAAAATTTCTGGGATTAGGATTTTCATTCTCCTTCATTATTCATTTGTTGGTGCGTAATTAAAACCAAAAGCCAAAGTTTGTGGGGTTTTCAGTTTCCATCTATTTTATTTATGATTCGCGTAATTCTATCCTCGTCACCATCCTCATACCCCTCAGAAGTTGTAAATGTAGGCCAATAATTAATTATTTATTTTCCATAATGCACTCTTTTTTTTTTTTAATGAAAATTCTCTTTGTGTTTAGGAAACCAATTGTTTTGTTTTTTACATTCTATACCTTCAAAAAAGATGTGGTACGTGCTCAGGATGTAACTGTGTGGCAATAATCACTTTTAACTTGGGAAATTATTCCCTTCCTTTACATTTAAATAACTGAAAAAACGGGGTATTCTATTAGTTTATTCATTTAAAGAAGTAAGTTATCACTTTACACTTATCTGAGCTATAGATGTATTCTTTCGATACTTTCAATAAATAATACTATACCTTAAATGAGGAGGCAATTATATAATTTAAATTTAATTTGCATTTTTTGCTCTTACATTCACTCAGTATAATTTTATAGTAATCACCACTTGAAAGTAAGTTCTTAGCCTCATTAAATTATTTATATCTCCATACTTTTTTCTCTTCTCATGAAGAGACTGATTTTATTATAGGAATAAAATACCAGGATTTTATTATAGGAATAAAATACCAGGATTTTATTATAGGAATAAAATACCAGGATTTTATTATAGGAATAAAATACCAGGATTTTATTATAGGAATAAAATACCAGGATTTTATTATAGGAATAAAATACCAGGATTTTATTATAGGAATAAAATACCAGGATTTTATTATAGGAATAAAATACCAGGATTTTATTATAGGAATAAAATACCAGGATTTTATTATAGGAATAAAATACCAGGATTTTATTATAGGAATAAAATACCAGGAACCTAGCGTCTCAGGTTAAATATTGAATTAAACAACGGTTTCATAAATCATAGGGACTCTACAGAGTTCGTTTCGAGCTTTTTTCTGCATCTCCTGAATATTATTATCTATATTATGTCTATTGTATGCTACTATGGCTAATTGATCTTCTAAAGAGTTATTTATAATCTGTTATTTTTGAATGAATAAATTAAATTAATTTTACTGAGTAGCTGCCAAGCTGATCATGTCCTGCCTGTCATTTAGGTACGTAGTATTATTATTTTATAATTGGTAGCATTATAGCTTTGTAATTAGATAATTTTACTATTGATAACTGAATATAAATAATATTTCGATGTTCAAAAAAATAAACTCTAGTAAATAGCTTTAAAAAGTAGCTATAGGTTTTATATTTCTTTCGAATGACGACAGTTATTTGCTCCAACCCTTGTCTTGACCAAAGGATAGCTTTGAACACGGAATAAATATTTTTTAAATACTATTTTTCCTGAATATTAGGTGATATTACAATAATGCAACATAAACAGTCAACGTAAGAAAGACTTCAAGAAAGACTTTAACTTAAAGTTTGCTACTTTTTATTTGCCGAACTATGCAATGACAAAAAGGAATTAAGAGCTTTTACGTTTTATGATTAGACAGTGCTGACCACATTCAATGCGATGTTCTTGTTCAAAAAATGTGTGAATAATGGAATAAGGCTTTATATACGTAGTTTTTTTACCCCATTTTACGTTTTGGATTTTTAAAACTTTTAATAAAGAAGAAATATTTGTTATGAATGTGTATTTCTTTGGCCCTAAGTAAAGAAAACTCATATTAACATAACATGTGAGAAAACGTTTCCTCCATCTCGAGTGTTACAATGTAGAATCAACTTTTTCTGACCAGAAATGTTTTATTTTTGACGTTTGGTAATGTCTTAATATCCACATTGAGGCATTTGATTGAGTTAAAAACGAAAATTAACTAATGTAAAGGTTTCATGAGTAAAAAAGTTGATGAAGTATTGTAATTGATATTTTTTTTATTGTTTTTCACAAGGTAATTGAGTTATGAGTTCTGCATAAAAGACATAAGAACATTTTATATAAAAAGTAGACATATTACATAAGACACATTAATTAAAGGATATACTGAAAATAAAGTTTATTATAAAATGGTGTTGTAAATGTTACTCTTAAGACGCCTGATATGACTTGTTTCATTCATTGAATATTTATTTTCCTTTGAAAGTGTTTTTCATTTCTTTGGTTATTTATATCTTTGACAAGTCCAATTCATAATTTCTTTCTATAGAACATACAAAGAGCTTTTTTTGGTCTAGACAGGTTATTAGAATAACAATATCCTTTTTAAACAATAAGCAGTTTTATTTATTTTGGTGACATCCTCTAACTAACTGTCTTTGGCTCTCCAAAGTTGTTTGGCCACAAAATCAGAAGTAATGGAAGTATGCATACATTTATATATGAATGCATATTGTCATGTCTATAGTAAGATTAATTATTTCTCGTCATTATATTATTTATACAAACAGTTATGTTAGACCTGGGGTTCCCAAACTAGCCCCCCAGGGGGGCGTGAAGATGTGTCAGGGGGGGGGGGGCGTGAGCACAAGACCAGTTAAAAATAACAATTTCTAAATAAATAAAATCCATACATTTCTGTAAATGTTTTTACGTTGTAGATTTTTTTAAATCAATCTTGATGTTTAGAAAACTTAACAATCCATGAGTATAAAACATTTTATTTCAAAGCAAAAATATAATCGAGGAACAGACATGTCTTGTATAAAATGTTTGGCGTTCAATGTCACAGGCAGCTATTCGATTATATCTGCCTTTTGCGAGTACCTACTTGTGTGAAAAGGCATTTTCAACCCTCGTTGCAATCAAAACTAAGTTCAGAAACAAACTTGATGTTACCAGTGACTTACGTTGTGCCCTTACTAAAAGACAACCAAGAATAGGATTACTGGTAAAGAAAATGAAAGCCCACCCATCTCACTAGTTCAGTAGTTTATTAAGTTCTTTTTGTTTTTGTTAAGTTAATGTTTTTCTGTAACAGTATATCTTTAAATTGACTCTTCAGATGTTATTATTCTTTGTGATATTAAAAGTACATGTTTTGTTTTCAATGTAATTCTTGTTTTTTTTTTCATATGCCCTTAACATTTACTGTGAAGGGGGGGGGGCGTGGATGGTTTCCATTTTTACAGGAGGGGGCGTAGTAAAAAAAGTTTGGGAACCCCTGTGTTAGACTTTCTGGAGTCTTGTTTATGGGCATTTATAATATTAAATGGAGCACTAATTAAGAGGCCAATTCCATTACGATGTATAGCCTATGAGGTAAAGTTTTGGACTACTTATTATATAAACAGTGTTCAATTCAACGATCATGTGTAAGTATTGATCTTTTCAATAAGATTTCCAATTTCTTGAAGTATTATAATCTTTTTGTCTAATATGCCTTACTCAAAAATGAAGATGTTGCCCTATTTAGATAGTTTACAATCCTAATCCTTCTCTTCGTGTACAAGCCAAACAGATATTACTATTTAAGTATTTATTAATCGTAACAATCATATTCCTATTTACTTTCTCAATGTCAGACATCTATACCTGCTTTAAATGTTTTTTATGAAAGCCTTATAGTAGTATGTTATACGATGAAACAATTACAGTTGGTTCAATAAAGTTTTGGCCAATTCTCTAATATATCGAATGGAGCTGTACACACATTTTTTATGTTTTGAGAGTGTCCGGAAAGAATAAGAGGGTTTCTAATTGAATATTTCTTTAAAGGACGTGAGCTGGGTTTATAAAGGGCTGAGGAAAAGGGAGCTGACATAGAGTAAAACTATTTGCAATAAATAAAGAGGTGACAGTAGTGGGAAGGCAAACTGTAAAACAGGCTGAGTTGGTCACTTTATTACACCTATATAGGCCCTACTAAAAAGGAGTACCCTTTTACCAGTTTCATTTCCTCATCGACACCCTCAGCTATTTTTCTTAGTTACAAATTATATTCTTTGACAATTCTATCCTTTACTCCTAAACTTGATTTATTTTCATTTGGTAAACTTGTGTCAAATGAAAGAGGGAGGAGTTTAGGCAAAATAAC